>JARQOD010000007.1:80664422-80691106 GCA_033576555.1 Oophaga sylvatica | reverse complement strand
ACCGGAGTAAGGTTGGATGTTATACACCGGAGTGAAGGGTTGGATGTTATACACCGGAGTGAAGGGTTGGATGTTATACACCGGAGTGAAGGGTTGGATGTTATACACCGGAGTGAAGGGTTGGATGTTATACACCGGAGTGAAGGGTTGGATGTTATACACCAGAGTGAAGGGTTGGATGTTATACACCGGAGTGAAGGGTTGGATGTTATACACCGAGTGAAGGGTTGGATTTATACACCGGGAGTGAAGGGCTGGATGTTATACACCGGAGTGAAGGGTTGGATGTTATACACCGGAGTGAAGGGTTGGATGTTATACACCGGAGTGAAGGGTTGATGTTATACACCGAGTGAAGGGTTGGATGTTATACACCGGAGTGAAGGGCGATATTATACACCGGAGTGAGGGCGGATGTTATACACCGAGTGAAGGGTGGATTTATACACCGGAGTGAAGGGTTGGATGTTATCACCGGAGTGAAGGGCTGGATGTTATACACCGGAGTGAAGGGTTGGATGTTATACACCGGAGTGAAGGGTTGGATGTTATACACCGGAGTGAAGGGTTGGATGTTATACACCGGAGTGAAGGGTTGGATGTTATACACCGGAGTGAAGGGTTGGATGTTATACACCGGAGTGAAGGGCTGGATATTATACACCGGAGTGAAGGGTGGATGTTATACACCGAGTGAAGGGTTGGATGTTATACACCGGAGTGAAGGGTTTGGATGTTATACACCGGAGTGAAAGGGCGGATTTATACCGGGGTGAAGGGCGGATGTTATACACGGAGTAAGGGTGAATTATACACCGGAGTGAAGGGTGGATGTTATACACCGGAGTGAAGGTTGGATGTTATACACCGGAGTGAAGGGTTGGATGTTATACACCGGAGTAAAGGGCCAGATATTATACGCGGGGATGAGGGGCCGGATGTTATACACCGGAGTGAAGGGTTGGATTTATACACCGGGTGAAGGTTGGATGTTATACACCGGAGTGAAAGGTTAGATGTTATACACCGGAGTGAAGGGTTGGATGTTATACACCGGAGTGAAGGGCCAGATATTATACGCGGGGATGAGGGGACCCGAATGAATTAAGATTATGGACCTTGTTGCCATATACCGTATCTCGAGCACCAAGGAAACGTAACGAAGCTCTTGTCTGTTTTCTACATCTTTTTGACACTTTGTCCCGATCACTTCTTGATCTGCCTCCATATAGTATTGAATCCCTACATAAAACTCGACAATATGTCAATTATCTATCCATTTGTTATTTTCAAAGCAAAAAAATTTATAATTAGCCTTCCAGGTTTATTCTATTTGGCAACAATAAAACAGACATAAAATAATTATAAGTCATTTCAGGGAAAATTAGAAAAAGAGCAATTAATAGAATCCCGTGGAGAAACATTGTGGTGGAGACAGCATAATTTATTATATTTACCCGAAAACCTCTGTAAATTACTGATGTAGATACATTTGTTCTTGGTTAAAAATAAATAAGCCGCATTTATGTTGAGAATGGAAGGAAATATTTGCTTTGAAATTGAAGCCACGATGAGGAGCGCTGGAACACGGCTGGTGATCAGACGAGAAACGCCATGTGAATGTGTAGCAAGTCCTGTATGATCAGTGCCCCGATTTCTGCGGTTATTATGGAGTCTGTATACTGATGTATCTACCATGGCGGCAGGCCATTAGGCTGCTATGGGATCTACTGGAAAAGAAGTCCTGTACCATCGGCTGCGCACTGTTCATTGAAATCGGGTCAGATGTGCAGTGCCCGGCTGTGGACGCTGTACAGACGACAAAGCTGTATGTGCTGCACCGATCCACAACTGATCACATTCAGCCGCCACCGGCACCAGAATACGCTGAGCGGCAGGGATTCTGTATAAAGAGGTGTTATCAGTCATTATAGAGGAGGAGGAGGAGGAGGTGAGCTGTGACATCATCTATTGTGAATGCTGGAGTCTGTGTTGTCTGCTGTATATAGATGCATTTGACCTTCCTTTGCAATCCTGTCTGTGATGGTGATGAAAATGCTGAAAAGTCTTCTTTATATAACAGGAAAAGTGAACATTTCCAGTTTTTTTGTTTTCGTTGTATGTTGTTTTACTCTTACTTTGTTTTAATATAGAGGTGCTAATAAATAATTTGGTCACAAAAAATGATGTTACAAAGGTAAAAGTATGAAAAAAGAAATCCGAGCTGCTTCATTCTAACACTACACTTATGTCCCTAGATTTTCCTCATGCATTGAGCCGTCCTGCAGAAGGACATTAGAGGTAATGTAGAAGTGAGTGACAAGCTCTGGGCACACATCCTGTCATGTAACAAGTCTGAGTTCTTCACTAGACCCTGTAGTGTTCTGCGCTTTTCACGGGGGATTTATCTGTTGGTCTGAGGTCACTCGGGCTTTGTCCTTTTGCAGACAGTCTGCACTGATGACAAGGTGGGATTCCTCTATACTCCGAGGAGAGTCGTTCTTATCCCAAACAGGAAATTCAGCAACAGAATTCTGAAATGTTTTCTCATTTATTATAATCTGAATTCTGTTTAATGTTTCTAATTTTTCAAAGACTTATTTTATTTATTCACAAAAAAAGCATGAAAAATGAAAAAATATTAATAATGGTCAAAAAATGTATAATAAAAATAATAATAACAACAATAATAATATTATTGGAAAATAAAAAAAAATACATTTCATTTTATTTCCTGCACATGATTATAGGGGCAGCCATTTTACCTGAGCTTCTCCACATTTAGAGATATGCTTTACAGCAGTTTTATGGACATAGGAAACAATGGTCCTGATATGTTCATTGACTTCTCTAAGACGGTGTTGTGGGCATGCTCTGTAACCTGTGCAAGGGACATTATTAGCGATCGGCGAGCGTACTCGGTACTCAGTCGAGCATCCTGGTGCTCAAGACTGTCAATATTCGATTGTGTATCCAGGTACTTGGGCGCCATGTTGGATTCCTCACCTCGCATGTTTCGCGCCTGATTTTCAGCCACTAAACATGCAGGAATTGCCTGCCAATTATGGTAATGCTGTAGCCTTGTCCGTTTAGTATTGTAGACTGAGGGTGGGTGGCTACATATTTACACTTGCGTTTCAAGGACTGTGGTAGGGACAAGTGAACACTGCGCTGGGACAAGAATGTGGATGTAGTTGCTGAGGGTGGTTGCAAATGAACAATGACTTGTGCAGGGTGGGAGTCATCTTCACCTACATCATGGACAGGAGATTGCATGCACGTAGAACAGGGGAAGAGGCAGTGGTGTCATGTGCAGACACTGTTTCTGGAACCTAGTGTTCGCCCAAGTAGTCGCGTGATTTGCTTGCATGTGTCTAAGCATGTTGGGGGTGGTCAGGCTGGTAGTTGTGTTGCCCCTGCTGATGCTGGCATGGCAGATGTTGCAAATGGCCTTTTTTGGGTTAACTGGACTGTCTTTAAAAAAGCGCCAGACTCGTGAACACCTAAATCTTGGCTTGGTAACTTCACCCATGTTGGTGCTTAAGGAAACAGTTGTCCGCCTTGTTCTTTGGCCACCACACTACCACTTCCTTCCTGTCTGTTGTGGTGCTGTGGATTCCTCCCCCTGTGCACTCCTGTCCTCACTCTGCATGTCACCTTCCAAGGCTGGGTCAGTGACTTCATCGCATATGATATATCCCTGTTGAGAAAAAGTTGCAGACAGTATTACAATGACAGCAAAATTTGCCCCATTCAGATGGACTTATGAGACTGCAGCATAAATATAGCAATGCAATTTCTGATCCTTGAGCGAGTGACGAGTAGTGACGAGCACGTTCGCTCATCACTATTATTTATATAACAATCATTGTAATCCTATCTATTATGATAATGAAATTTCAAAAATGGAAGTTTCATCTTAATATCAGGCTTAGTGACCATAGTGCAAAGTACAAGATTCCGGAATGGTTCTATGAAAATATAAAAAAAAATGCCCAAAAAAAAACCTAAGAAAAAATGTTCCATCTTACAGTATTATTACCACACAGCTAATACATAACCTTGCAATATTAACATTGTAGTACAATAACTAATTACGACCATCACTGCTGCCTTTATATAGGTGCTGATAATGCTCCAATCAAGACTTTAGCACCGGTTACATAGTGGTCAGCAATTGAGACCCAATATCCAACTGCGCATACTGTAGGGTAAGATTACCTCCATATCATGTAGTTTACTCTGATAGAATCAAGTCCACCCAGTAACCGCTACCCCTTTATTCGCTAATCTTCGTTGTCTAAATGACGATCATGGAACAATGAATAGGGGATGTCCCATTTTTGGATTCATGCAATCAGTCTATGTTCTATAAAGGTCACATTTAATAAAGTTATTGCTAAGAGGAGTTATCCAGAGGGATGTTGTCCGTTGGGTTGCCATGAGGCTCAGTGCATTGTTGCGCCCCCTGGTTTTCCAGGCAGGCACGATCACTATGATTGACAGCGCTGACTTGCCTGAGCTTTCTCTGTAGACAATGCTCACCCAGACAAACCAGCGCTGTCAATCACCAGTGAGTGAGGCGGGAACATGCAAAAAACTGTGGGCGGATTGGTACATGAGTCTCTTGGCCACACCCAGTATGCACCAAGCACCTTAATAGCATTTTTGATTAATGTACTTCAGTTCCTACTTTAAAGGGCTATCCCCTACAAGGCTTTTCCATTGTAGCCGACGTGCTTATTGCTAGCTTGCTGGTCCCATTTATTTAGACCTTTTAGTAGTCAATCACGCCCCCAACACTGATTGCAGCTTTTTGTGTATAGGCAAAAAGCAGCCAATCAGTGGTGTGGCGGGGTATACAGAGCTCAGCATCAAGTCTGCTAGATCTGCTACTGATAAAACAGTTTAATCAAAACTGAAGCAAGCAGCTAGAAAGTGACACTCACTGGAATCAGGTTTCTACATCATGGTGATCTCAGTTCTAAAATCCTGATAACACATTCCCTTTATGTTGAGGCTGATCGGAGTTTATGCCACTTTCTGATTTATCTCTGCCACAATCAAAGGATAGGTCATCATCTTAAGAATGGACAACCTCTTTAATTGTTGACATGGAGTAGGGTAAGAGGGGGATGCAGGTGCAGATTCGTATTTTGTGTTTCATCAAAACTATATGAGGAGAAAGGGAGATGTAGCTGCAGAGGTAGGCATCAGATGGGCATACATCAACAGAAAGTGTCTGTTGTGATCAACCTGCATAAACCGTGCCTAGCAGCAAGTAAACAGCTCAAATAGCTTTATGAGACAACCAAAGGCACTAGTCCTATGTATTCGAAGAAGTGGTCCTTCCCAGTCATCCATAGTAAAATTCCCCTAATGTTCTCTTCTCCAGGGTCCCAGTAATTGAATTCAAGGCGTTCGCGCCTTCTAAATAATGGACCTCTCCAGTTTGTACATGGAAGCGCTATTATCCGTCCTTTTCTAGATATATTGGCTGAGGAGCAAAGTCCTTTTTTTTTGTGCAAAGGAAACTAATTAGATGACGTGGGGGGAGGGACCCTTGATTTTGTAGGATATAAACTTTCCTCATATACCCCTAAAGATTAATAAACTTCACTAGAAACTTATATCTAATTTATGTGACTTAAGGCACGCTTTAATAACGATGATGAACACGATTATTATTCTTAATGCTGAAATTACAGTTTTACATTGTAAATGTTTCCTCTCTCTGCCCTGTGGCACCAACATCTCATCACTCCATGTGTTTCTAGTTTTAAAACCTTTACCCCTGCTGTTTGAAAAATATTTTCATTTCATCCCTATGGAGTACAGAAATCCCTAAAGGCAAGCCATTAGTGATCTCTCTGCCTTTCTTCAAACACTTATTATGATCACCATTGCGACTGCTCGTGCCTCATTGGCTTCCGCTAAGGTATGTAAATGAGAGCGGAGAAATACACACTTTTATTTATTTTATTTTATTTTTGCCACTGTGCAACTTCATAGAGATTTATAAAATGGGCAGCTATTATAGTGACGGCAAATGTCAGCAAGATTTATGCATGAGTGACAAATGTCTACCAAACGTTCCCTTTGAACATGCGGCCTTGGAATCTTCCCTAATCAATCTCGACATTGTATCACACAGTGTAACGAGAGTCGCGCTTTTTGTATATTTTTGGTTTTTATCAATATAGATTTTCTTTTAGCTTAGATCTCAGTTTTTTTTCTTTTGGACTGGAACAGAGGAATTACTGCAAATTTGAGATTGAGGTACAACATGTAGAGACCATTTTACTAAAAATCCAATAGTTTAATAGATTTGTCCAATGACTGTGAGTCTTTCGAATTCCGGTTTCTTTTAGAAGGTTGGAATTAAAAATGCCATTTCGAAAGGGGAGTACACGATGTTGTCACCAATAGACAGATATATGTTTGTAGGATCGGTACTAAGCGGGGGGTGTAGCTGGGCGAGCAGATGGTGGGGAATGTGCCCCGGGTGCTAGGGGGCGCCGCTGACATCAACAGCAAGAGTAATTATAATATTATTAAGAGTGACAAGGCTATTGACATCATGATCAGTCTTCTCTTTCATGTAAGAGTGACCTAAATCTTACCAGCCAAACCAAAGACCCCTCAATTGACAGCACTGTTTTATGGTTTTTACACCCTCGACAGTATAGGGCAGAGCAGCAGCGGCCAAACGTAGAATGGGCTCAACAGAGAGGTTGCCCCAGTAGCAAATGTTTGTAATGTGCAAAATGTTGTGCCTCGCTACCACTGCTGCTTCTTCATGGGCCAGTGCAGGGTGCACCGCACCAAATAGCTGTGAGATGCATTGACATCTCGTTCTCTATGCAAAGTGCAGCAGCCGAGATGAGTGCATAGGAATGCATAGGAAGCGACCTACAAAGCTCTCAGTATCATGATGGAAATTTTGTCATCTTGGTGAATGCCTATACAGAGCACAACATCCAATGACAAACTCTTTTTGACTGCAGCAGGAACTGACTAACAAAAATTGTTCTCTGCTCCACACAGCTCTTTGCCGCTCCCCTCATTTGTAATTTTGTGAAAATAGGAACAAATACCTGCTGTTAGAGCTGTTCAGAATTTTTAAAAGTGGACCCTCTGAAAAAAAGAAAAATACACTATTTTTAAAAAAAATGTTTAATGTTTTTTCATTCTTTTTCTAATGCTTACAAGGGTTAGGGTTAGGACAGGGTTAAAGGTAGAGGTGAGCAGATATTTTGAAATTCAAATTTGCCTGTTTTGATAAATTTTCCCAGATAATTTCATTTGAGGCCATTAAATTCACACGAATCTTGATACTGACCACTAGAATTTACACTATACAAGAGACAGGAAAAGGACCCCGCTGACCATAAGAGCTTACACTCTACAGGAGAGAGCGTGAGGACCCCACTGATCATAAGAGCTTACACTCTACAGGAGAGAGAGAGAGAGGACATCGCTGATTATAGGATCTTACACTCTATAGGAGAGAGAGAGGATCCCGCTGACCATAAGAGCTTACACTCTACACAAGATAAAGAGGACTCCACTGACTATAAATGCTTACACTCTACAAGAGAGAGAGAGAGGACCCCACTGACCATAAGAGCTTACACTCTACAGGAGAGAGAGAGGACCCCACTGACCATAAGATCTTACACTCTACAAGAGAGAGAGAGGACCCCACTGATCCATAAGAGCTTACACTCTACAGGAGAGAGAGAGGACCCCACTGATCATAAGAGCTTACAGTCTACAGGAGAGAGAGAGGATCCCGCTGACCATAAGAGCTTACACTCTATAGGAGAGAGAGGACCCCACTGACCATAAGAGCTTACACTCTACAGGAGAGAGAGAGGACCCCACTGACCATAAGAGCTTACACTCTACAGGAGAGAGAGAGGATCCCGCTGACCATAAGAGCTTACACTCTACAAGAGAGAGAGAGAGGACCCCACTGACCATAAGAGCTTACACTCTACAGGAGAGAGAGAGAGGACCCCACTGACCATAAGAGCTTACACTCTACAGGAGAGAGAGAGGACCCCACTGACCATAAGAGCTTACACTCTACAGGAGAGAGAGAGGACCCCACTGACCATAAGAGCTTACACTCTACAGGAGAGAGAGAGGATCCCGCTGACCATAAGAGCTTACACTCTACAAGAGAGAGAGAGAGGACCCCACTGACCATAAGAGCTTACACTCTACAGGAGAGAGAGAGGACCCCACTGACCATAAGAGCTTACACTCTACAGGAGAGAGAGAGGACCCCACTGACCATAAGAGCTTACACTCTACAGGAGAGAGAGAGGACCCCACTGACCATAAGAGCTTACATCTACAGAAGGAAGGAAGAGAAGGACTCCACTGACCATAAGAGCTTACACTCTACATAAGATAAAGAGGTCTCCACTGACTATAAAGGCTTACACTCTACAAGAGAGAGAGAGAGGACTCCACTGACCATAAGAGCTTACACTCTACAAGAGAGAGAGAGAGGACCCCACTGACCATAAGAGCTTACACTCTACAGGAGAGAGAGAGGACCCCACTGACCATAAGAGCTTACACTCTACAGGAGAGAGAGAGGACCCCACTGACCATAAGATCTTACACTCTATAGGAGAGAGAGGACCCCACTGACCATAAGAGCTTACACTCTACAGGAGAGAGAGAGGACCCCACTGACCATAAAGGCTTACACTCTACAAGAGAGAGAGAGAGGACTCCACTGACCATAAGAGCTTACACTCTACAAGAGAGAGAGAGGACCCCACTGACCATAAGAGCTTACACTCTACAGGAGAGAGAAGAGGACCCACTGACCATAAGAGCTTACACTCTACAGGAGAGAGAGAGGACCCCACTGACCATAAGATCTTACACTCTATAGGAGAGGAGAGGACCCACTGACCATAAGAGCTTACACTCTACAGGAGAGAGAGAGGACCCCACTGACCATAAGATCTTACACTCTATAGGAGAAGAGAGAGGATCCCGCTGACCATAAGAGCTTACACTCTACAGGAGAGAGAGAGGACCCCACTGACCATAAGAGCTTACACTCTACAGGAGAGAGAGAGGACCCCACTGACCATAAGAGCTTACACTCTACAGGAGAGAGAGAGGACCCACTGACCATAAGAGCTTACACTCTACAGGAGAGAGAGAGGACCCCACTGACCATAAGAGCTTACATTCTACAGGAGAGAGGAGGACTCCACTGACCATAAAGCTTACACTCTACTAAGATAAAGAGGACTCCACTGACTATAAGAGCTTACACTCTACAGAGAGAGAGAGGACCCCACTGACCATAAGAGCTTACACTCTACGAGAGAGAGAGAGAGGACCCACTGACCATAAGAGCTTACACTCTACATAGAGAGAGAGAAGACCCCACTGACCATAAGAGCTTACACTCTACAGGAGAGAGAGAGGACCCACTGATCATAAGAGCTTACACTCTACAGGAGAGAGAGAGGACCCCGCTGACCATAAGAGCTTACACTCTACAGGAGAGAGAGAGGACCCCACTGACCATAAGAGCTTACATCTACAGGAGAGAGAGAGGACCCCACTGACCATAAGAGCTTACACTCTACAGGAGAGAGAGAGGACCCCACTGACCATAAGAGCTTACATTCTACAGGAGAGGGAGAGATGACCCCACTGACCATAAGAGCTTACACTCTACAGGAGAGAGAGAGGACCCGCTGACCATAAGAGCTTACACTCTACAGGAGAGAGAGAGGACCCCACTGACCATAAGAGCTTACATTCTACAGGAGAGAGAGAGGACCCCACTGACCATAAGAGCTTACACTCTACAGGAGAGAGAGAGGACCCCACTGACCATAAGAGCTTACACTCTACAGGAGAGAGAGAGGACCCCACTGACCATAAGAGCTTACATTCTACAGGAGAGAGAGGACTCCACTGACCATAAAAGCTTACACTCTACATAAGATAAAGAGGACTCCACTGACTATAAAGGCTTACACTCTACAAGAGAGAGAGAGGACCCCACTGACCATAAGAGCTTACACTCTACGAGAGAGAGAGAGAGAGGACCCCACTGACCATAAGAGCTTACACTCTACAGGAGAGAGAGAAGACCCCACTGACCATAAGAGCTTACACTCTACAGGAGAGAGAGAGGACCCCACTGATCATAAGAGCTTACACTCTACAGGAGAGAGAGAGGACCCCGCTGACCATAAGAGCTTACACTCTACAGGAGAGAGAGAGGACCCCACTGACCATAAGAGCTTACATTCTACAGGAGAGAGAGAGGACCCCACTGACCATAAGAGCTTACACTCTACAGGAGAGAGAGAGGACCCCACTGACCATAAGAGCTTACATTCTACAGGAGAGGGAGAGATGACCCCACTGACCATAAGAGCTTACACTCTACAGGAGAGAGAGAGGACCCCGCTGACCATAAGAGCTTACACTCTACAGGAGAGAGAGAGGACCCCACTGACCATAAGAGCTTACATTCTACAGGAGAGAGAGAGGACCCCACTGACCATAAGAGCTTACACTCTACAGGAGAGAGAGAGGACCCCACTGACCATAAGAGCTTACACTCTACAGGAGAGAGAGAGAGGACCCTGCTGACCATAAGAGCTTACACTCTACAGGGAAGAGAGAAAGGACCCCACTGACCATAAAAGCTTACACTCAACAGGAGGGAGAGAGAGAGAGAGGACCCCACTGACCATAAAAGCTTACACTCAACAGGAGGGAGAGAGGACCCTGCTGACCATAAGAGCTTACACTCTATAGGAGGGAGAGAGGACCCTGCTGACCATAAAAGCTTACACTCTACAGGAGGAAGAGAGGACCCTGCTGACCATAAGAGCTTACACTCTACAGGAGGGAGAGAGACGATCCAGCTGCCCATAAGAGCTTACACTCTACAGGAGGGAGAGAGAGGATCCAGCTGCCCATAAGAGCTTACACTCTACAGGAAAGAAAGAGGATCCTGCTGATCATAAAAGCTTACACTCTACAGGAGAGAGAGAGATGACACCACTGATTATAAGAGCTTACACTGTACAGGAGATAGAGAGACTTGCCAGTGACTCTGGAGATAGAAAATGACTCTGCAGTACAAACTGCAATTTTTTTTGTGCTAACTGCAAATCAAATTTTGAAGTGTTCAAATTTGCACAAAAACTACACAATTTAGGGAATTTGGCTTAAATTCAATCCTCTGCAAATTGATCAACTCATCTATAGTTAAAAGAGTAAGAATCATTTTAACTGTTATTTCATAAAACAATAGTACACAGGAGAATATGGGCAGCATGATGGCTCAGTGGTTATCACTGTTGCTTTGCAGTGCGGGGGTCCTGGGTTCAAACCCTTAGACTCACATTCAACTGAAGTATATTATGATGCCAAGACCGGTCAGGTCCGTGCATGACAATATACGGTGCCAGACAATCAGAGGCCAGCAGCTGACATCAGCATGCACATGACTTAGGGCACATGGCAGTGACATCATGTGGTCCTGTCGCTTGCAAGCTGAAGTCAGCTGCCAGCTTCAGAAGGGGATGCCGCGAGGTGGGGGAGCAGATGGGAGGCGAGTATAATTGTTTATTTTTTTTATACAATAAAGTACAGCGGTCCAGGATGGGATATATATACCAGGATGGAGCCCAGGATAAAGGACATATAACAGGATGGTGATTTATATACAAGGATAGGGCCCAAGTTAAGGACATATATGCCAGAATAGGGGATATATATATAACAGGATGGGGCCAAGGGTAAGGGAAATATATACCAGGATGGGGGACATATATACCAGGATGGGAAATATATATACCAAGATGGGGACCAGAATAAGGGACATATACCAGGATGGGGGGTATATGTACCAGGATGGTAATATAGTAAAACAAGGCACTCAACTTGTGTGTTCAAACAAAGGAAATTTTAATGATGATCCAGGCAAAACGTTTCGGCTGTGATATAGCCTTCATCAGTTGCCATTAAGTATGTTTTAGGTAACAGACCTAAACAGATGTGTACAAATATTTTTAACAGGTTCAAAACAAATAAATGTTTGAAAACGAAATAAAGTATATACAATCATTATTGATGAGATTTGGTATAAGTTTACATAGCATAAGCGGACATGGAATAAATTTTATGGCACAATCCAATAGACTCATAGGTGAAAAAGAGAAACATACCCTTATGGTGGATGGTCAAAGAAATCAAATTCCCAGTAGAACTAGTATATATAGAGTACGCCTGAGAAATATGAACATGAATGGGTATCAGGTGAGTATAATATATCTTATGCAGAAAGCTAAAGTAAAAAGCATACCCCAATGTTGAGTTCAATCCATGATAGATAACCTATAGGGATAGGTATATATATTGAGAAAAAGTGTGTCACGCATGTGCGCTGATCCTTGTGAGTAATCGGTATGCTTACCAGATGCTGTGGGGAAGTAGCGCTTCTGGTGTTAGATATATTAGAGTGTACTGCCTGAAAGTGATTATTGAGGCAGTGTGACTCCAGTTATAAAGTATACCTTCTATGTGAGCTGTAGCAGCAAGTGTGCTTACCGTCAGTAGTTGCAGACACGGTGTCCACCGCTTGTCTGTGGGTCTATAAACGTGCCCGGTAGATGAGACGGCGCTGTGAGACTGTGCTCTAGAGGTATATGTACCGAGTGCCCGGAAGTAAAGGGAGCGCTGGATCAGCGTGCGTGTCACCTGAGGACTTCCGGTGTGGTGCATGTTGGGACCGGAAGTGCCGTGCGTTCCAGCTTTGCGTTCCAAGGACTGATACATGGAAGATAAAGCTCCGCCTTAAGGGCGTGACGGTTGTTGATAACGTGATCGGTGCTCGTTATTCAAAACAAGGATGGTGATGTATGACTTATCGTGGCTATGCTGAGAAGGTGATACACAGGTGATCAGTGCCGGTGACACAGGTGATTATTAATACAGACGGCTCTGAAAAAAAGGGTACAGAAAGCACAAATTAGCCACATATTATAAACATTTATATAAAAGACATTTATATAAAGGACATTAAATCAAACTCCCTATTCAAACCCCTGGGTGATATGGTCTCTAATGTGTGTATCCAAAAGGACTCTCTTTTCTTAAGTTGTAAGATTCTATTGCCGCCCCGTCTGGGTTGGGGAACAGTTTCAATGATTTGAAATTTGAGTTGAGAGATGGTGTGACCCATTGTATGGAAATGGTGGGGAATAGGGAGGAGTAAATTTTTACAGCGAATGGTGGATTTATGCTTGGAAATTCGGTCACGCACCGATTGAGTCGTCTCACCGATGTATAATAAACCACAGGGACATTTGATTGAATACACGGCAAATGATGATTCACAGGTGTAGAATCCTTTGATATTAAAGCTCCTGCCTGTATGAGGATGGTGAATAGTGGGGCCTTTTTGTACGTTGCCACACTGGGACACATTTAGGCAAGGAAATGTGCCTCGCCGGGGCTGTGATAGAAATGTTTGTTTTTTCAAATGTGATGAGCCCAAGTCTGCCCGTACAAGGCCATCTCTTAAATTTGGAGGTCTTTTAAAGCATGGCAGGAATGGTTCTACAAACTCAGGTATATCTGGGTGTGCTTGAGATAGCAGTGGCCAGTGGCGTCTTATAGCCCTATGAAGGATAAAGGCGTAAGGGTGGAATGTGTGGACAAATGGTATGCGTTTGTTAGTTCTTCTAGGGTGGCTTATCGTTTGATGATTCTTGGCCTTGTTCAGAAGGGGAGAGGGGTAGACTCTGTTCAAAAATTTATTCGTCATCTCTGTGTGTCTGAGACCCTGGAGTTGTGTGTCAGTGACTATTTTGGTTACCCGCTGGTACTGTGAAATAGGAATGGCACGTTTCACGGAGGGTGGATGGAAACTCTGAAAGTGAAGAATACTATTCCGATCTGTGGTTTTCCTGTATAGATCAGTGGTCAGACGGCCCTGGTTGTCCTTAAGGACAGTGGTGTCCAAGAAATTAACTTTGGACAAATCTGATGTTATTGTGAATTTGATACCGGGCCATGATGTGTTGAGAAAAGAAAAAAAGACATTAAGTGATTCCTGAGTGCCAGTCCATAGACAAAATACATCGTCTATGTACCTCTTCCATAATAATACATTCTGAATAAACAGTGGATGTTTATAGATTGTTGTGGTCTCAAATTCAGACATGTATGTATTGGCGTACGGGGGCGCCACGTTGGATCCCATGGCTGTCCCGCGTACTTGCAAATAATAAGTATCCTGGAAAAGAAAATAATTATTGAAGAGTATAATCGATAACAGATCGATACATAAATTGATTTGATTAGTTTCCAATCCTGAGGTACTGAGTAGGTGATGTACAGCGTTAATCCCTTCAATGTGTGGGATAGATGTGTATAGATCACTGACATCAAGGGTGACCAAAATAGTGTTAGGTGGTACTGTGTCAAGCTCTCTGATGGCTTCCAAAAAACTACCGGTATCTAGAAGAAAAGATGGAGAAGTTTGAGTCAATGGAGTCAAAATCTTCTCTAAGAACTTGGAGATGGGAGATAAGATCGATTCTGTGGAGGCCACGATTGGCCTCCCAGGTGAATTCTCCAAGTTCTTGTGTACTTTAGGTAAAGTATAAAATACTGGTGTTATGGGATGAGTCTTGTGTAAATATTCACGGGTTTGGGTGTCCAATACCGTGGAATATTTATCGAGTACCCTTTGGATTTTCAGAGATATTTCAAGAGTTGGGTCTCGAGTTAATTTTGAATAGACAGTTTGATCATTTAACTGTCTATTGATCTCATTGATATATTGTATTTTGTCCATGATGACTAGTGCTCCGCCTTTATCGGCGGGCTTAAAGATCAAATTCGTGTCACTATGTAGTGATGATAGTGCTTGTTTCTCTTCAGGTAAGAGATTAGGTGGGAAGAATAACCTCCCTTTCTCAATGTCACTTCGTATGGAAGAGAATGACTTGTAAATGAAATTAATGAAGGTCTCAACCGCATGAGAACCAGGTGGGGGGCGAAAACTGCTTTTGTTGTATAGGCCCATGTGTTTCGCAGACAATGCATTAATGGAATCTGTTGGTTCCAATGTGGTATTCCTAGAATTGGCAAAATACATTTTGAGTCGTAATAAACGGAAGAAGCGTTGTAGATCCATCTCCAATTCAAATGTTTTACACTTGTAGGCTGGACAGAAGGACAAGCCTTTCTGTAGTACGTTATGTTCTGCCACCCCAAGTGTTCTAGATGATATGTTTATAACCAATGATTCTGTACCTGTGATCTCGTTATGCGGGAGTAGTTCTGGTTGTTGTCTCTTGTGGCCGCCCCTCCTCGTCTTCTTCTAGGAAATCGTCTTGGTTGACCTAAAAAAATTACCAGAGGTAGAAGGTGCACTGCCTCTATCTTGTTCAGACTCCGAAGTCGAGTATTCGGTGGAAGATCTCTGAAAGCGGGTTTGGCGTCTTTGAAATGAATGTTCCTGCCACTTATAGACTCTGTTTTGTTCGTAATCGATGGTATCCCTCGAGAATTTGTTTCTCTTCCGATTCTCCGTGTCGATTCTGTGTTGGTCTATGCGGACTTGGATCTGGGCTTTGAGGGTCGATAGCTCCTCGGTAGTGCCTGTCGTAGATAGTTGTGTTTCTATGTTCCTTATTTCTGTGTTGTTCTTTTCGATGGCTTGGTGGAGATGCTCCAAAGTAAGGATCATGAGGTCAAAGGAACATTTGTTAAGAATTAATTCAAAGCGGGAGCAAAAATCAGGAGAATCATGAAAGAGAGTGGGACGTAATGGTATTCGTAAACCTCTAGGGATTCTTTTCACCCGTAAGTATTCAGATAGTGTGGCGCTATGTAGTTCAAGGTTGGTGTGGTTTCTCAGTGCCCGTTCAAGATCTCGTCCCCGTGTTTCGCGTGGGGGTGCTTTGAGGAAGTCACTTGAGAATTTGGATTGTGCCAAAATAGCTGTATATTCCTCAGGATTATAGGAGAAAGTGGAAGACATCGTCACTTCAGTGTGCTACACGTAAGGGGAGATATGTCGATATTTTGGGATGTGTGCACTACTGGATGTAGTGGTGCCGAGTTAGGTTCCCAAACCAGGTAAGTAATATAGTAAAACAAGGCACTCAACTTGTGTGTTCAAACAAAGGAAACAAAGTACACAAGAACTTGGAGAATCCCCTGGGAGGCCAATCGTGGCCTCCACAGAATCGATCTTATCTCCCATCTCCAAGTTCTTAGAGAAGATTTTGACTCCATTGACTCAAACTTCTCCGTCTTTTCTTCTAGATACCGGTAGTTTTTTGGAAACCATCAGAGAGCTTGACACAGTACCACCTAACACTATTTTGGTCACCCTTGATGTCAGTGATCTATACACATCTATCCCACACATTGAAGGGATTAACGCTGTACATCACCTACTCAGTACCTCAGGATTGGAAACTAATCAAATCAATTTATGTATCGATCTGTTATCGATTATACTCTTCAATAATTATTTTCTTTTCCAGGATACTTATTATTTGCAAGTACGCGGGACAGCCATGGGATCCAACGTGGCGCCCCCATACGCCAATACATACATGTCTCAATTTGAGACCACAACAATCTATAAACATCCACTGTTTATTCAGAATGTATTATTATGGAAGAGGTACATAGACGATGTATTTTGTCTATGGACTGGCACTCAGGAATCACTTAATGTCTTTTTTTCTTTTCTCAACACATCATGGCCCGGTATCAAATTCACAATAACATCAGATTTGTCCAAAGTTAATTTCTTGGACACCACTGTCCTTAAGGACAACCAGGGCCGTCTGACCACTGATCTATACAGGAAAACCACAGATCGGAATAGTATTCTTCACTTTCAGAGTTTCCATCCACCCTCCGTGAAACGTGCCATTCCTATTTCACAGTACCAGCGGGTAACCAAAATAGTCACTGACACACAACTCCAGGGTCTCAGACACACAGAGATGACAAATAAATTTTTGAACAGAGGCTACCCCTCTCCCCTTCTGAACAAGGCCAAGAACCATCAAACGATAAGCCACCCTAGAAGCACTAACAAACGCATACCATTTGTCCACACATTCCACCCTTACGCCTTTATCCTTCATAGGGCTGTAAGACGCCACTGGCCACTGCTATCTCAAGCACACCCAGATATACCTGAGTTTGTAGAACCATTCCTGCCATGCTTTAAAAGACCTCCAAATTTAAGAGATGGCCTTGTACGGGCAGACTTGGGCTCATCACATTTGAAAAAACAAACATTTCTATCACAGCCCCGGCGAGGCACATTTCCTTGCCTAAATTGTGCCCAGTGTGGCAACGTACAAAAGGCCCCACTATTCACCATCCTCATACAGGCAGGAGCTTTAATATCAAAGGGTTCTACACCTGTGAATCATCATTTGCCGTGTATTCAATCAAATGTCCCTGTGGTTTATTATACATCGGTGAGACGACTCAATCGGTGCGTGACCGAATTTCCAAGCATAAATCCACCATTCGCTGTAAAAATTTACTCCTCCCTATTCCCCACCATTTCCATACAATGGGTCACACCATCTCTCAACTCAAATTTCAAATCATTGAAACTGTTCCCCAACCCAGACGGGGCGGCAATAGAATCTTACAACTTAAGAAAAGAGAGTCCTTTTGGATACACACATTAGAGACCATATCACCCAGGGGTTTGAATAGGGAGTTTGATTTAATGTCCTTTATATAAATGTCTTTTATATAAATGTTTATAATATGTGGCTAATTTGTGCTTTCTGTACCCTTTTTTTCAGAGCCGTCTGTATTAATAATCACCTGTGTCACCGGCACTGATCACCTGTGTATCACCTTCTCAGCATAGCCACGATAAGTCATACATCACCATCCTTGTTTTGAATAACGAGCACCGATCACGTTATCAACAACGTCACGCCCTTAAGGCGGAGCTTTATCTTCCATGTATCAGTCCTTGGAACGCAAAGCTGGAACGCACGGCACTTCCGGTCCCAACATGCACCACACCGGAAGTCCTCAGGTGACACGCACGCTGATCCAGCGCTCCCTTTACTTCCGGGCACTCGGTACATATACCTCTAGAGCACAGTCTCACAGCGCCGTCTCATCTACCGGGCACGTTTATAGACCCACAGACAAGCGGTGGACACCGTGTCTGCAACTACTGACGGTAAGCACACTTGCTGCTACAGCTCACATAGAAGGTATACTTTATAACTGGAGTCACACTGCCTCAATAATCACTTTCAGGCAGTACACTCTAATATATCTAACACCAGAAGCGCTACTTCCCCACAGCATCTGGTAAGCATACCGATTACTCACAAGGATCAGCGCACATGCGTGACACACTTTTTCTCAATATATATACCTATCCCTATAGGTTATCTATCATGGATTGAACTCAACATTGGGGTATGCTTTTTACTTTAGCTTTCTGCTAAGATATATTATACTCACCTGATACCCATTCATGTTCATATTTCTCAGGCGTACTCTATATATACTAGTTCTACTGGGAATTTGATTTCTTTGACCATCCACCATAAGGGTATGTTTCTCTTTTTCACCTATGAGTCTATTGGATTGTGCCATAAAATTTATTCCATGTCCGCTTATGCTATGTAAACTTATACCAAATCTCATCAATATTATGATTGTATATACTTTATTTCGTTTTCAAACATTTATTTGTTTTGAACCTGTTAAAAATATTTGTACACATCTGTTTTAGGTCTGTTACCTAAAACATACTTAATGGCAACTGATGAAGGCTATATCACAGCCGAAACGTTTTGCCTGGATCATCATTAAAATTTCCTTTGTTTGAACACACAAGTTGAGTGCCTTGTTTTACTATATTACTTACCTGGTTTGGGAACCTAACTCGGCACCACTACATCCAGTAGTGCACACGTCCCAAAATATCTATGTACCAGGATGGGACCCAGGATAAAGGACATATATACCAGGATTGGGAATATACATACCAGGATAAGGGACATATATACCAGCATGGGGTATATATATATACCAGGATGGATCCCACATTACGGGACATATATACCAGGATGGGTCCCAGGATAAGGGGACATATATACCACGATGGGGGATATATATACCAGGATGGAGGAGTCCCGATCCAAATCTTGCACCAGGGCCCATTACAATCTAGTTACGCCACTTCTCCTACCCATTGATGTAGTGAGGAGGAGAAAGTAGCTGATTTCTCTGATGACTTATATTACAGAGTTTCTGGTTTTATAAGCAATGCTCTATAAGAAAAAAAAACTATAATGTAACTCCTACTAGCCAAAGCAGAGTTCCATCTGTAAGTAGTATTGTTTCAGGATTTGTGCCCTTCATTAGCACAGAGATGGGTACTGCATGACGGAATGAGATGTGTAGTTGCCTTTCATGGGTTACTATCTCTATTTACCTCCATACATAGCTGGGCATCTTCCCTGGCTAAATTGAGGCAACGTGTTCAGCCAACCAGAATCTTGATCTGTACTGATGAGTGTCAAAACCCCCAAAACAGTGTTGTCTACAGGTGGGTCTCTGTTTTGGCTGGTACAAGATAATATGCATTTTTTTTCTATGAAGCATTGTCTAAAAAATAAGTCTCCTTACATAGGTGAGTCTGTGTGGTCGCTGCAGCTTCCGGGTAACAATCAGTAGCAGCAGAAGAGGGGCAGCATGGGATAAAATTTTAAAAATACCTAAGTAACTTCTTGTGTTCACTGTTGGGCAGCCACTGGTTGACGGATCCTCTGATGGAAGGCAGGAGGGCTTCTAATGACCAAAGAAAAGGTTCAAAAGGGAGCCAATATGGATGACAGGCCCAGATTTCCAAAGACAGTGCCAGCCTCCTTGTGTGTTGAGTGGAACGTATGATCTCAGTTGGAGTAGGCTAGGATATCTAAGAGTGGGCTAGGATATAAGGGACTAGTAGTGGCTCTGGAGCACCAACTGTAGCACATTGCCCAAACAGTATAGCGACAAGGAGGCCTGAGGACCAGGAGTGGTAAGGCCAGCTGGGATAAGGAGTCCTAGGTAAGCAAAATGGTTCAAAGAGCATGAAGCCTAGGAGTAAAGAGCAACTATTAATGTCCGGAGGCACTGCTGAAATGCAAGGTGTGCAGGAAGATAGTGAGTCTGAGTGCTGAAGAGCAAGGGGCTTGGGAGAAAAGGGCGGCTTCTTATCAACCAGGTGCCAGAGATCATCAGGCAATGGGCAAGTGTTTGTGAAACCAGAGGTGGAGACGGTGTAAAGGTGGCAAAGAAAGGCTTTTTCCATAGTGAGGAAATACACTAAGAGCTAAGGAAATGCACAACAGGCCATGCAGATGTAAGAGGGAGTCTCCCTACCTTCTGCCAAGGAAGACATGGTCCACAGCAGAACATGAGCAGAATGTGGCAAAGACTGCAGGCAACAGTCAGCTGCCCCAGATACTATGTAATGATTAGGTGAAGAAAGAATAAGAAAAATAATTACTTTAATTTATACATTGAGCCTAAAAACTGTGGATATACATATTAAAAAAAAATATGCAACAGATCAAAAGAACGACGTGATGCTAAAATGCAGTTATTCACCTTAAGGTGCACGCCAACCGTCGTTCTGAGAATGAATTCAATACTTTTCTTTCATCTAACATGCAAATCCCTAAAATGAATAATCATCTAATGAACCTGTCGGAGAGCTATGACCTTGACTAAGTCTCTCCAATGTCCCATTCACTAAAATATCCCATTGTAAGCCTGAATAGACAGAGAATTTCTATGCATAAAATAATTAGCCAAAAAATGTAAATGTGCTAAATTGCTACAAAAATATTGCTGCCAATGCGTTGCCTTCCATAGTCACAAATAATCAGCTTGTCATTGTGCGTTTCTACCTTGATGAGCATTATCCTGGATGTTTAAGTTAAACACGACATGAAATAGCTGTGCCGTATGACATCTTGTTAAAATGTTTTCATTCAGATCCGTGCGTTCCGTTTACTACGGCAAAGATAAGAGATATGTCCTTTAATTAAAGCGAGTGGCAAGTCAGTGTTAACCTCGTGTGGCGCTATCCAAAACTTCATCAAATATTCATCTAAAAACCTTATTAAACACAAGTTCACCAGCTCTCTTCTTAGAAAGTGGTATTTAACAAAGCCCAGGCAGGATGCACACACTGGGGCTGAATTACAGGCTGCCAGCGCTACGGGATTGACAGGGGATCATTTTGTTACGTGACCACCTCCTGTCTGTTTTGACAACCAGTCATTATACCTCTGAGCAAACCACTCAACTGTAGGTTTCTACGCGATGCAAATAGCTGCAAATGGATTCAATTTAGAGGGAGCTGAGAATGTATCATTTGCTTGCCTCAATAGGTAAAAGCTATTCAATTTTTTATTTTTTTTTTTCATTTTTTTTTTTGTTTTAAGACGATAGGATAGTCATTTCAGTAATTCCCTCACCGATGGCCTAAGGAGACCGTACACGTCGGCACGGTCCGATAACGCGGGAATGATGAATATCATATTCAATCAAAGTATTTGTAGGGGTTTTTTTTTTTTTAAATCCTTCAAGAGGGAACTGAACGCAGATCAGGAAAAAGCCCTTGTAAACACTAGTGTCACTTAACAATCCTCTCGCGACCTGATGGAGAGGCGTGGTGCGTCCTGCCGGTGCTTGGAAAGGAGTACAATGCCGTTTGCAAGGGAAAATTGCCCGATGTCATATTTACAGCAGTCGCCTGCAGGGAATTTTATTTTTATGTCTCTTTATTATTCTGATCATCTGTTAATGATGAAAAGCAAAGAGTTGGAAATTCAATCAGGTGCATCGTTTTTTAACGCTTGGAAAATAAAAAACTAAGACTTGAAAGTTTTTCTATAATCTTTGTTTGCAAGCTTATTTGGTGACGTTTCAGATTTTGCTGCGTGTTTTCTCTTACTTTTTTTCAAACAGTAACTAAACCTTTTTTTATAATTATTGATCAATCTTTGCAAAATTATGAATCTTTATAAAAGGCTTCATTTCCTTATTTTGCTTCCTTTTCTCCCAAACTCTTTGCTCACAGTGCTGTTTTATCTGCCTTGTCCATGCACTTAGATTAGCTAATTTGAACTGTAGCGGTGCCAACAGTTTGTACACTAGTTTGAGCTTCTCATTTTTACGATATTCAGATTTTTTTAACATACAAGAAAAAATGGTCCTATCTTTATAAGTGATTTTGTTCAGAGGCTCATCAGATGTTCCTGAAAGTGTAATCCGAGTTTCATCACACCTATGTATACGCTAAGCACATACACACCCATATGAATGCACAGAGCACATACATACAAGCACACATATACACTGAGCACAGTCTGGTGGGGGTCCTAGCACCTCGACCCTTAGCAATAAGCAAGTTTTCACCTTTTCTGTGACTATGCCCCCTTTCTCCAATCCTTATTTTGTAACCATCATCCCTTTTCCAGACATTGTCTATAGAGAAGCAGAGTGTGTAAAATAATGAATACATCGGGAGTACGGCACGCTCACCAGTTGACTCAAATTAAGTCATGTTGCTGCACGTATTTTAGTAAATCTTCCCAACTGAGTTTTTAAAGAAAGTGCTAGATTACAGCCAAAATGTCTTTGCTGCTTGTTTATCTGATGCATTTAACCGTCACTGTCATTTCAACAAACTTTGGATAAATCAATAGTATAAGTGAATATAAGAAACTTTGTAATATATCTTATCATAGAAATCTGCTCCTTTTCTCCCTTTTCTCTCCTGAACTCATCATTCATTTTGAAAAAGCAGCTCAAGTCTCTCAACCAGCTGGTAGATGTCATGTTATAGCTGCCTATTGAAGTATACTGAGACGGGCGCCGATGCTTTCTAGTAAGTGTTTTCTCTCAACCAGAGCTGGATTTACATCTACACTGCTGTACAATGTCCTCCATGCTGCTGCTTCTGCTTCTGACCATATGCTAGTTAGAGGCAGGGGAGCAGGAATCTCTCATGTCTGAGTGGACTATGTATAGGAGACATCATAGGAGCTAGTCTCCACCCACCAGCTCAGAGACAACTGAAAGTTAGAGATGAAGTCTGGAGAGGGGAAAAAAGGTGACAAATTCAGCATGCAAGTCATATGTGGGCACACACATGGCCAACTTTTCCAGAATATGCCAGTAAAATTACACAAAAAAACACTATTAATTAGTAAAAACGCAACTAAAGGGGTGAGAGTTAGAGGAGCATTAATGAGAGTCAATACCCCACCCCTCTACTCCACTTAAAAAGCCGGTCTTCTGTCAAACCAGTTTAAAAAAATAGAACCACAAGGGTCTCGGTGTTCAACTACTCCTCCCCCGAGCCAGGTAATTAGTCAAGGTGGGCTGGCGGTGTTTCAGTTCTGGAAACAAGCAACTCAGGATCAGGTCAGAGAATTTAGGGATGTGAGAACCTCTATTTGTGCCAAACATGCTGGTTTCACAATAAAGCAAAACATAATAGTTGTCCAATGGTCAATCTTTTATACACTCATCACTTTTTCCACCAATACTTAGTACCATAACTATTAAAAAAAAAATTAAAGGGAGAGCACACTCTTTTTTTAACCCCTAAAATGTGACTAACGATTCCACCGATTCCTTATCCCACTTTAGGTAATCTTAATTTATCAACAAGGGTGAAGAAAACACCAGCTATAGCTCTGTCCCAAAAAAAACCCTTTCAAAACTGAAATTCTGAAACTAGAGAGGTTGAAGACTGCAGCAGGTGTTCAGTTTCCCTGCAGCACTCCCACTGGTGAAAAGAGGTACTACACAGTTCCTATTAAAAGCAATAGGCTTTCTAACTAAAGCACAAGCGTGCTGGATCCTCCATGTGGTGAGGATAGATTAGGGTCCCGATTAGGACTTACGCTTTAACCCATGATTTTCTAATCTATGAAACTGGGGTACCTAAATAAGACCACCACTATAGTATGACCGCCGGCAGCTGTATATAATATCGAGAGCCAGGTCTCATTTTCTGGATTATCATTTACTAAATGATATTTGGTTATAAAGGAAATGATTCAGCTTATCGCCCGGTCATATTGGTATGCATCGCATACTATCGGGACGCACAGTTTTATACAAACCGATAGAGTTTGATGATATTAAATTAATGAATTTAGCCTCATTTACATATGGCAAAAAGCCGCCTGCAAAGTGCTTCCCAAATCAATTTACATTGATAAAATCAGTTTAAACAGACTGTGATTAATCACTCCCAAGGTTTATGTCAGCGTTTTATACAAAGTACAATTCATTAAAAGTGATTTGGCCTCCCCTGGACAGTTCCTGTTCTGGGCCGGAAAGTGAAGCTGAATATTGAAATGTTTGCTATCTGCAAATAAAATGCTTATTCTGAAATGCTGCACAGAACGCAGATGAAGCAGAGCTGAGATTGTCATTTGTGATAACCTTGTGCCATTACTGGTTTTGGAGTACATCGGCACGCCCACAGCGCACTTCCGGGCTAATTTACATGTGGCTTCAGAGTTTGATTTCATAGCCATTGTACATCCGATTATTACAAGAAAGTAGTAAAATCCCCCCAGACAGGTTCCGTTTTACCCCTTCCTCCTAACATCCACCTTACATGTGTGGTGCATGTCGAGTGTGGGTGTATGAAGGGAGCTCAGGAGCTGAGATTGCAACATAAGCAGCAGATGTTGGCTGTGTGGCACAGCCGGCACCTGCATCCAACCGCAGCAACTGGAGCTAGCTCTGATCGCTGTTGTTCAGCCATTTAGATGCAGCTGTCAATCACTGAGCAGCATTTTAATGGCATGCTTACTGGTCTGTGCATGCACTTCCATTGGACACCCTCCCATCCAACTGCAATCTAATCACAGATTGCCAATGGGTTCACATGGGCTTCATAGGAGACCCTCAATTTTACTATATACTGCAATACTATATCATATTACAGTATACAGAACGAGCAGTCAAATAATTACACAAACAAGTTACCTAAAGGGATTAAAAAATAAAATTTAAGTAAAATATATACATATATATATATATATATATATTTTTTTTTTTTTTACTTAAACTTTATTTTTATAAATAAATAACATTCTAATCACTGGCCTTTTATCCAGTTAAAATAATGACATTAAAAAAAAATAATAATAACAATAATAATAATAAATAATTAACATATTTTCTGACTCCACAGAAGCCCACAAATATGCAAATGAAAACATTTTATCTACCCCAAAAATGGTACGTTTGGAGTCGCTGTAATCGTACTGTCCTGGAAAATTATGTTCCCAGGTCATTTGTAACTCACAATGAACTGCACAAAAATAAATGCAATGTATAGAAAAATGAATTGGCCATTCAGAGCTAAAAAGCGTCCTGCAAAAAAAAAAAAAGCTACATTCATGGAAAATTAAAAGAATTATGACTCTTAGAAGAAGAGGAGAAAAAAACGAAAGTGTGTAAATGAAAATTGGCGGAAGTAGTTAGTTGTAGTTTTTCATCTTTTGGCAGCGCGGATCGTTTTCTGTTCTTGGTATTACCAGGAATGGATCATCGGATGCTATTTTAGTTCTGGAGCTTTTAGTTTGTGTGTTGGCATGAATGTTTTCCGTTGTTGTGTCCTTGTGTGGAATGCTTTACGCCATTTTTCTATCTGTTTTTTTAATTAAAACAGGCTGATAATCTTATACAGATGCATTAAAGATTAAAGCTTCTCCTGGAAATAGACCCAAAGCGAATTTCCATGACATACTCTACCGTTCAAAAGTTTGGGGTCACCCAGACAATTTTGTGTTTTCCATGAAAACTCATACTTTTATTAATCAAATGAGTTGCCAAATTAATTTAAAATCTAGTCCAGCTATTGACAAGGTTCGAAAAAAATATTTTTATTTGAAATAATAAGATTCTCAACTAGCTAAAAGGAAGGTCAGGTTTATAGCTTCTCTAATCAGCCAAACTGTTTTCAGCTGTGCTAACATACTTGCTCAAGGGTTTTCAAGCAGGGCCGGCGTCAGCACCCGGCATACCCGGGCAAGTGCCGGGGCCCTAAGCAGGCGGGGGGCCCACTCGCCGTCGGGCCACCCGGCACCCGTTAGCGGAGGAGATCGGTGTCAGCGCCGCCACTGCCCCCCCCCTGCTTGCTCAGGGCCCGGCAGCAGCTGGCACAATACTTACCTCTCCCCGTGCCTCCGCTGCCGCAGCTCTGGGCTCCAGGGGGTGCCTGCGCTTCCTCTCACAGCAGCCGCTGAATGACGTCATCATTCAGCGGCCGGCTGTGGCAAGAGCGCGCGGACGCCGGATAGGTGAGATGTGATGTGTATGTGTGTGTATGTATGTGTGTGTGTGTCTGTGTGTATCAGTGTGTGTGTATGTAGTGCGGTGATTTGTGTGTGTGTGTGTGTGTGTGTGTAGGAGAGAGTGATTGTGTGCTGCTGTGCTGTCTGTGTGATGGTGGTGGGGGGAGGGCAGTGATGATGATGATGGGGAGACATTGATGATAATGGGGAGGCGATGATGATGATGGGAGGCATGATGATGATGGGAGGCGATGATGATGATGGGGA
>JARQOD010000007.1:80574648-80664322 GCA_033576555.1 Oophaga sylvatica | reverse complement strand
GCAGCGTAGTAGTCCCCAATAGGCAGCATAGTCCCCATAGGCAGCATAGTAGTCCCCAATAGGCAGCATAATCCCCCATAGGCAGCATAGTCCCCCAATAGGCAGGTAAATGCCCCAATAGGCAGCATAATCCCCATAGGCAGCATAATAGTCCCCAATATGCAGCATAATCCCCCATAGCCTGCATAATCCCCCATAAGCAGCATAATCCCCCATAAGCAGCATAGTCCCCAATAGGCAGCATAATCCCCCATAGCCAGCATAGTCCCCCATAGGCAGCATAATCCCCCATAAGCAGCATAGGCCCCAATAGGCAGCAGAATCCCCCATAGCCAGCAGAATCCTCCATAGCCAGCAGAATCCCCCATAGCCAGCAGAATCCCCCATACCAGCAGAATCCCCCATAGCCAGCATAATCCCCCATAGCCGCTTCCAGGCCGGGCCTGGCGTTAAAAAAAAAAAATGCCAGTACTCACCTATCTCCCCCGCAGCTCTGAAGAAGCGCGCTCTGGACTCCGTCTTCTCCTGGCACAGGCGGCGTGACATCATCAGGGCGCGCAGGGGCGTGATGACGATCACTCGTCTGTGCTGCATATGGAAGGCCGCAAGGCCTTCCTCACTCATTCCGTCTGCGATTAAAGGGTCCGCCGGCACTGAACTGTCAGTTCAGTGTCGGGGGGCCGGTTATTTCACTGTGCGCCCCTGCTTCTAGGGGGGGGGCAGCTGCCCCCTCTGCCCCACGGTGGGTACGCCCATGCCCAAAAGTTTAGATCATATTTCATATGCCGAGAACTGTTCATATAATGTTACAAAGTGACAAACAGATTTTATTTACCCTAATGCAACACTGTGATATTTATTAATCCATCATTCATATGTTCTTCTAGGGCTGGACTTAGAGTTTTCATGTACAGCAGGGGTGGGGCTCTGACAACTGACATCCACTTATAAAAATGTATGGCTTTCACCATTAACAATATAATGTATCTACAGTACCAGGTGATCAGACCATCTTATGGCTACATGGGCAAAAGAGGGAAAAAATAACTGTGATAGCTAATGGGTGAACTATGTCAGCTGGCTGGAGTTACCGTTCAAGAAAATGGAGGAAAATTAATTTCTTACCGCAACTGTTAGTTATAGGACTATCAGAAGACAGAACGGTGTGCTGATTACATACCTCACATAACTCAGCTTCTGCAGAACCTCTTTTTTGAAAAATAAGGAGCTATTTTTTGTTCACCATTAAAGATTAACCATCATTTTATTTTATTTTTTCCATGAATCAATAGTACATGTGAAAATGAGAAACTCTGTAATATATCTTATCAGAGAAAGCCTCTTATTTCTTCTCCTGGACCATCATTCATTCTCGAAATTCTCAAGTCAGTGAATATAGATGTTCCGATTACTAAGAAAGGAGATGTCAGTTGGCGCTCATAAAGTTCTATGCAGAACAGTAACTGCCATTTCAGCAGAGCTCTGCCTCTAGCTCCTCCCCTCTCCGTAGAATTTTAAAAGCACCAACTGTTATGTCCTATCTTAGCAACCCGTCTTCTTCACCAAATACAGAGCTTACAGATTTTACCCATGAATTTAGAGTGAAATATCAGTCCAGGAGGAGAAAAAAAGCAGATTTCACTGATAAGACATATTACAAAATAGCTTATGTACGTAAAAAAAAGAGGGAACACCTGTCAGGCAACCAAGGAATGAGAAAGGGAGCACAAAACAGCGATCTGCAGGAGAAGATAATCAGCGTCTATGTGGCACCGCTTATCTCTGTAAATCCTCCAGATCTGATGCTGCCATGTGATATTTATACATATAATATTAGATGTGAATGGAAACTTCCAGAGCTTATGTAACGACATAGGAGGGAAATAATCCTATAGACAAGTGATAATTATATCTGATTGCTCTCTCCCATCCAATCTCATATTTGCACAAATTGAGGTTTTTTTCTGCTTTGGGAACTAGAGTTTTCTCATCTGCAATCAGCCCCATATTGTCCCCCATTATCGTCCAGTTATTGGCACAGTGAGATTTTGCATTGCGCTCAGGTTACTCCGTTCCCTGTTTTCTAACCAAATGTGAAAATGCAGCTTTTTTTCCATTGTGATTTTTTTGTTGCATCTTTCCCTTCTTTTTTGCATTTTTGCTGCAGATTTGACACAGATTTTTTTCTACAGAATCTCTGCGATTCTGCATTTAAAAAAAACAGTTGCATATTTTACATTTATTTTTTCACGCTCCCCATAAGAGCCTACAGGAAAAAAAATGCATAAAAAACACAAAGGTCAACAGCGTCTTTAATCAACTTCCACCATAAGTTTTCATGAAATCACATCCACTTTCCTTAAACTGTTAAACACAGCAGATTTTTTGCTGAAAAAAATGTAGCTTTTAAAGAGGAGCTGTCGCCAGTTCAATAGTGACCAGTTTTTGCTCTCATTTTATTCCCGTTGGTCCTCATTTTAATCCACTATAAAGATCCAGAGATATGGGATTTTTTGTTGCTCTAATTGTTGTGGTCTTTAACAAGGGGGCGTGGCTCACAGGGTAAAGAAAAGTACAGCTACAGACACGCCCCTGAGGATCTGTGAGCCACACCCCCTACACAAATAGGCCCGTATCTCTAAAACTGTATGGCAGAGGTAAAGAAAGTAAAAAACGAAATAATCAGGGGAACAGAGGGAATAAAATAAGAGCTAAATCTGGACACTTTTGAATTGGTGACAGATCCTCTTTAAGTTATATGGGAACATGGCATGGACACATCTACTACTTCTTCTGCTCCACATGTAGCTATACCCCTGCAAATAATTTTCTACTTTTTACATTTTTTATAGCCTTTTTTTTTATTTAGCAGTGTAACAATTATTATTTAAGGAGAATTTATGCACGATACCTAACGCACTTTGGATTTGTAAAAAGTTGGAGCAGGAAACCCCTTTATGACATCGTTATCCTCTGTATGGCCATGTTCCCATGTGCGGAAACCCTTCTTTTTTATTTATTTTTTTTGCCTGTTTTATGCAAAAATATGCAATACAACCTATTCTGTTTTTTTGCATTTTTGCTCTTTTTTTGGGCGGGGGGAGTTTTCACTTTAGTGATGCATTTTTGGTGAAAATTTGATGCTGTATTTTTTGCTATTTTAAATGCGTTTATGAGTCTCATAATAATGCTTCCTGGGTAAAAAGAAATATTGGATGTGCATGGAGGAAAAGGCATTAAAAAAAATTAATAAACAAGAACCTACACATTTATCTTGCATTTAATCTGTGAAATCACTCTGACATGCAAATATCCTTCTATGGATGTGTATTTCCTGCACAGAGGATAACGAAGGCTGAAATGTGGAAATAAGGCTACTTTTTCGCTTTTACTTATTTATTTAGAGTAAATATTAATATTTAGTCCTCAGTGGAATCCGACAAAGAAACTTTCCCGGATTCTCTTAGATGTCACACAATGATCATATGTATCGGTAAATATTGATAATTGTCACCGATCCGGTGTAATATGGTACAGAGCGTCCATCTCTATCTGGAACCGCCAGCAAAGTTGTGTTCTAGAATCCTACACAAATAAATATGCAAAAATTGTATTTCATTTCCCCAAAGCAAAAGGTTCGGACCTCGCTAATTATTCATACGAATGGTGCTGCGTAATTTTATCTCTAAAAAATGTAATCTTATTCTGTTATTTTTAAAGTAAAAAAAAAATGGTAAACAAGTTTAATACTAATTTATTTCCCAAATGAGCTTTTAAAACACGATTTACTGATGGGGAAATTTTCCCGTTAAGTGGATATATAGTAATTTAATAGTCTTAGCATTGCACTTTTCACTAAAGAAAATTAACTAATTCATTATTTCTTATAATTTGCTGAGGCATTGCTGCCATATTTGTAAAATCAGCAGCTTCGGAAGAGTTTGGAAAATAAAATCAAATGGAAGTACAGTTTTATTTCACTAGGTTTTTTTTGTTTTTTTTTTAAATTACAATTACTTAGCTCCCTCTAGTGGTCCGTAATGGAATTGCTTACTATTCAGATTGCATTAAACTGCAGAAAACTCCTGCAACAAAATAATAAATGGCAGTATTGGTCACTTTTAGAAAAAAAAAAAAATCTGAAAGTTTAACCTTTTCATAAGACAATTTCACATTTTTTTTCTTAAATGCAAATAAACCTGAATGAAATATTTATAAAAAATATATAACCCCATACTCATTTTTTCTGAACATAGACACCTGATCAATGGTGAAAATGCCGCCCTGCCCTGGACAAATGACATGAGCTTTTAGGTGTGACTTTTTGTAAAATGGAAAAAATGCATAAAAAATTCATGATCAAGGCTAAAAGTCTAAAAAGCATTATATCTCCTATAAATAAAAGTTTAGGACTTGCAGAATTCCTAAAGACTTGGATGCTTATGTCTACAAAAATATATGTTCGGGTATGTGTTCACATTAAGTATTTGGTGCAGAAATTTCAGCACCATTTCTTCATCTATTGGCAGGAAAACCGCTTGTAAAATAGGTGTGATTTTGCCACTTTTTGGTGCATTTTTATATGCATTTTTGGTGCAGATTTTTCCCCCCCGTATTAGTATGGGTGAAATCTTCTGTAAAAAAGCTGAAAGAATTGACATGCTGCAATTTAAACCTGCAGGTGAAAAATAAACAGCGTGTGCATGAGACTTCAGGACTTTCATTCGCTCGGCTGCATCAGGAAACCCTTCAGCTTTTGTCACAAATCTGCAAAGTGTGCACAGGGCCTTCATATATTCACTATGACTATATAGACCAAGCTTCTTCATGATCCAACTGCCATATATGATTTTGGTGCTGGGTATGATTATATTTGCACTTTATAACATTCTCAAGCTATTAGTAGAAAAGTATTAATAACCCTCAAAATAGAAAAAATTGGATTGCAAAATAGGGGGGTGATAACACAAAGCAAAGTTCCTGTATCCCCCTTGAGCCCAAAGTCTCAAGTCACAAGTCTCTCCCTATATAGCGAGAAACCTGTCACTCAAGGGGAGAGGCCACTGGGGACGGTCTCTTGGTCAAGTCGTCCAAGCGTCATTATCCCCGGCTGGCTTTTATGTAACTGTACAATATCAATGAAATTCTGCAGCATTTCAGAGTAAAACAAACCCCCCTGGAATTTATAGAGCCAGTGTCTGATACGTGACCCCATAGACCTGGCAGCAAATATCAGCTATCGGGTTCCCATTAAAGGAGAGATCGGAAACTCGATGAGTGATTTAATCATTCCAAAGTTTATGATCAATTTCCAAAGTTACTTATAACTTTTATCATTAAACACAGATATTAAATGTTAGATACAATTATGAACTCAAGTGAATATAATACCCAGCTTTACTAAATGCCAGCTCGTACTGATGTCTCTGCTCTAGGCAAATCCCTGGCAAATATCAAGGCGGATCATTTTTTCTTCTTATTTCCACATGATACGAGAGAAAATTAATTCTTTACTCTACACAAATGCAAACTTGTCTAAATCCAGTGAGTTTCTTTGTGCAGTGTTCCTGGTCAAAGTGGATTTGTGACTTATTTCTGCTGCCCGTGGTGTCTGGGACAGGAAGTAGCTGTCTGACAGCCATTTGTTTTACTGTCACCCGGTCACCGCCCTCTTGCTCTCTCATCTCTTTCTCTCTATGATATGCTTAATACAACTTTCTGATTATCTTCCCCAATCAAGAAAAGGGGTCCCCATAATTATTTTTGGAAATCTCCATTATGCTCGTCCAAACAGGGAAAGGGGTGAAATAATAGGCTCTTAGACCAGTCCTCAAATTAAAGCTACCCTGGTGGATAGCTGCTGAGACTTCTGGAGATGAGGGAATACTACCTAGAGGAAGATCAAGATGCAATCATCCCCTTGGGGAGTTTGGTTTGAGTCTTGTTTCACTCCATTCCCTCTGGGAGGTGAGAACATTTGAAGAAATCCCCGCCCACGAGGAACTAGGTTACTGGCAACCAAAGGCTGGGGAATCACTCTAAGGATCAAGTAAATGGTGTAGAGGAAAAAAAAACACCAAACCCTTCTAATCATCCCCTCGGGGAGTTTGGTTTGAGTCCTGTTTCACTTCTTTCCCTCTGCGGGTTGAGAACATATGAAGAAATCACCGCCCATGAGGAACTAGGTTACTGGCAACCAAAGGCTGGGGAATAGCTCTAAGGATCAAGTAAAGTGTGTAGAGGAAAAAAAACACCAAACCCTTCTAATCATCCCCTCAGGGAGTTTGGTTTGAGTCCTGTTTCACTCCTTTCCCTCTGGGAGTTGAGAATATATGAAGAAATCCCCACCCACGAGGAACTAGGTTACTGACAACCAAAGGCTGGGGAATAGCTCTAAGGATCAAGTAAAGTGTGTAGAGGAAAAAAAACACCAAACCCATCTAATCATCCACTCAGGGAGTTTGGTTTGAGTCCTGTTTCACTCCTTTCCCTCTGGGGGTTGAGAACATATGAAGAAATCACCGCCCACGAGGAACTACCGTAGGTTACTGACAACCAAAGGCTAAGCTGCTCCAAGGATCAAGTAAATGGTGTAAAGGAAAAAAAAACACCAAACCCTTCTGACTTTTTTGGCAAATCTCGTCACCTTAGTGGGGACTTGTTTATTTCTTTCCCTTATGGCCCATTCTCTTCTACACCCGCAATTATCAGAAATTATTGTGGTTGGCCACATCCCTCCAGCTAAACCCCATCCATTTTATAAAAGTAAATTAAACTATTTGCACGGAGTTGGTGAGTGCTAAAATTTGCAACTTTTTCCCAATTGACAACTAACTTTTAAACTTAAAATGCCTGAAGACGAAATACTAATTAATACAGCGACAGAAACGTAACATGCATTTCCAGATTGCTCGTCGCATAAGGCTGGTTTCACACATCCGGCGGGCGCCTTGCGGCGCCCCCGGCATTTTGCCGCAGCGCCGCATCTGAAAATCTGATGCGCCGCATGCGGCTTTTTTCGCATTGACATGCATTAGCGCCGGATGGCGCCGCATGTCAATGCATTGCATGCGGTTTTGTCCGGATGCGGCGCAAATGTACATTGCGGCGTCCGGAAAAAACGCTGCATGTAACGTTTTTTGTTTTTGCCGGATGGTTTCTGATCTCTCCAAGCATCAGAAACCATCCGGCAAAAAAACGCATTTTGGCCGCCGGAAGTGTGAAAGGTTTTCACATGCGGCGCTGCGGCAAAATGCCGGGGGCGCCGCCAGGCGCCCGCCGGAAATGTGAAAGTGGCCTAAGGGGTTAACAATCAGCCTCCTTCATTGATTGGGTCCCATTTGGGAAAAAAAAAACTTTTTCTCATCTCCCATTAAAAGTAACACTAATGAAGAGCGTTTTTGACCTTGAAGGAGAGACAGCCATGCGTTTCACATCCCCTCAGTATTTACCACCCAAATTTAATCTGTATAATGGACACCTTAAAAGGCCTTTCAAAGAAAAAAAAATAGACTCTTCTCCAAAAGTAAAACACTTAAGGAAGCCTTTGATTAATGTCTCGATGATTAATCAATTGATGAATATATTTTCGGTGCAGATGTGAGGACACTGTCCACTTTAATCAACTACTTGGGCGAAGAAAAAGAAAAAAAGATAAATGTTCTGTTTTTCTTTCAATAGATCTTCAAAAATGCTCTTCCTAATTGGCGTCTAAGATGTTAAAATCTCTGAGACGCTCAAGATGCACTCAATTAACTGAGATAACAAACAATTATATTATCAAAGATGCTGTGTTATACAGAAAGCTGCATGAGCCGGCGGATACACGGATGCACCTAGCGTAAGACACTACCGGAGAGCGCTGCGGAAACCCAACATTATTCACTCAGTTTTGATTTTGGGTTTAACTCCTAAGAGCACATGTACCTGGTGGAGGAGGTGCGGCACCGCCTCGCCTCACTGAGCCGCTATACAGACTTTGGCAAGTCCCATACATACCTAGATTGCTTTACTGTACATACTGGGTCTGAGGAGGCAGGAAAGATTGTATTTCTGTTGGATTTTTATAAAGCAAAAAGGAAAAATCTGAGGTCTAAATATGTGCTGTAATAATTTGGAAACCTTTAGTGTCATCTAGTGATAAACACATTTATAGATCTATCTATCTATCTATCTATCTATCTATCTATCTATCTATTATCTATCTATCTATCTGTGGCGCCCTGAGGGTCCAGTCGCCACAGAGATGTTGCATCGCACCCAGCGGTGTGACACCTGACTCTCAGGTAAGGAGGAAACACCCCATTGACTCCAACCACTGCATTCATTAGTACACTATGCCAGCTGAGTGTAGGCGGACCCAATGGGATGGTCTAGCTCAGACTGGTTAGAACAGGGTGTAGCTAGTTGGATGGGAGGGGTTGAGGCAGCTTTATGCTGTGTGTGTTAGAGAAGATTTCCAGTTAGAGACAGGCGGGCAGTGTGTGGGTACTGGCCCGTTCTGCTGCTCCTCTGAGTTCACCTCAGAGGGGCCAAACTGAAGAGAGCGAAGGGGTCCTGGGCTGATACAGCACTGACGCTGTGCCCGTTCCTGGGAACAGGAGGACCAGGCAATCATCGGGAGACGGTTCCTAGATTAGTGGGTCAGTTCATCGCCACTAGTAACACCGCATCTAGTGGGACTCTTCAAGGGCCACTAGCTACCATAATCTCATCCCGAGGCAGCCTAGGGATCAATTACGTCCAGAATTTCATATAAAGTGGCTTGGTACACCACCGGAAAGGTCTGGTAACTGAAAGGGTCCAATACTGCCTTGTCTGAGGGCTCTGTGGTAGGGGAGTGCAGAGAAGGAGTAAGGAGTGTAGCACTAAGAAGCCGGAAAGGAACATAAAAGGGAGTCTTTGGAAGTGTGACCAATTTACCTGAGGGTTACTGGACTACTCACTGGAAGGACACAGTGCCCGGCTGGAATCTGTACTGCGCATAACAGACTGTGAGTAAACCCTTGAAACTGCACAAGAACTGTTTCCTGCATTTTTACTCCGTCGCACACTCCACTCTGCTACATCCCTCTGCACCATCATTCTATCTCACCTCTACCTGCCCTGGTAGGACACAGTCTTACCTGTAGAAGACTTAACACCAAGCTGCACCATACCATCCCTCCCAGAGGATCTGCACAGCAGCGCTGGTCACCCTGACCAGGTACTACAGGTGGCGTCACGAACATTTCTACAATCCCCTGTAAATATCCCCCTTTGAATGAGCGCCCAGGGCAACGGACCGAGCTGAGCTACCCGTGACCTCTCCCCATTGAAGTGAACGGGCTCGGTGCCGAGTACCCCATAACCCTGGTGTTGTGCGGCTCATCTTTGGCGTCACAAACAGGATTCTGAAGCTCGCAAAACGCGAGTCCTGTGTGCCTAAATTGACTGTTTTTGTGCTTGAGAACTGCCAAAATCAACAGAGACTGTATTCGCCATTTTGTAAAACAACAACCGCCATTTTGCCGCCATATTCGCGCCCTGAGGCGCTGGTGAAGAAGAAGGGCGTGCTTTCGTGAGCGTGCACCCACTCACTGGCGCGAAAACGATGACCGCCCAGTCTAAATGCTATTGCAATCTGAGATCATGCCCAACAGCCCTGGAGTTCCGCCTCCTCATCCTCCTCAGTGGGCGGAAAAGACCTTGAAGGTCCCGCCTCTCTACAAAAGATGGGGCCTCTCCTGATGCTAATGAGACTTGTGACTTGGCTGAGATGGCGACCGCACGAGAGCTGCAGTGGGAAGGGATGGAGGAGTCGGAGCTCTCCCCCCATGAAAGCGAACCGATCGCCATGGAGCCACCGGTGGGCACCCGGCCTGGGAACTCTCCTACGCTGGAGGAAGCGGAGGATACCCTGCGAGACTTGGCCCGTCACCGGGAGGAGGTCGCCAGGATGGAAGCGAGCTGACGGGCCTTAAAGATACACTTGGAGCGACGTCAATCCCTCCTGCCTCCTGCAGTATCTGCACCGGAAGAAGAGGCACCCGTCCCAGCGGAGGAAGTCGCGCGGGTACCTCAGACCCTGCAAACAGAACCGGTTGCCAGTACTGAAGCGGAGGCCCCTGTTCCTTCGGGGGACTCTGCACCAGCATCTCAGTCTCCGCTGCCTGCACCCGTCGCTGATCCGGAGGAGGCGACACCCGGCCTCGTGGAGGAGGCCGCGCAGGCCCCTGAGCCCTACCTGTCCGCACCGGAGCCCCGGCTGCCATCGGTTCCGGAGCCGGCTGCCTCGGCCGCAAGTGAGCGCCGCCAGGACTGGCGGGCGCCAGAGGAGCTGCAGCAATCTGAACATCGTGAGCTGCCCTTTGACGGTGGGCACCTGGAGCTGCTCGTAGAAAACAATTACAACCGGCGTCAGGAGGAGGAGTGGAGACGCCGGGAGCGGGAAGCGGAGCGGCAGAGAGAGCAGCGAGAGTCCCAGCAGCGTTGACAGCGGCAGTTGGAGCAGGACCGGGCAGACAAGGATCGGATGCGTAAAGATAAAGGTACGCTGAGGGAGCCACGGCGAAAAGGGGCAGTCCGGGACTTCAAACTAAGAGGTGGTTGGGGCATTATCCAGGAGCCGGGGCTATATCTAGAGATATTCGTGAACCGGAGGGATGTAGAGGCCCACCTCCCAGAAGGACACCCGGGGAGGGACCTGTTAGTCGGGGACTTAGTTACCTACACCCGACACTGGGGTTACAAGGGGTGGTATGCCCTAAATGTCACCAGGTGCGACCCCTGCCCTCCAGAGCGCCAGGAAGCTGACAGACCCTCTGAGCCTTCGGCCTCCCCCAACCAGGCCTCTGCCCATGCGCCAACTCCACACCGCACAGCTCCCCTGCCTCCCTCAGCGGCCTCCTCGGCACTCCCAGCAATGGAGATGGTGCTAATGGTAGGCCCGTACCCGGTACCCGTCAGGCCCCCAGGAGTCTGTACAGTCCGGGACATAGGGGTCCAGACCTGGCGGGAGATGAGAGAAGTGGACGTACAGACCCACATAGCAGGTCATGATGTGACAGTGCAAGCCACACGACGTCATCAGGTCCGGGTGGGCCCTGGTGTGATAGACGTTTGGGAAGCTCCAGAAGGGTACCAGGTGGTACCTGGAACACCACCCAACCAAGAGTAAATGAAAAACCCGGACAGGGACTCAGAATGTGAATAGTTAATTTGTTGCTACACCCGGACGGGTGAATGTTCCGAGATGAAAGTTTTATAAGTGTTTGTTGAAATGCCCTGATTGCATAATGGTGTTTTGATATAATTCATGTCTGAACTTTGTAGCCATGAACTGTGCTGGCTCACAAACTGTCCTGTAAATAGTTGGCACTTCGGTGCTCCATCTTGGTTTTACAAAAGGCTTTACTGTGCGCTATTTGCACAATTACCTCAGAAGTTAAAAACCCGTTTGGTGTGGCCGAAAGTGAGGTCTGCTGAAAGAAAGTCTTGCAGCCCACCCAAGACCACCGTTGGAGGTTTGGAGCGGGTCCTCCACAAGCACAAGTAAGGACACTGTGAAGTTACCCCGGTGGGGGTAGTCCTTGGAAGTCTCAACGAACTTCGGTAGTACTGCTATTTGCACTTTTGAACGTTATTATTAAAAATGTTTTTATGCAACGTTTAATCTGAAGTGCCTCCCATAAAGGGATGATGAGTTTGAAATTGCCTTTCTAATGTTGATATGCATATCTAAAAATTTTTGTATGTTTCTTATGTAACATCTTTACTCTTTTACAGCCCGGGAGTGCTGTGTTTAACCAGGGGGGAATGTGGCGCCCAGAGGGTCCAGTCGCCACAGAGATGTTGCATCGCACCCAGCGGTGTGACACCTGACTCTCAGGTAAGGAGGAAAACCCCATTGACTCCAACCACTGCATTCATTAGTACACTATGCCAGCTGAGTGTAGGCGGACCCAATGGGATGGTCTAGCTCAGACTGGTTAGAACAGGGTGTAGCTAGTTGGATGGGAGGGGTTGAGGCAGCTTTATGCTGTGTGTGTTAGAGAAGATTTCCAGTTAGAGACAGGCGGGCAGTGTGTGGGTACTGGCCCGTTCTGCTGCTCCTCTGAGTTCACCTCAGAGGGGCCAAACTGAAGAGAGCGAAGGGGTCCTGGGCTGATACAGCACTGACGCTGTGCCCGTTCCTGGGAACAGGAGGACCAGGCAATCATCGGGAGACGGTTCCTAGATTAGTGGGTCAGTTCATCGCCACTAGTAACACCGCATCTAGTGGGACTCTTCAAGGGCCACTAGCTACCATAATCTCATCCGGAGACAGCCTAGGGATCAAGTACGTCCAGAATTTCATATAAAGTGGCTTGGTACACCACCGGAAAGGTCTGGTAACTGAAAGGGTCCAATACTGCCTTGTCTGAGGGCTCTGTGGTAGGGGAGTGCAGAGAAGGAGTAAGGAGTGTAGCACTAAGAAGCCGGAAAGGAACATAAAAGGGAGTCTTTGGAAGTGTGACAAATTTACCTGAGGGTTACTTGACTACTCACTGGAAGGACACAGTGCCCGGCTGGAATCTGTACTGCGCATAACAGACTGTGAGTAAACCCTTGAAACTGCACAAGAACTGTTTCCTGCATTTTTACTCCGTCGCACACTCCACTCTGCTACATCCCTCTGCACCATCATTCTATCTCACCTCTACCTGCCCTGGGAGGACACAGTCTTACCTGTAGAAGACTTAACACCAAGCTGCACCATACCATCCCTCCCAGAGGATCTGCACAGCAGCGCTGGTCACCCTGACCAGGTACTACAGGTGGCGTCACGAACATTTCTACAATCCCCTGTAAATATCCCCCTTTGAATGAGCTCCCAGGGCAACGGACCGAGCTGAGCTACCCGTGACCTCTCCCCATTGAAGTGAACGGGCTCGGTGCCGAGTACCCCATAACCCTGGTGTTGTGCGGCTCATCTTTGGCGTCACGAACAGGATTCTGAAGCTCGCGAAACGCGAGTCCTGTGTGCCTAAATTGACTGTTTTTGTGCTTGAGAACTGCCAAAATCAACAGAGACTGTATTCGCCATTTTGTAAAACAACAACCGCCATTTTGCCGCCATATTCGCGCCCTGAGGCGCTGGTGAAGAAGAAGGGCGTGCTTTCGTGAGCGTGCACCCACTCAGTGGCGCGAAAACGATGACCGCCCAGTCTAAATGCTATTACAATCTGAGATCATGCCCAACAGCCCTGGAGTTCCGCCTCCTCATCCTCCTCAGTGGGCGGAAAAGACCTCGAAGGTCCCGCCTCTCTACAAAAGATGGGGCCTCTCCTGATGCTAATGAGACTTGTGACTTGGCTGAGATGGCGACCGCACGAGAGCTGCAGTGGGAAGGGATGGAGGAGTCGGAGCTCTCCCCCCATGAAAGCGAACCGATCGCAATGGAGCCACCGGTGGGCACCCGGCCTGGGAACTCTCCTACGCTGGAGGAAGCGGCGGATACCCTGCGAGACTTGGCCCGGCACCGGGAGGAGGTCGCCAGGATGGAAGCGAGCTGGCAGGCCTTAAAGATACACTTGGAGCGACGTCAATCCCTCCTGCCTCCTGCAGTATCTGCACCGGAAGAAGAGGCACCCGTCCCAGCGGAGGAAGTCGCGCGGGTACCTCAGACCGTGCAAACAGAACCGGTTGCCAGTACTGAAGCGGAGGCCCCCGTTCCTTCGGGGGACGCTGCACCAGCATCTCAGTCTCCGCTGCCTGCACCCGTCGCTGATCCGGAGGAGGCGACACCCGGCCTCGTGGAGGAGGCCGCGCAGGCCCCTGAGCCCTACCTGTCCTCACCGGAGCCCCGGCTGCCATCGGTTCCGGAGCCGGCTGCCTCGGCCGCAAGTGAGCGCCGCCAGGACTGGCGGGCGCCAGAGCTGCAGCAATCTGAACATCGTGAGCTGCCGTTTGACGGTGGGCACCTGGAGCTGCTCGTAGAAAACAATTACAACCGGCGTCAGGAGGAGGAGTGGAGACGCCGGGAGCGGGAAGCGGAGCGGCAGAGAGAGCAGCGAGAGTCCCAGCAGCGTTGACAGCGGCAGTTGGAGCAGGACCGGGCAGACAAGGATCGGATGCGTAAAGATAAAGGTACGCTGAGGGAGCCACGGCAAAAAGGGGCAGTCCGGGACTTCAAACTAAGAGGTGGTTGGGGCATTATCCAGGAGCCGGGGCTATATCTAGAGATATTCGTGAATCGGAGGGATGTAGAGGCCCACCTCCCAGAAGGACACCCGGGGAGGGACCTGTTAGTCGGGGACTTAGTTACCTACACCCGACACTGGGGTTACAAGGGGTGGTATGCCCTAAATGTCACCAGGTGCGACCCCTGCCCTCCAGAGCGCCAGGAAGCTGACAGACCCTCTGAGCCTTCGGCCTCCCCCAACCAGGCCTCTGCCCATGCGCCAACTCCACACTCGCACAGCTCCCCTGCCTCCCTCAGCGGCCTCCTCGGCACTCCCAGCAATGGAGATGGTGCTAATGGTAGGCCCGTACCCGGTACCCGTCAGGCCCCCAGGAGTCTGTACAGTCCGGGACATAGGGGTCCAGACCTGGCGGGAGATGAGAGAAGTGGACGTACAGACCCACATAGCAGGTCATGATGTGACAGTGCAAGCCACACGACGTCATCAGGTCCGGGTGGGCCCTGGTGTGTAGTGTTGAGCATTCCGATACCGCAAGTATCGGGTATCGGCCGATATTCGCGTTATCGGAATTCCGATACTTAATTCCGATACTTTTTCCATATCTATACCGGAATCGGAAGTTCCCATAATTCTTTGAGAGGCAATGTGATTTTAGTCAGCCAATGAGGAATCCTACGAAGTGTGGGCACATCCTGTAATGCTGCGGTCATCTTAACTAATGGCATGGCTGTGATTGGCTGCTGAAATGATGTCAGAATGCACTATAAAAGGCGCCGCCGCCATTTTAGCGTCACTGTGCTGTGAACTCAGTAAGGGACAGAACGCTACTCTGCTCACTCTGAGGGACAGTTAGATATTGCGATTTTGTGTACTACTGTGCTTGAGGCAGGCTAGTTTACCAACCGCTGTGTAAAGCTTCATTTTGCCAGTGTTGTTTTAACAGCTCTGTGCAAGGTGTGTGTGTGACAGTGCAGGTGACGCTGCAGTTTGCTCTGCATCCACCGCTGTTTGTAGGCATCTGCACGTGTCACTGACTCTTTTTTTTTTTATTTTATTTAGTGGAATTGGTGCAGCTCCATTATATTAGAAAAAAATCAAATCTATTAGTGTGACGTGCTTCCATCCGTATACAATACATTGGTTGCAAACACTATAGAAGTACACAAAGGAGCTTTTCACAGATAGTGAATAGTTGTGTTTCAGTGTTCACTGCAGTCTGTGAGGTTTTGATTTTTTGAGTGCAGATCACGCTCCAGTTAGTTCTTCAACCACTGCTGGTTGTAGTCTGCTGAGCGTGTGTCACTGCCTCATCCTTCACATTTTTCTCTAATTGGTGCTGCTCCATTTTAGTGGAAAAAAATCTAATCTATTAGTGTGACGCGCTTCCATCCGTATACAATACATTGGTTGCAAACACTATAGAAGTACACAAAGGAGCTTTTCACAGATAGTGAATAGTTGTGTTTCAGTGTTCACTGTAGTCTGTGAGCTTTTCATTTTGTGAGTGCAGATTACGCTCCAGTTTGTACTTCAACCACTGCCGGTTGTAGTCTGCTGAGCGTGTGTCACTGCCTCATCCTTCACATTTTTCTCTAATTGGTGCTGCTCCATTTTAGTGGAAAAAAATCTAATCTATTAGTGTGACGGCTTCCATCCGTATACAATACATTGGTTGCAAACACTATAGAAGTACACAAAGGAGCTTTTCACAGATAGTGAATAGTTGTGTTTCAGTGTTCACTGTAGTCTGTGAGCTTTTCATTTTGTGAGTGCAGATTACGCTCCAGTTTGTACTTCAACCACTGCCGGTTGTAGTCTGCTGAGCGTGTGTCACTGCCTCATCCTTCACATTTTTCTCTAATTGGTGCTGCTCCATTTTAGTGGAAAAAAATCTAATCTATTAGTGTGACGCGCTTCCATCCGTATACAATACATTGGTTGCAAACACTATAGAAGTACACAAAGGAGCTTTTCACAGATAGTGAATAGTTGTGTTTCAGTGTTCACTGTAGTCTGTGAGCTTTTCATTTTGTGAGTGCAGATTACGCTCCAGTTTGTACTTCAACCACTGCCGGTTGTAGTCTGCTGAGCGTGTGTCACTGCCTCATCCTTCACATTTTTCTCTAATTGGTGCTGCTCCATTTTAGTGGAAAAAAATCTAATCTATTAGTGTGACGCGCTTCCATCCGTATACAATACATTGGTTGCAAACACTATAGAAGTACACAAAGGAGCTTTTCACAGATAGTGAATAGTTGTGTTTCAGTGTTCACTGTAGTCTGTGAGCTTTTCATTTTGTGAGTGCAGATTACGCTCCAGTTTGTACTTCAACACATGCCGGTTGTAGTCTGCTGAGCGTGTGTCACTGCCTCATCCTTCACATTTTTCTCTAATTGGTGCTGCTCCATTTTAGTGGAAAAAAATCTAATCTATTAGTGTGACGCGCTTCCATCCGTATACAATACATTGGTTGCAAACACTATAGAAGTACACAAAGGGGCCTTTCACAGATACTGAACAGTTGTCTGCAGGGTTCACTGTAGTCTTGAGGAATAACCACACTTAGGCCTTAACTTTTCTGACTTTCTTTATCAATCTACCAAGATGAAGAAGTCAGTGAGTAAGGCACGTGGTCGTGGTCGAGGCCGTGGATTTGCAGCAGGGAGAGGACGTGGGGATTCTGTGGCTGCTGCCGCACCCAGTGACACAGCATCCACCAGTTTTCCCCGTGAGCGTTCCTTTATGCGCACTTTTGTAGGAGCTCAGCGTACCCCCCTGCTGCGTGAAGAACAAATTGAAGCCGTTGTTGGTTGGATGGCAGCCAATGCATCGACTTCAATACCTTCCACCTCCTCTCAGGACCACAGCACTGTTGAACAACCATCAGTCTCTTCACCGCCTGCCAAATTGCCCAGGCAGTCAGAGAGCTCTGTACAGGAGCCAGCTGAGTCTCTGCTTCTGTTCTCAGAATCTGTTGGCTTGGAAACAGGGGCCCAGCCAAGCAGCATTCTGGAATGTGAAGAAGAGGCAGTATGCAGTGATGCGCAACAGCTGTGTCTCTCTGAATCTGAAGAGGCGGGTGAGCCAGTGCCGATGGTCAGCACACCGCAGAACGCATCTGATGATGATGAGACTCAGTTGCCAGTTTCTGTTGAGCATGGTGCTGGCCAGACCACCCAACAACAGCAGGTGTTGGAAGAGGGTAGTGGTGGAGATGATGAGGTCCAAGACCCAACATGGCGTGAGGAACAGGAAGGTGGTGGGAGCAGCTCTGAGGAAGAGATTGCACCAACGGTCCAAACAGTAGGGAGAGGTAGGCTGCAGACTCGCTTGCCTGTAGCCTCCAGTTTGGCACCCGTTCGGAGCAGTTCTCTTACAACAGCCAAACCGGGCGCTCCCAGGACTTGCTCTGCGTGGTCCTTTTTTGATACAGTTGCAGATGATATTTGCTATGTAAAATGCAAGCTGTGTAATCAAAAAATTAAAAGAGGTAAAAGTGTCAGTAACCTTAATACAACAAATATGTGGAAACATGTGCGGTCAAAGCACTTTGTTGAGTTACAAAGACACACTGGAGATGTAGGCCAACCTACAGCAGCACCTACATCTTCAGCTCCTGTTGGAGCCTCTTCCTCCAGTTCACACACAGCTGGTAAGGCTTCCTCAAAGGATCGCCATGGAAGAACCTCTGTCACTGTTGTCCAGAGACACAGTGTTATTCCACCCACAGCTGCAAGTTCCCTGTCATCCTCACACACCCAGGCCACAAAACAGCCATCGGTAGCACAGGCATGGGATAAAAGACGGCCATACTCGGCAAACCATCCACGAGCACAGGCTCTGAATGCTGGCATTGCAAAACTCCTGTCCCTTGAAATGCTGTCATTCAGGCTGGTGGAGACTGACAGTTTCCGTGAATTAATGGCATTGGCAGTCCCACAATACAATGTGCCCAGCCGATTTTATTTCAGCAGGCAAGCCGTCCCTGGTCTGCAAAAGCATGTTGAGGCAAAAATTAAACATGCGCTACTAAACGCCGTCAGTAGCAAGGTCCACCTGACCACCGATGCGTGGACCAGTACCCATGGCCAGGGACGATACCTTTCACTCACTGCCCATTGGGTGAATGTTGTGGAGCCGGGTACAGATCTTGCGAGTGGCGCTGTACGTGTTCTGCCAACTCCAAGGATTGCCGGAATCAAGTCTGTCCACATTGACTCCTCCTCCTACTCCAGTTCCTCAGAATCATCGCTGCAGGAGCCGTCACGGTCTACCTCCACATGGACCCGTGGACGCTTACCTGATGCGACCGATATGAGCACAGCCGTGGCCAAACGGCAACAGGCCGTTCTGAAATTAATTCCTATGGGGAATCGAAGCCACACAGCGCAGGAGGTCTGGAATGCCATCAAGCAGGAGAGCGACGTGTGGTTTTTGCCAGCGAATCTCCAGCCAGGCTTGGTAGTGTGTGACAATGGCCGAAATCTGGTGGCAGCTCTGGGCCTTGGCAACCTCACTCACATACCATGTCTGGCACATGTGCTCAACTTGGTCGTGCAGAGTTTTTTGAGGGACTATCCGGATCTTGATGCACTGCTGCACAAGGTCCGCCTAGAGTGCGCTCACTTGCGACGTTCCAGCATGGCCAGATCGCGCATTGCAGCTCTGCAACGCAGATTGCGCCTTCCTGAACATCGCATCATATGTGACGTATCCACCAGGTGGAATTCAACGTTACATATGTTGGAGCGGTTGTGTGAGCAGCAGCCAGCAGTTATGGAGTATCAGCTGCATCAGGCGCAATCAACACGCAATTTGCGCCGTCCACACTTCACCATTAATGAGTGGGCCACTATGAAGGACATGTGCCACGTTTTGCGTGCGTTTGATGAGTCAACGCGGATGGCGAGTGCAGATGATGCACTAGTCAGCCTGACTGTCCCCCTTATCTGCCTGCTTCAAAAAACACTGCAAGCAATAAGGGATGAGGTTTTGGAAGAGGTGGAGGATGAGGAGTCACAAATTCCATCACCTTCTGGAAAGTCAGCGCAACGTGGTTCCTCACACTGGTGCAATCCCTAATGTTCTACCTTACTGCCGAGAGCACTGCTGCTGCTACTGCTTTACAAAGCAGCTCTGTGCGTCGAGGCAGTGTAGAGAGCTCTGCAACAAGAGGGAGCACACGCAGTGCCTCTGCACAGGGAAAGACCAGTATGTTAAAAAATGTGGCAAAGTTTTGTGGCAGCGCCACAAATGTCTACACCATCCGAGAGGGCTCCAGTCAGCGGGAGGCAACGTATCCGTCAGATGGTGACAGATACTTGGCTTTGCCTCTCAGTGTACTCCCAGATGGCTCTTCCCCATTCAAGTTTTGGGTCTCTAAGCTGGTATACATGGCCAGAGCTTAGCCAGTATGCATTGGAGGTGCTGGCTTGCCCTGCTGCCAGTGTATTATCGGAGCGCGTCTTTAGTGCTGCAGGTGGTGTACTAACAGACCGTCGCATGCGACTATCCTCCGATAATGTAGACCGGCTTACTTTTCTGAAAATGAACAAGGCATGGATCTCGCCGAAATTTGTCTGTCCGTTTTCAGATTAAATAACTGTTTCGCAATGTTATCCATGTCTCCTGTTATGTTCATCTTTCTCACACCTGAACTCTACTCCCTGGGCTCCAACACTGCCAGTTGCTGCTCAGAAGTGTCGTGTCCACAGAACAAAACACAAGCTCTACTGTTAGTGGGGTTCAGTAACGCCAGCTGTTCCCCTGCTGTGTCAACGGCAAGAAGTGTCCTGTTCCCGACACATGGACAGAAAAACACATGACCAACATGCTCCAAATAGGGAAGAGCCGTCACCCTGCTTGTTATGCTGAAAACATGAAATTGTGAAGTTTTGCAGGCCTAGAATGATAAATTTTTATGACAAATATGGACAAATATAATTTGTCATCACAGCGCATATCTGCACATGTCTATTAGAAATGGTAACAAAAAATAAAACATAGTCTACTCTTCACATTTTTAAATTAATGCATAAAAGTACATTTCAGACTTATGAATTAATGCTTTTTAAGGAACTTTATCTGTACCTGTAAGATAATGCAGTCAATGGATGTACGAATCATTAAATCCTCATCATCATCATCACGAGTTTTTATTTATGACAGACATTATAAAATACACATACTGATGCCAACTGTAACTTCAAACACCATATATGAAATGGCCAGCATGTAAACATGGTAATAATGTCCAATAATAAATTATTACATCTAGAAAGTGCATCATGCATACTGACAATAGGTAGTTATACCTGCAAGTGCTGTTGAAACAACCACAAGAGATATAAATTAATACTGGTAATATAGGTATCACAGTGCATAGTTACTCATGGACAATGTTGATGTAATACTGTATCTCAATTAAGTCAGCGTCAACCATTAGGCTTGTTAGTCTTGTACATTGTTAAAGAGGGAACGTAATTTTTTGGTTTGTCATAGGTGTAGTATTAAACATTAAATTATTACTGCTGTATTTTTTTTTGCGTCCCTAGTGCGCAATAACGCAGCCTAACCTCACATTTGATAGTCAGCTAATTGCCACACGCTACCTACCCAACGCGTGACAGTAGGAAGGTAGTGTTGAGGATAAAGCTTTGCGCAACCAGACATTCTTTTACCCTCTTCAACACTCTACAAGCAAAAAATGCATGATTTCAGCCGCAGACTTTATTGACGTACAGTATAACATCGGCATTACCCATCAGAGGCTGTCCACTGTCTGATACAGACATAGAATAATACCTTTGCTATCCGTATAGCCTTTGTTTCACCTACACTTGCAGGCACACACTTAAATTGTGACAAACAATGCCTAATGTTTTTTTAAATGGTTATTTTTTATTGTACATTATTGTGTCATCAATCACATTGATGAGTCCATGCTGGACATGTCATACATGCTATAGAAAGTTTACGATTTTATGAACTTAAATAATTGAAATGTCTGTGACTGTCACATAAAATTTGCGATGATTGATGATGAGTGACTATTACAAAATCCATTGTCTTCACTATGTTATGGTTTAACATAGCGTTCCTTTAAGCATTATTCATAAAAAAAAAAAATGTACTTTTATTCTTAAATTTACAACACTATATTTTGTTACCAAATTTTTTGGGTGTTGTGTTGTTCCATTTATTTTTGGCATGTGCATATATGCGTTTATATTTGTATTTTCTTTATTTTTCCTTCTTGAAATTAGAAAACATGTGTATCTTTGTACCGTGTTAGCCAGTAGATAGAAAAATATTTAGACTTCAGAGTCAGCAGTGGTTGATACCTTTTAATGGATAACTGAAAAGATGGAAACAAATTGCAAGCTTTCAAGGCTACTCACGTCTCTTCATCAGGGAAAGAACTAACTAAAAAAATTAAGCATCACATATTTCTATACACAACAGGACACAGGAATAGTGCAATAGGTAAGACAAGTAAGTGACGTGTATCAGAACTGTCATTATCTCACAGGGATGAACATAAATATTGGAACAGTTCCTAGATAAGGATAGAAAGTTTTGATTGCCCTCTCATTGGCGTATTTTTTGGGGTTTTCATGACCCTGGAAGGGCATAGACGCAGATTCCTTAATTGATATAGAATGACATAAATCCATGTGATCTATTCATTCCATCACTAACAGTGTCAAAGGTCATGATGAGCTTATATTCTGAAACCTTTGTACGTTTCTCATATTTGAAGTTATATTTTAATAACAGTAATTCCATATCCATGATGCTATAACCGGGCATACAAAAGTTTTTGCCACAGGTAAATTCATTAATTTATCTTGTGATTGTGTGGCGCTGATAATTCATCCTTGTTCTCCTTTTTGTTGCCGGTCTCCCCTCACTTGTCCCTCCCTCACTTGTCTTAGCTATTCCTGTGTCCGTTGTGTGTAGAAAATAGTGATTCTTCATTTTTGGCTTTACTCTTAGCCTGATGAAGACACCTGAGTAGTCTCGAAAGCTTTGAATTTGTTACCATATTTTCAGTTAGCATTAAACGTTATCAACCACAAGGGACTGTCAAGTATAAATATTTTTCTATTCTTGTAATTGAAATTTATCATTTTTATTGTTGTAGTAAAACTTCATTTTTTTCTTGTTTGAAGTACATACATTTGCAATGGCCACGTAACAAGGCAATAACTCAATATTTTATGCCTAAACCCTCCTTGACCGGGCTTCAACAGCGCCAGTTGCTGCTCAAAGTGTTAGATGCACAGATGAAAACAATCGCTGATGTGTTTGTGGGTTCAGTAACGCCTGCTGTTCCCCTGCTGTGTGTCTGGCAAAAATTACTGCTGCTAACTACAACTTCAACTTCAAACGTCTCATACTAGGCCTCTGCCTACACCCTCCTTGACCCTGGGCTTCAACAGCGCCAGTTGCTGCTCAGAAGTGTTAGATGCACAGATGAAAACAATCGCGATGTGTTTGTGGGGTTCAGTAACGCCTGCTGTTCCCCTGCTGTGTGTCCGGCAAAAAATTACTGCTAGCTACCTAATCATGGTGAAAAAAAAAAATTACATCTCAAAGTGTCTAGTGCTACACATAGATATGAGGCTACACCATGATTTCTAAGCTGTAAACATTTGAAACGTCAACTTTCAAACCATAAAATGTTTTGTCTTTGTCACAAATCTGTAACAAAATAATTGTGACATATTATTACAGATATGCACATGTCGAAAACAAATGCAAACACAAAAGCCTACTTATGCTATAGGATACTGATGGTAACCTTGTCACTCCATGCTTACACAAATCCAACTCACATCATGATGACTCAAATACTGCAATTTTGGGAAGTGCATAATGTGGGTTGAACTTTGACAACGCTGCAGTGCAAAGGGTTATCTTCAGTGTTCTTGCCTTTGAAATAAAAGCATACAAGTAAATATAATATCAATGTTGATTAAGGGACGTGATGTACACCTGTAATATTGTGCAAACAATGCATGTAGGAATAGTCCTCTTCAACATTACTTATATTTGTGTCATTTTAAAAAATACATATTTTGATTAAAAAGTTAACAGCCCATATCATAAAGTACTTCATGTAAACATGATAATCGCTAACAAAAATCATGCATTACCTTGGTAAAGTCAATAGTGCATAGTCACAATAGCAAAATTATATACCTGTAAGTGGTGCTGAAAGAACGACAACTGATAGAATAGGTGAATGATATCTATTTATCAGACTGAATAGCGACACCTGTACAATGTCGATATAATACTGTACCTTAACAAAACACTGTGTCACACCTCACACGCATTTTTTCTTGTAGCTTGTTATGTAATAGGGCACATGCGTGTATGTTTCATCATAGGTGCATGTTTACTGAGTAAAGCAGTCATGACAACGCCTTTGTGTTGTCGGTACGCTTGCGATGATGAACGATGCGCACCGTGAATGTTAGTCTGCGTCATAAGACGCACAGACGCTCCAATACCCAACGCGTCACAGCAGGAAGCCAGTCTGTGCGTCCAAACAAAGGCGCAAGCATACATGCACGTACCCTTTTAGAAAGCTATATAAAAATAAGGAGTATAGTAACGCACACTTTATTGAGGTACAGTATTACATCGCCATTCACCATCTGTGGCTATGCAGTGTCATCTATATATACCTTATCTATCCGTTGTCATGCTTGCAAGTCCACAGTCAGGCATAAATAGCTGTTTTCACTTATGCACTTTTTAAAGTTTTTTTTGTTAATTAAATGATTGCCACATATTATCAGTATTACATGATGGAAATTTTTAGATATTTTTTAAAAACTTTTAGTGATATTATTCAGCAAATGAAAATGGTGTACATACTGTTATTTAATCCATCATTAATGGATTCTGATATGTACTTGTATGCTTTTATTTAAAACCGTATAGCAGATTTTTTTAACCGATTTTTATTGTGGGTTTGCATTGCTTTCAACATGTTAATGTATGCGTTTATGTTTGTCAATTATTAATTTACATATATTTTTTTAAAGTAAATCATCATCTTATGGTACTAAAGGTTATATTTCTCTTGTTTGGAGTATAGACATTTTTAATTGCACGTAACAAGGAAAATACTTGATCTAGTATTTAAACATCCTCCTTGACCCTGGGCTCCAACACCGCCAGTTGTTGCTTGGAAGTGCTGTTAGCACAGTCTCACTTGCTCCCTGTGTTAAATGGGGTTCAGTAATGTCAGCTGTTCCCCTGCTGTGGTGAACGGCAAAATAGTCCCCGCTGCCTCCACCCTGTTCTCTTCCTATCCCTGGGTTACAACACCGCCAGTTGTTTCTCGGAAGTGCTGTTAGCACAGTCTACACTTGCTCCTGTGTTACTGGGGGTTTAGTATGTCGGCTGTTTTCCCCTCTGTGTGAACGGCAAACAGTCCTGCTGCCTCCACCCTGTTCTCTTCTCATCCCTGGGTTACAACACCGCCAGTTGTTTCTCGGAAGTGCTGTTAGCACAGTCTACACTTGCTCCTGTGTTACTGGGTTCAGTAATGTCGCTGTTCCCTGCTGTGTAACGGCAAAAAGTCCTGCTGCCTCCCCCTGTTCTCTTCTCATCCCTGGGGTACAAACACCGCCAGTTGTTTCTCGGAAGTGCTGTTAGCACAGTCTACACTTGCTCCTGTGTTACTGGGGTTCAGTAATGTCAGCTGTTCCCCTGCTGTGTGAACGGCAAAAAAGTCCTGCTGCCTCCACTGTTCTCTTCTATCCCTGGGTTACAACACCGCCAGTTGTTTCTCGGAAGTGCTGTTAGCACAGTCTACACTTGTCCTGTGTTACTGGGGTCAGTAATGTCGGCTGTTTTCCCCTGCTGTGTGAACGGCAAACAGTCCTGCTGCCTCCACCCTGTTCTCTTCTCATCCCTGGGTTACAACACCGCCAGTTGTTTCTCGGAAGTGCTGTTAGCACAGTCTACACTTGCTCCTGTGTTACTGGGGTTCAGTAATGTCAGCTGTTCCCCTGCTGTGTGAACGGCAAAAAGTCCTGCTGCCTCCACCCTGTTCTCTTCTCATCCCCGGGTTACAACACCGCCAGTTGTTTCTCGGAAGTGCTGTTAGCACAGTCTACACTTGCTCCTGTGTTACTGGGGTTCAGTAATGTCAGCTGTTCCCCTGCTGTGTGAACGGCAAAAGTCCTGCTGCCTCCACCCTGTTCTCTTCTCATCCCTGGGTTACAACACCGCCAGTTGTTTCTCGGAAGTGCTGTTAGCACAGTCTACCACTTGCTCCTGTGTTACTGGGGTTCAGTAATGTCATGCTGTTCCCCTGCTGTGTGAACGGCAAAAAGTCCTGCTGCCTCCAACCCTGTTTCTCTTCATCCCTGGGTTACAAAACCGCCAGTTGTTTTCTCGGAATGTGCTGTTAGCACAGTCTACACTTGCTCCGTGTTACTGGGGTTCAGTAATGTCAGCTGTTCCCCTGCTGTGTGAACGGCAAAAAGTCCTGCTGCCTCCACCCTGTTCTCTTCTCATCCCTGGGTTACAACACCGCCAGTTGTTTCTCGGAAGTGCTGTTAGCACAGTCTACACTTGCTCCTGTGTTACTGGGGTTCAGTAATGTCAGCTGTTCCCCTGCTGTGTGAACGGCAAACAGTCCTGCTGCCTCCACCCTGTTCTCCCCTTTTATCCGGGTTACAACACCGCCATTGTTTCTCGAAATCTGTTGCACCCGTCTACACTTTCCCGTGTTACTGGGTTCAGTAATGGCAGCTGTTCCCCTCTGTGGAAGGCAAAAAAGTCCGCTGCCCCCCACCCTGTTCTTTCCATCCCGGGGTTTCAACCCCGCCCTTTTTTTTTGAAGTGCGTTACCCCAGTTACACTTGCTCCCGTGTTACTGGGTTCAGTAATGTCAGCGTTCCCCCGCTGGGAACGGAAAAAGTCCTGCTCCCCCACCCGTTCTCTTTCATCCCTGGGTTTCAACACCGCCATTGTTTCTGGAATGCGTTACACAGTCTCACTTTCTCCTTGTTACTGGGGTTCATAATGTCGCTGTTCCCCCGCTGGTGAAAAGGCAAAAACCTCCTGTGCCCCACCCTGTTTTCTTTTTCCCTGGGTTACAACCCGCCAGTTTTTTTCTCGGAAGTGCTGTTACACATCTACACTTTTCTCCTTTTTACTGGGGTTCAAATAAAGGGCCCGTTCCCCCCCTTGTGAACGGGAAAAGTCCTGCGCCTCCACCCTGTTCTCTTCTCATCCCGGGTTACAAAACCGCCAGTTTTTTCGGGGTGGTTACACAGTCTACACTTTCTCCCGTGTTACTGGGTTCGTAAGTCCGTTCCCCTGCGTTAACGGCAAAAAGTCCCGCTGCCCCCACCGCCTTTTCATCCCCGGGTTACAACACCGCCAGTGTTTTCGGAATGCTTTAGCACAGTCTACACTTGCTCCTGTTTCGGGGTTCATAGTCGCTGCCCTGCTGTGTGAACGGGGAAAAAGCCGCTGCTCCCCCCTGTTCTTTCTCTCCCTGGGTTACAACCCGCAGTTTTTTTCTCGGAAATGCTGTTAGCACAGCTACACTTGCTCCCTGTTACTGGGGTTCAGTAAAGCGCTGTTCCCTCTGGTGAACGGCAAAAATCTGCCCCCACCCCGTTCTCTTCTCACCCTGGGTTACAACCCGCCAGTTTTTTCTCGAAGTGCTGTTAGCACAGTCCACCTTGCTCCGTGTTACTGGGGTTCAGTAATGTGTGTTCCCCGCTGTGTGAACGGCAAAAATCCCGCTCCTCCCCCTGTTCCTTTTCACCCGGGTTACAACACCGCCATTGTTTCTCGGAAGTGCTGTTAGCACATCTCACTTGCTCCGGTTTACTGGGGTTCAGTAATGTCAGTGTTTCCCCCCTGTGTGAAGGCAAAAAATCCTGCTGCCCCACCCCTTTTTTCTTCTCTCCCTGGGTTAAACACCGCCATTTTTCTCGGGAAATGCTTTACACAGCTACCTTCTCCCGTTTACTGGGGTTCAGTAATGCGGTTCCCTGCTGTTGAACGGAAAAAGTCCTGCTCCTCCCCCTGTTCTCTTCCACCTGGGTTACAACACCGCCAGTTGTTTCTCGGAAATGCTGTTTGCACAGTCTACACTTTCTCCTGTGGGGCTGGGGGGTTAGTAATGTCCTGTTCCCCCGCTGTTGAAGGCAAAAGTCCTGCTGCCTCCACCCCGTTCCTTCTCATCCCTGGGTTACAACACCCCCAGTTGTTTCTCGGAATGCTTTAGCACAGTCTACACTTGCTCCGTGTTTACGGGGGGTTTAGTAATTCCTGTTCCCCCTGCTGTGGAACGGCAAAAAAGTCCTGCTGCCTCCACCCCGTTCTCTTCTCATCCCCGGGTTACAACACCGCCAGTTGTTTCTGGAAGTGCGTTAGCACATCTAAAATTTCTCTGTGTTTCTGGGGGTCATAAAGTCCGTTCCCCTGCTGTTTGGGAACGGGAAAAGTCCCCCCTGCCTCCACCTGTTCTCTTTTAAACCCTGGGTTTTCAAACCGCCAGTTGTTTTTTTCGGAAATGCGTTAGCACGTCACACTTCTCCTGTTTATGGGGTTTAGTAATGTCAGTGTTCCCCTGCTGGAACGGCAAAAAGTCCGCTTCCTCCCCCCTGTTCTCTTCTATCCCTGGGGTTTCAAAACCCCTTTTTTTTTCTCGGGGGTGCTGTTAGCCAGTTACACTTGCTCCTTTTTACTGGGGTTCAGTAATGCGCTTTTCCCCTCTTGGAAGGCAAAAAGCCCGCTGCCTCCCCCCTTTTTTCCTTCTCACCGGGGTTACAACACCGCCAGTTGTTTCTCGGAAGTGTGTTACACTCTACACTTGCTCCGGGTTTTACTGGGTTCAGTAATGTCAGCTGTTCCCCTGCTTTGGAAGGGAAAAACATCCTGTTTTTCCCAAATTTTTAAAATTTCCATGGGTACCTTCTGCACCCTTCCGGTTCCAGTACCGTCACGGGTTTCCCCAGTCCCTTTTGCCTGGGTGCCTCCATGTCGGTACCGAGTTCCAGCAACGTTGCTGGCCCTTTGGTTGCTTTGGGGCACAGGTACCTCCTGCTTTAACCCTTCCCAAAACGTCACTGGCCTCGTTGGGCCCAGGGCTTTTTTCCTTCTGCGACCCCCCGGGGTTTCCCAGCACGTCATTCCCTTATTTCATTGGCCTTGTACCTTCTGCTACCCATCCGGGTTCCATACCGTCAGCGGGTTCTCCGCGGGCCCTTTTGGCCTAGGTGCCTCCATGTGGGTATCCGGTTCCAGCAACGTCGCTGGTCCTTGGGTAGTGCTTTGGGCACAGGTACCCCGCTTAGTAACCCTGTCCCATAACGTCAGCTGTCCTCGGTTTGTGCCATTCCCTTTTTCCTTCTGTGCCCCCTCCGGGTTCCCCGCCAGTCGCTGGTCCATTACTTTCATTGGCTCTTGTACCTTCTGTCCCCATCCGGTTCCAGTCCCGGTCGTGGTTCTCCGCAGGCCTTTGGCCTGGGTCCCCCATTGGGTATCCGAGTTCCAGCAACGTTGTGGCCTTTGGGTATGTTTTGGGCACAGGACCCCCGCTTAAAACCCTGCCCCAAAACGTCACGGGCCCGTTGTCCCTTTGGGGCTCTTTTTTCCTTCGGGACCCCCCCGGGTTCCAGCACAGTCAGCTGGCCCTCTTTTACTTTCATTGGTCTTGTACCTTCTGCCCCACCCGGGGTTTCCAGTACCGTCACTGGTTTCCCAGTCCCTTTTGGCCTAGGTGCCCCCATTCGGACCATTCCACAACGTCCGGGGTCCTTGGTATGTTTTGGAGCACAGGACCTTCCCCTTAGTAACCCTGCCCGTAATCAGCTGGTCCTCTTGTGCCATTGGCTCTTTTCCTTCTGCGACCCTCCGGGTTCCGCACAGCAGCTGGTCCTCGTTATTTCCCTTTGGGCTTTGGACCATCCCAAACCCAAAAAAAAGGGGTTAAAGACAAACTACAAGATACAGAACAAAGACAAAAGAACAAAAGCAGAAGATCAAAAAGCGAAGAACATTAAGTAAAGACCAAAATGAAGAGCAAAATAATTTTCTCTAAATTCTAAGCAGAAAACTAAGCAGTGTATGGGGGTGATCCCCTTCCTCCTCGTGGTGCCCCTGGAAAATGCCTGATCTGCTGCAGGCTAAACGAAGCGGACAAATCTGTTGTAATTTAAAAACTTTCGTGACAGCAAGAACGGAAGGATGAAAATTCAGAGTTTTAAAAAGATTACAATACAGGGAAAGTCTGTCACAAAAAAAGAAAATTGAAAAGGATGAATAGGAAGAAGATGAAGAAGTGAATAGAAGAATAATAAAGTTTAATAAGAACAATATAAGTAATGTTAACAAAAAGATGAAAAAGGGAAGAAGTTTTAGAAGATTAAGAAGGGAAGATGAAGAATAAATTGATAAAAGATGATGCTGCTGAAAATTATGAAGGGGAAAGGTGTGAAAAGTTAAAAAGGTGAAGACCATGGAAGTTGTGAAACAGAATATTTGACAAAAAGAAAAAAAATTAACAACATTGTCAAAATTTGTTCGTCAAACCCAACGTATTTTTAAAAAAAAAAAAAATTAATCATTCCATGGATTTGGGGCAAACACTTTGCCTTTATGTCTCCTCAAACCCCCCCCCAAAACATTCTAAAATTACCTTTCTTGTTTTCCTTTATGTACATTAACCAACAAGGGCAAAATGGGTTTTTTTAATTTCGATATTTTGTTCCCATAGACTTTTGGGACTTCCGGTTCGTATCGGGTACGCCGTATTTTAGGGAACGGCATACCATTCCGATTTCCATACTTTAGGATTCGGGAAAAAATCGCCAACCCACTGGTGTGTGAGTTTTTGGGGAAACTCCAAAGGGGACCGGGGGTACCGGAACACACCCAACCAAAAGGTAAAAGAAAAACCCGGAGGGTCAGAAGGAATAGTTTAAATTTGTACAAAACCCCGGGCGGGGAAGTTCCCGGTGAAAGTTTTATAATGTTTTTTTGAAATGCCCGATTGCATAAGGGGTTTTGATATAATTCATGTCTGAACTTGTACCATAACGTGTGGGCCCCAAAATGTCCCCGTAAATAGTTGGCAATTTGGGGCTCCATCTTTTTACAAAAGGCTTTTTTGTTTCCCATTTGCACAATTACCTCAAAGTTAAAAACCCGTTTGGTGGCCGAAAAATGAGGTCTGCTGAAAAAAAGTCTGCAGCCCACCCAAAACCACCGTTGGAGGTTTGGAGCGGGTCTCCCAAACACAGAAGGACATTGTGAAGTTTCCCCGGGGGGGGAGTCTTTTGGGAAACCCCCAACGAATTTGGTATCTGTATTTGCACTTTTGAAGTTATTTTAAAAATGTTTTTTTTGCAAGTTTAATTGAAGTGCCTCCCTAAAGGGGTGATGAGTTTGAAATTCCTTCAATGTTGATACATATTAAAAATTTTTATGTTTCTTATGTAAATCTTTACTCTTTTACAGCCCGGGGGTGCTTGTTTTTAAACCCGGGGGAATGTGGCGCCCAAAGGGCCAGTCGCCACAAGATGTTTTGCATCGCACCCAGCGTGGACACCTGACTCTCGGGAAGGGGAAACTCCCCAGACTCCAAACCCCGCATTCATTAGTACACTATGCCAGCTGAGTGTAGGCGGACCCAAAAGGGATGGTCAGCTCAGACTGGTTAGAACACTGTGTGTAGTTGGATGGGAGGGGGTTGGGCAGCTTTTTGCTTGTGTGTTTTGAGAAGATTTCCAGTTAGAGACAGGCGGGGGAGTGTGTGGGTCGGCCCATTCTGTGCTCCTCTGATTACCTCAGAGGGGGCCCAAAATGAAGAGAGCGAAGGGGTCCCCGGGCTGATAAAGCACTGACCTGTGCCCGTTCCGGGGCCCGGAGACCCGGCAATCATCGGGAGACGGTTCCAGATTAGTGGGGGGTTCTCGCCACTAAAAACACCGCATCTGGGGGGACTCTTTTAAGGGCCCCTAGCTACCATAATCTCATCCGGGGGCAGCCTAGGGATCAAATACGTCCAGAATTTCATATAAAGTGGCTTGGTACACCACCGGAAAGGTCTGGTAACTGAAAGGGTCCAATACTGCCTTGTCTGAGGGCTCTGTGGTAGGGGAGTGCAGAGAAGGAGTAAGGAGTGTAGCACTAAGAAGCCGGAAAGGAACATAAAAGGGAGTCTTTGGAAGTGTGACCAATTTACCTGAGGGTTACTGGACTACTCACTGGAAGGACACAGTGCCCGGCTGGAATCTGTACTGCGCATAACAGACTGTGAGTAAACCCTTGAAACTGCACAAGAACTGTTTCCTGCATTTTTACTCCGTCGCACACTCCCCTCTGCTACATCCCTCTGCACCATCATTCTATCTCACCTCTACCTGCCCTGGGAGGACACAGTCTTACCTGTAGAAGACTTAACACCAAGCTGCACCATACCATCCCTCCCAGAGGATCTGCACAGCAGCGCTGGTCACCCTGACCAGGTACTACAGGTGGCGTCACAAACATTTCTACAATCCCCTGTAAATATCCCCCTTTGAATGAGCGCCCAGGGCAACGGACCGAGCTGAGCTACCCGTGACCTCTCCCCATTGAAGTGAACGGGCTCGGTGCCGAGTACCCCATAACCCTGGTGTTGTGCGGCTCATCTTTGGCGTCACAAACAGGATTCTGAAGCTCGCAAAACGCGAGTCCTGTGTGCCTAAATTGACTGTTTTTGTGCTTGAGAACTGCCAAAATCAACAGAGACTGTATTCGCCATTTTGTAAAACAACAACCGCCATTTTGCCGCCATATTCGCGCCCTGAGGCGCTGGTGAAGAAGAAGGGCGTGCTTTCGTGAGCGTGCACCCACTCAGTGGCGCGAAAACGATGACCGCCCAGTCTAAATGCTATTGCAATCTGAGATCATGCCCAACAGCCCTGGAGTTCCGCCTCCTCATCCTCCTCAGTGGGCGGAAAAGACCTCGAAGGTCCCGCCTCTCTACAAAAGATGGGGCCTCTCCTGATGCTAATGAGATTTGTGACTTGGCTGAGATGGCGACCGCACGAGAGCTGCAGTGGGAAGGATGGAGGAGTCGGAGCTCTCCCCCCATGAAAGCGAACCGATCGCAATGGAGCCACCGGTGGGCACCCGGCCTGGGAACTCTCCTACGCTGGAGGAAGCGGAGGATACCCTGCGAGACTTGGCCCGGCACCGGGAGGAGGTCGCCAGGATGGAAGCGAACTGGCGGGCCTTAAAGATACACTTGGAGCGACGTCAATCCCTCCTGCCTCCTGCAGTATCTGCACCGGAAGAAGAGGCACCCGTCCCAGCGGAGGAAGTCGCGCGGGTACCTCAGACCCTGCAAACAGAACCGGTTGCCAGTACTGAAGCGGAGGCCCCCGTTCCTTCGGGGGACGCTGCACCAGCATCTCAGTCTCCGCTGCCTGCACCCGTCGCTGATCCGGAGGAGGCGACACCCGGCCTCGTGGAGGAGGCCGCGCAGGCCCCTGAGCCCTACCTGTCCTCACCGGAGCCCCGGCTGCCATCGGTTCCGGAGCCGGCTGCCTCGGCCGCAAGTGAGCGCCGCCAGGACTGGCGGGCGCCAGAGGAGCTGCAGCAATCTGAACATCGTGAGCTGCCCTTTGACGGTGGGCACCTGGAGCTGCTCATAGAAAACAATTACAACCGGCGTCAGGAGGAGGAGTGGAGACGCCAGGAGCGGGAAGCGGAGCGGCAGAGAGAGCAGCGAGAGTCCCAGCAGCGTTGACAGCGGCAGTTGGAGCAGGACCGGGCAGACAAGGATCGGATGATAAAGATAAAGGTACGCTGAGGGAGCCACGGCGAAAAGGGGCAGTCCGGGACTTCAAACTAAGAGGTGGTTGGGGCATTATCCAGGAGCCGGGGCTATATCTAGAGATATTCGTGAACCGGAGGGATGTAGAGGCCCACCTCCCAGAAGGACACCCGGGGAGGGACCTGTTAGTCGGGGACTTAGTTACCTACACCCGACACTGGGGTTACAAGGGGTGGTATGCCCTGAATGTCACCAGGTGCGACCCCTGCCCTCCAGAGCGCCAGGAAGCTGACAGACCCTCTGAGCCTTCGGCCTCCCCCAACCAGGCCTCTGCCCATGCGCCAACTCCACACCGCACAGCTCCCCTGCCTCCCTCAGCGGCCTCCTTGGCAATCCCAGCAATGGAGATGGTGCTAATGGTAGGCCCGTACCCGGTACCCGTCAGGCTCCCAGGAGTCTGTACAGTCCGGGACATAGGGGTCCAGACCTGGCGGGAGATGAGAGAAGTGGACGTACAGACCCACATAGCAGGTCATGATGTGACAGTGCAAGCCACACGACGTCATCAGGTCCGGGTGGGCCCTGGTGTGATGGACGTTTGGGAAGCTCCAGAAGGGTACCAGGTGGTACCTGGAACACCACCCAACCAAGAGTAAATGAAAAACCCGGACAGGGACTCAGAATGTGAATAGTTAATTTGTTGCTACACCCGGACGGGTGAATGTTCCGAGATGAAAGTTTTATAAGTGTTTGTTGAAATGCCTTGATTGCATAATGGTGTTTTGATATAATTCATGTCTGAACTTTGTAGCCATGAACTGTGCTGGCTCACAAACTGTCCTGTAAATAGTTGGCACTTCGGTGCTCCATCTTGGTTTTACAAAAGGCTTTACTGTGCGCTATTTGCACAATTACCTCAGAAGTTAAAAACCCGTTTGGTGTGGCCGGAAGTGAGGTCTGCTGAAAGAAAGTCTTGCAGCCCACCCAAGACCACCGTTGGAGGTTTGGAGCGGGTCCTCCACAAGCACAAGTAAGGACACTGTGAAGTTACCCCGGTGGGGGTAGTCCTTGTAAGTCTCAACGAACTTCGGTAGTACTGCTATTTGCACTTTTGAACGTTATTATTAAAAATGTTTTTATGCAACGTTTAATCTGAAGTGCCTCCCATAAAGGGATGATGAGTTTGAAATTGCCTTTCTAATGTTGATATGCATATCTAAAAATTTTTGTATGTTTCTTATGTAACATCTTTACTCTTTTACAGCCCGGGAGTGCTGTGTTTAACCAGGGGGGAATGTGGCGCCCAGAGGGTCCAGTCGCCACAGAGATGTTGCATCGCACCCAGCGGTGTGACACCTGACTCTCAGGTAAGGAGGAAACACCCCATTGACTCCAACCACTGCATTCATTAGTACACTATGCCAGCTGAGTGTAGGCGGACCCAATGGGATGGTCTAGCTCAGACTGGTTAGAGCAGGGTGTAGCTAGTTGGATGGGAGGGGTTGAGGCAGCTTTATGCTGTGTGTGTTAGAGAAGATTTCCAGTTAGAGACAGGCGGGCAGTGTGTGGGTACTGGCCCGTTCTGCTGCTCCTCTGAGTTCACCTCAGAGGGGCCAAACTGAAGAGAGCGAAGGGGTCCTGGGCTGATACAGCACTGACGCTGTGCCCGTTCCTGGGAACAGGAGGACCAGGCAATCATCGGGAGACGGTTCCTAGATTAGTGGGTCAGTTCATCGCCACTAGTAACACCGCATCTAGTGGGACTCTTCAAGGGCCACTAGCTACCATAATCTCATCCGGAGGCAGCCTAGGGATCAAGTACGTCCAGAATTTCATATAAAGTGGCTTGGTACACCACCGGAAAGGTCTGGTAACTGAAAGGGTCCAATACTGCCTTGTCTTAGGGCTCTGTGGTAGGGGAGTGCAGAGAAGGAGTAAGGAGTGTAGCACTAAGAAGCCGGAAAGGGAACATAAAAGGGAGTCTTTGGAAGTGTGACCAATTTACCTGAGGGTTACTGGACTACTCACTGGAAGGACACAGTGCCCGGCTGGAATCTGTACTGCGCATAAAAGACTGTGAGTAAACCCTTGAAACTGCACAAGAACTGTTTCCTGCATTTTTACTCCGTCGCACACTCCACTCTGCTACATCCCTCTGCACCATCATTCTATCTCACCTCTACCTGCCCTGGTAGGACACAGTCTTACCTGTAGAAGACTTAACACCAAGCTGCACCATACCATCCCTCCCAGAGGATCTGCACAGCAGCGCTGGTCACCCTGACCAGGTACTACAGGTGGCGTCACGAACATTTCTACAATCCCCTGTAAATATCCCCCTTTGAATGAGCGCCCAGGGCAACGGACCGAGCTGAGCTACCCGTGACCTCTCCCCATTGAAGTGAACGGGCTCGGTGCCGAGTACCCCATACCCTGGTGTTGTGCGGCTCATCTCTATCTATCTATTGGCTATCTATTCAATCATCTATTATCTATCTATTATCTATCTAGCTATTTTTCTAAAAAATAAAGCTTTTTTAACCAAAACTTTGCCATCACTATGGGATATTGAATTGCCTAATTTTCCATAATACTATTAGTGTGCTGCTTCATTTTTTATTTTTTTTTTCTAGATACATGGATAGATACAGTGGCATGTAAAAGTTTTAGCACCACTTGTCAAATTACTGTTATTGTGAACTGTTAAGCAAGTGGAAGATGAAAGCATCTCTAAAAGGCCTAAAAGTAAAGATGACACATTTCCTTTGTATTTTAGGCAAAATATACAGTCATGGCCAAAAGTTTTGAGAATGACACAAATATTCATCTTTACAAAGTCTACTGCTTCACTTTTTCTAATGGCAATTTGCATATACTCCAGAATGTTATAAAGAGTGATCAGCTTAACAGCAATTACTTGCAAAGTCAATATTTGGCTAGAAAATGAACTTTATCCCCCAAAACACATTTCAACATCATTGCAGCCTTGCCTTAAAAGGACCAGCTAACCTCTTTTCAGTGATTGCTCCATTAACACAGGTGTGGGTGTTGATGAGGACATGGCTGGAGATCAATCTGTCATGATTAAGAATGACACCACTGGACACTTTAAAAGGAGGCTGGTGCTTGGCATCATTGTTTCTTTTCTGTTAACCATGGTTATCTCTAAAGAAACACGTGCAGTCATCATTGCAATGCACAAAAATGGCCTAACAGGGAAGAGTATCGCAGCTAGAAAGATTGCACCTCAGTCAACAATCTATCGCATCATCAAGAACTTCAAGGAGAGAGGTTCCATTGTTGCCAAAAAGGCTCCAGGGCACCCAAGAAAGACCAGCAAGCGCCAGGACCGTCTCTTAAAAGTGTTTCAGCTGCGGGATCGGGCTACCAGCAGTGCAGAGCTTGCTCAGGAATGGCAGCAGGCAGGTGTGAGGCGGAGACTCTTGGAGCAAGGCCTGGTCTCAAAGAGGGCAGCAAAGAAGCCACTTCTCTCCAGAAAAAACATCATGGACAGACTGATATTCTGCAAAAGGTACAGGCAGTGGACTGCTGAGGACTGGGGTAAAGTTATTTTCTCTGATGAATCCCCTTTTCGATTGTTTGGGACATCAGGAAAACGCCTCATTCGGAGAAGACAAGGTGAGCACTACCACCAGTCTTGTCTCATGCCAACTGTTAAGCACCCTGAAACCATTCATGTGTGGGGTTGCATCTCAGCCAAGGGAATCGGCTCTCTCACAGTCTTGCCTAAAAACACAGCCATGATCAAAGAATGGTACCAGAATGTCCTCCAAGAGCAACTTCTCCCAACCCTCCAAGAGCAGTTTGGCGATCAACAATGCCTTTTCCAGCATGATGGAGCACCTTGCCATAAAGCAAAGGTGATAACTAGTGTTGAGCATTCCGATACTGCAAATATCGGGTATCGGCCGATATTGGCTGTATCGGAATTCCGATTCCGAGTTCCGATATTTTCGTCTTATCGGATACCGGAATCGGGATTGTCACTGTCACTGTCAGTGTCCGTCGGTCGGGTCTGTCAGGAGTCAGCGGCACTTACCTGGCAGAAGATCTCCGGCGGTCACATCCCGGACTGCTTCATGGCCGCCATCTTCTTTCCCCGGCGGTCACATGCAGTTTCTCGCGATAACTGCAGTGACTGCTGGGTAATCCCGGCCGTAAAGCAGTCAGTCCGATGACGTCACCGCCGGGGAAGCAGGTAATCAGCTGTGCTGCGTCGCGATGACAGGCTCTGCCTGTCATTGCGATGTAGCACAGCTGGATCGTCGTGGGACTGTCGTTCTGGACTGCGTCGGACAGGTGGTATACTGTTGGTTTGTTTTTTTTCTTTTTTTACAGGAGATCGATGGCGTCGCAGGAATGAGTGTATAATAAAATTAATGAAAACTGTGTTGTCTCTTTTATTTCATTAAAATACTTTTTTCTTGCTTTGTCTTTTTTTTATACATTTAATAACTTTGGGATTAATAATGGATCGGTGTCTTATTGACACCTCTCCATTATTAACCGGGCTTATTGTCACCGTGCAATCAACGGTGACAATAACCCCTTATTACCCCGCTTGCCACCGCTACAGGGCAAGTGGGAAGAGCCGGGTAAAGTGCCACAATTGGCACATCTTTTGATGCGCCAAATGTGGGGCTGCTGTAGCCTGGTATTATCAGGCTGTTGAGGGCCAAAATCCATGGGCCTTGACAGTCTTTTAATACCAGGCCGCAGCAGTCTGCATTTTACTTGGCTGGTTAACAAAAATAGGGGGGATCCCCACGCCGTTTTTTTTTTCGAGGGGATCCCCTATTTTTGTTAATCAGCCAAGATATGCAGACTGCTGTGGCCTGGTATTATCAGGCTTGCAAGGTCCATGGATATTGGCTCCTTAACAGCCTGAAAATCCAGGCCTCAGCGGTCTGCTTCATCTGGCTGGTTAACAAAAATAGGGGGGACCCCACGCCAATTTTTTTCGAGGGGATCCCCTATTTTTGTTAATCAGCCAAGATATGCAGACTGCTGTGGCCTGGTATTATCAGGCTGGCAAGGTCCATGGATCTTGGCTCCTTAACAGCCTGAAAATCCAGGCCTCAGCGGTCTGCTTCATCTGGCTGGTTAACAAAAATAGGGGGGACCCCACGCCAATTTTTTTCGAGGGGATCCCCTATTTTTGTTAATCAGCCAAGATATGCAGACTGCTGTGGCCTAGTATTATCAGGCTGGCAAGGTCCATGGATCTTGGCTCCTTAACAGCCTGAAAATCCAGGCCTCAGCGGTCTGCTTCATCTGGCTGGTTAACAAAAATAGGGGGGACCCCACGCCATTTTTTTTTCGAAGGGAACCCCTATTTTTGTTAATCAGTTCCCTCTGACGTCACTGATTGTGTCCCTGGCTGACCTGAAGTGAAAGTGGAAAGCAATCAATTAAGCTTTCCACTTAAGGGCCCGTCTCACATAGCGATATCGCTACCGAGATCGCTGCTGAGTCACTAGTTTTGTGACGCAGCAGCGAGCTCACCAGCGATATCGCTGTGTGTGACATTCAGCGACGATCAGCCCCCCTGCCGGGTATCGCTGATCGTCGCTGAAATGTCAGGACCTTTTTTTGATCGCTGGTTTCCCGCTGACAGGCACACATCGCTGCGTGTGACAGGCGGGAGACCAGCGATCCGCTGGTAACCAAGGTACACAGCGGGTTTCCAGGCGCGGGGCTGTGCCTAGAAACCCGCTGTGTACCTTGGATACCAGCGCCCTGATGCAGGGAGCTGGTATCCAAGGTACACAGCGGGTTTCCAAGCGCTGCGCGGTGCCTGGAAACCCGCTGTGTACCTTGGTTACCAGCGGATCGCTGGTCTCCCGCCTGTCACACGCAGCGATGCGTGCCTGTCAGAGGGAAACCAGCGATCAAAAAAAGGTCCTGACATTTCTGCGACGATCAGCGATACCCGGCAGGGGGGCTGATCGTCGCTGAATGTCACACACAGCGATATCGCTGGTGAGCTCGCTGCTGCGTCACAAAACTAGTGACTCAGCAGCGATCTCGGTAGCGATATCGCTATGTGAGACGGGCCCTTAAGCGATGTTACCCGCAGTGTCGCTGTCCCAGATCGCTGCCTGAGCTGCCTGTTTGGCAGCTCAGCAGCGATCATGTAGCGATACACCAGCGATCCTGACAAGTGCATATCGTTGTCGGGATCGCTGGTGTATCGTTATGTGACACCCAGCCTTTACTCTCCTGTCAGGCAGGAGAGGAACTCATTCATTTGGGGTTTACTGTGAGGCTGCAGCATTAGCTGCGGTCCCTGCAGTAAACATTAACCCTTTCTGAAGGATTACACCGTGGGACCTGACTGTGCATGGGATAGGTAAGAATAATTTTGCTTTTTTATTTTATTTTTATTACAGGAAATGGTTTTAGCAGGTAAATAAAATATGGTCAAAAACTGTGTGATTATTTCATTAAACTTCTTTTTATTAAAGTGTGTGTGTTTGATTTTTCTTTCATACAATAGGATTAATAATTGATAGTTGTCTAATTGACAGCTCTCAATTATTAACCTGGCTTAAAGTGACCTTTCAATTGCAAGGTCATTTTAACCCCTTATTAACCCATTCGCCACCGCTACAGGGCAATGGGAATAGACGGGCAAAGTGCCAGAAAGGGCAAATCTAATTAGAGATTTGCCCTTTCTGGGGTGTCTGGGGGCAGATGTTAAGTAGCCGGGGGGGCCAAAAATAATGGTCCCTCTCTGGGCTATTATTATCTGCCCCCACTCACTGGCTTTGTCTGTCTGGTTGCGAAAATAGGGCGGGAGCCCACGCATTTTTTTTCAGCAATTTTACACCTCATATATATATATATATATACATGTCATTGAATTGTGACACATATATATATATATTTATATTTGTAGTTCATACACTTCTACATAGTATAATAGCCGCTAATTCAATTGCCGGCTTTTGTGAAAATGCAGAACCCGACATGAAATGACACTTGGTGTACATAGGGTTAACCATGTCTTTTCATGTCCTTTGCTATCTAATTTGCACAAACAATTAAATCAGACTATGTGTGCAAAATTTCACACCTGTAGGGGTTAATTAAAGGTGTAAATTCGTAGCAAAAAAGTCCGTTTTTTTTACAACGAATTTACACCTTTAATTAACCCCTACAGGTGTGAAATTTTGCACACATAGTCTGATTTAATTGGTTGTGCAAATCAGATAGCAAACGACATGAAAAGACATGGTTTAACCCTATGTACACCAAGTGTCATTTCATGTCGGGTGCTTCTGTCTTTTCACTGAAGCCGGCTTTACCCGGCAATTGAATCAAAGGATATTTTACTATGTAGAAGTGTATAAACTATACATATATGTATATATATATATGTCACAATGACATGTATATATATATATATGTATTCTATGTGTGTATATTTAGTGTTTACAAGGAAAGAATGGGGTTTTTTTAGTTGCGATATTTTGTTCCCATAGACTTACATGGGACTTCCGGTATCGGTATCGGGTATCGCCGATTTTTTAGTGATATCGGCGATACCATTCCGATTCCGATACTTTAGGATATCGGAAAGTATCGCTCAACTCTAGTGATAACTAAATGGCTCAGGGAACAAAACATAGAGATTTTGGGTCCATGCCTGGAAACTCCCCAGATCTTAATCCCATTGAGAACTTGTGGTCAATCATCAAGAGACGGGTGGACAAACAAAAACCTAAAAATTCTGACAAAATGAAAGCATTGATTGTGCAAGAATGGACTGCTATCAGTCAGGATTTGGTCCAGAAGTTGATTGAGAGCATGCCAGGGAGAATTGCAGAGGTCCTGAAGAAGAAGGGTCAACACTGCAAATATTGACTTGCTGCATTAACTTATTCTAACTGTCAATATAAGCTTTTGCTACTCATATGTTTGCAATTATATTTCTGTCTGTGATAAAAACATCTGTCAAACACACATAAAAACCAGAGGGCAGCAGATCATGTGAAAATATAAAGTTTGTGTCATTCTCAAAACTTTTGGCCATGACTGTATATATATATATATATATAAATATATATATACATATATATATATATATATATATATATATGTATTTTTCATCTTTTACATTTTAAAAATTACAAAAAGGAAAATGGGCCGAAACAATAGTTTGGGCACCCTGCATGGTTAATACCTAGTGGCACTGCCTTTTGCAGGTATTACAGCTTGTAAATGCTTTTTGTAGCCAGCCAAGAGTCTTTCAATTCTTGTTTGAGGGATTTTCATCCATTTTTTCCTTGTAAAATTCTTCCAGTTCTGTGAGATTCCTGGGTTGTTTTGCATGCAGATTTTCAATGATGTTCAGATCAGGGGACTGTGAGGGCAATTGTAAAATCTTCAACTTGCGCCTTTTGAGGTCAGATTTTGACGTCTCTTTAGGATCATTCTCCATTTGTAGAAGCCATCCTCTATTCAATTCCAGCTGTTTTACAGATGGTGTTATGTTTGCATCAATAATTGCTGAAATTATTCCCTCTACCCGTGAAATGTTATTGTGCAATTGGCTGCAACACATCCACAAGGCATGATTGATCTACCCCCATTCTTAATGATTGGAGATGTTCTTTTCCTGAAATTCTGTGCCCTTTTTTCTCAACACATACCTTTGATCATTGTGGCCAAAGACTTCTATTTTAACCATAATGTACCACATGTCCCGAGTGTCCTAAATCTTTCTAAAGGTCTTTTTTCTTTTGCAGTCAAGTGGGGGCTCTGATTTTCCTCTCTAGAAATCCTAAGAGCAGCTCTCACTGAAATTTTGCTTGGTCTTCCAGACATTATCTTGATCTCCACTTTTCCTAATAACTTCTATTTCTTAATTACATTTTGAACTGATAAAAGGGCAACTTGAAAACGCTTTGCTACCTTCTTATAGCCTTCTCCTGCTTTGTGGGCCTCCAACATTTTCAGAGTGCTAGCATCTGCTTAGGAGAACCCATGGCTGCTGTTTTTTGGCACAAGGTTAGAAGAGACTGGGTTTTTATAAAGCTGGGAAATTTGCATCACCTGGCCTTTCCTAACAATGACAGTGAAAAAGCCAGAACCCTAACAGGCTAATTAAGGTCTGAAACCTTGGTCAAAGTTATCTGAACACACAAATCCCCAATGGTGCCATAACTTTTGCATTGGCCATTTTTCTTTTTGTTATTTTTAAAATGTAAAAAATGACAATATATTTTTTTGCCTAAAATACAAAGGACATGTGTCATCATTAACTTTAGGCCTTTTTCATTTAATCTTTAACTTGCTTAACTGTTCATAATAAGAGTCATTTTGACCAGGGGTGCCATGCCATTGTAGATAGATAGATTGTTTTTTTCCTTATCCTTTTTTCTTGCTTTTGCTTTGCTTTTAAAGTTCTTGCCTATTCTGGTTGAAAGGCACAGGATGGGATGGTGATAATGGCCCTGAGGCGATGAAGAACAAATAAAACGGTAACCACTTTGATTCAGCAACACAAGGTCAGTTGGACCACAAGTTGTTGACAACCATCATTAGAGAGTTGCGGCCACTTTAAACATTGCACCCCATATATATGATTTGGGGCATTACATCTCAATGGCTTTGTTGGTCTTACTGACATTGCTTCTTAATGGGGTTGCAACAAATTTGGAAGTTATCCCCTCTCCATAAGGAAGCTGAGAAGTTCCCAATCGCTGGGGGTTTAACCACTGAACCCACTAAGAATGAGGATCGGCAACATCCAGCAGTTTCGTAGAGATTGAATGTAGTGGGAATGCGCAACGCTTATTCGGACAGGTTTGTTTGGAGCCTCCTCCTCAGGATTGTGTGGAAGGAAACTTTATACAATAGCTTTAAATCTTATAGTCCCTTTGATTTAGTTGGATGAATTCCCGGACACATTGGTGTTTTTTCGCACACTGGTGGCTCTTTCCGATTCAGTAGACATCACACCATGCAGACCATTTCTCCAGCTATCTCTCACTGGGTTTCCAGTGCTGTCATAACTGTGTTATAATGCCGAGAGACTCCTGCCCACCTCCGCCTAACAGCCCACTTTGCTCATATTCCCTTCTGCGCAGTTCCATGCCATAACCGTAACAATATCTAGTAGGAGCACATAGCAATATTTGGGTCTTGTTGTGGCTCTCGGTAAAACCTCCACCCAATGGTCTACAGGACCCCTCTCCAACTTGCTCTAAAAACTTTTTACCGCTGTATCACACTGCTTTCACTGCTGCTCACTTACATGGGCCCATGCCCACTACCACTGCACTCTCAGAACACTCCATTGTGCACTTTTATCCCGACTCCCAATTGGTGGATGTATGTGCACTCCACCGGGGCACCATCCAGACCCAACATGGCCACCAATATCCATCTACTTATCCAATCCTAAAGGAAAATTTGCATGATAACCAGAGAGGAGCTGCTCCACTCATTCACAGGCTATATACAGTACAGAGGCTCACCCAATCGGAACCCCTTTATATCACCCCTTCTATAAATCACACCAAAGCGAAGCGCCAAAGTTTATTCCTTGATTTGTGTGACCGACTAGCTGCAGTCCATATATCTCACATACAGTGACCTCTACCAAACAGATCAACTTATTGTAGAAAATCCAAGTAGTGGAGACCCTGTAAATAGTCGCCACATTTCTACAGAACCTCTTGGAAAGGGGTTGTCCAAAAATGGGTAATTCATTGATCATGGAAAAGTTAAAAAACATTTTTTTGTAGATATTTAAAAAAATTGTATATTACTTTCTGTTCAATTCTTTTATTCTTTTTTCCTGTTACTAATGTAGATACTGATGGACTGGAATGAGTTTTATATATATACAGTACAGACCAAAAGTTTGGACACACCTTCTCATTCAATGATTTTTCTGTGTTTTCATGACTATGAAAATTGTAGAATCACACTGAAGGCATCAAAACTATGAATTAACACATGTGGAATTATACATTACACTTTACAAAAAAGTGTGAAACAACTGAAAATATGTCTTATATTCTAGGTTCTTCAAAGTAGCCACCTTTTGCTCTGATTACTACTTTGCTCGCAGAAAAGGTGAACGGCTGGACTCTACATGCCTGGTTCCACCGTGAAGCATGGAGGAGGAGGTGTGATGGGGTGGGGGTGCTTTGCTGGTGACACTGTTGGGGATTTATTCAAAATTGAAGCCGTGAGCGGTCCAGCTCACCCCAAACCATCTCGATTGGGTTCAGGTCTGGTGACTGTGGAGGTCAGGTCATCTGGCGTAGCACCCCAACACTCTCCTTCTTGGTCAAATAGCCCTTACACAGCCTGGTGGTGTGTTTGGGGTCATTGTCCTGTTGAAAAATAAATGATGGTCCAACTAAACGCAAACCCGATGGAATAGCATGCCGCTGCAAGATGCTGTGGTAGCCATGCTGGTTCACTATGCCTTCAATTTTGAATAAATCCCCAACAGTGTCACCAGCAAAGCGCCCCCACACCATCACACCCACCTCCTCCATGCTTCACGGTGGGAACCAGGCATGTAGAGTCCATCCGTTCACCTTTTCTGCGTGCAAAGCAGTCATCAAAGCAAAAGGTGGCTACTTTGAAGAACCTAGAATATAAGACATATTTTCAGTTGTTTCACACTTTTTTGTAAAGTGTAATGTATAATTCTACATGTGTTAATTCATAGTTTTGATGCCTTCAGTGTGATTCTACAATTTTCACAGTCATGAAAATACAGAAAAATCATTGAATGAGAAGGTGTTTCCAAACTTTTGGTCTGTACTGTATATATATATAATATATATATATATATATATATATAATATATACAGTGCCTACAAGTAGTATTCAACCCTCTGCATATTTAGCTGGTTGACACATGCGGAATTAACTTGGCATTGTGACATTTGTACTGTAGATCAGCCTGGAAGTGGGAAATGCACTGCAGCAAAAAATTTTATTTATTTTTTTTTTAAAAAACGTTGAAAGTTAATTCAGAGTGTCATTTATTATTCAACCCCTCAAACCACAAGAATTCTGTTTGGTCCCCCTAAAGTATTAAGAAGTAGTTCAGGCACCAAGAATAATGAGCTTCACATGTGTGGATTAATGATCTCTTTTGCCAGCCTTTTCTGACTATTTAAGACCCTCCCCAAACTTGTGAACAGCACTCATACATGGTCAACATGGGAAAGACAAAGGAGCATTCCAAGGCCATCAGAGACAAGATCGTGGAGGGTCACAAGGCTGGCAAGGGGTACAAAACCCTTTCCAAGGAGTTGGCCCTACCTGTCTCCACTGTTGGGAGCATCATCCGTAAGTGGAAGGCTTATGGAACTACTGTTAGCCTTCCACGGCCTGGACAGGCTTTGAAAGTTTCCTCCCGTGCCGAGGCCAGGCTTGTCCGAAGAGTCAAGGCTAACCCAAGGACAACAAGGAAGGAGCTCCGGGAAGATCTCATGGCAGTGGGGACATTGGTTTCAGTCAATACCATAAGTAACGTACTCCACCGCAATGGTCTCTGTTCCAGACGAGCCCGTAAGGTACCTTTACTTTCAAAGCGTCATGTCAAGGCTCGTCTACAGTTTGCTCATGATCACTTGGAGGACTCTGAGACAGACTGGTTCAAGGTTCTATGGTCTGATGAGACCAAGATCGAGATCTTTGGTGCCAACCACACACGTGACGTTTGGAGACTGGATGGCACTGCATACGACCCCAAGAATACCATCCCTACAGTCAAGCATGGTGGTGGCAGCATCATGCTGTGGGTCTGTTTCTCAGCCAAGGGGCCTGGCCATCTAGTCCGCATCCATGGGAGGATGGATAGCACGGCCTACCTGGAGATTTTGGCCAAGAACCTCCGCTCCTCCATCAAGGATCTTAAGATGGGTCGTAATTTCATCTTCCAACAAGACAACAACCCAAAGCACACAGCCAAGAAAACCAAGGCCTGGTTCAAGAGGGAAAAAGTCAAGGTGTTGGAGTGGCCTAGTCAGTCTCCTGACCTTAACACAATTGAAAACTTGTGGAAGGAGCTCAAGATTAAAGTCCACATGAGACACCCAAAGAACCTAGATAACTTGGAGAAGATCTGCATGGAGGAGTGGGCCAAGATAACTCCACAGACCTGTGCCGGCCTGATCAGGTCTTATAAAAGACGATTATTAGCTGTAATTGCAAACAAGGGTTATTCCACGAAATATTAAACATAGGGGTTGTATAATAATTGACCCACACTTTTATGTTTAAAATTTATTAAAATTCAACTGAGCAACATAACTTTTTGTTTTGTAAGATTTATGCTTCTGTTAATAAATCCTACTCTCGTTTGCAGTTTGAAGGCTCTAACTTATTTGCATCTTATCAAACCAGCTAAATCTGCAGGGGGTTGAATACTACTTGTAGGCACTGTATATACATAGATATATATATATATTATTATATATATATATACAGTATATACACCTAGTTTAGAAGAATGGCACAGCAGCGCATGCACACAGCGAGACCTTCTGTAGGTATTTATGCTTATTTAGAATGAGACAGCGGCAGTTTTCTAATTTGTGAATATATTATGCACAAATGGGATTTTTTTTTTCACCCTCATCCAAAAATAATCACCCAATAATTACAGTGACAAACCGCATTTGCAGCGTTACGGCAGCATTTTAAGTGCTGATATTGTATTAGAATTTCTTACATTGCAATTTAAATGGAAAACACAATTACGGGTATTAGTTTGTCTGAGCGTTCATTGCATCACATATCCATCAGTCTTCAGGTTTAATAAAATAAGCCATAGATCACTGTCCATTGCAGTCGGCAAAATGAAATTGTGCTTTTATCAACTGCAACCTACAATTTGCTCTTAAAGTCAACTCGTCTCAAAATATATTCCGCCGTCTTCGGGAAGATCGGATTTATTTAGATGTGCAAAAATGCAAAGAGACAGATGTGAATTTCTATAGAAAAAGAAGGACGAAGATTGTAATGAACAGCTCTGCAAGTTTCTGATATACTTTGTGTTTCAAGACTTTACTGCTTTCAAGATCTTTGCTTGCTGTCAGTGAATGGAAACATTCTTCTTCTTACATCTCTACAGACCTAATACCGCTCACAGATATCGCTTTTGGTGAAGGTGATTTTTCTTTTCACTGTAATCAAAGTGGCCAAGTTTCTACAAGTGATTATATATCATGTTGAGTTCCCTTTCCATAATACAGAGCCCCAAACCCCCAAATCCCCTTCACCCGGACTAATATTAAAGGGCAAAGTACATATATATGTATTCTCAGACAGTAATGGCAACAGGATAAGGGGGGTCATATTTTTAATGTATTTATATTTTACTTTATTTTTATATTACATAGTGATAGTTATTTATATTTTACATCATTTTTTAATCTTATTTTTTATTTATGTGACATATTTATTTATATTTGACATTATTTTGCATTAATTACACTACACATTAATTTATTATTTTATATTATTTATATTACATAGTTATTTATATTTTACATCACTTTTTAATCTTATTTTTTTATTTATTTTATTTATATGACATATTTATTTATATTTTACATTATTTTTACATTATTTACACTACACATTAATTTATATTTTACATTCTTTTTATATTATTTATATTTTACTTTTGTATATTATTTATAAGACATATTTATTTATATTTTATATTACTTTTTAAACTATTTATATTACATAGTTATTTATATTTTACATCATTTTTTAGATTATTTATGTTATTTATATTACGGATTTATTTATATTTCACATTATTTTTATATTATTTATATTACACATTAATATACATTTTACATCATTTTTTATTTTATTTATATTACAAACAAATATGTATTTTGCATTATTTTTTATATTATTTATATTGCAGTTATTTATATTTTACTTTTTTACATTATACTACATATTTATTTATATGTTACATTAGATTTTATATTATTTATATTACATAGTTATTGATATGGTTATTACTTATTTATATATTTTAACATATTATGGCCCCTATAAGACATAAAATGTCCTTGGGGGAAATTCCCTTTTTTATTTTTATTTTTAATAATTTTCACTGTGTCATTCATAGAAATGGCAGTCACATTATTGAAATTAATATAAAAAATATTATAGAATGTGTCTGCCTTCACCTACGGGTCCCCAGTTGTTTCACTCTTCTAATAGGTTACAAGGGGTTCACATGGCATGCATAAAAATTACTACTGTTTTGCAGTGCTGGGACCCTGGATTTGTATTTTAGCAATGCCAGGTAGGCTAGGGTTAAATCCTAGCTCGGCAGGCTTTGATTAGTGCACCTGGCTGGCCCTGCATATGAACAGGCTAGGTGTTCATCTGAGTCAGTCAGTTGGGGGAAGCTGACCAGAATGAATGAGAGGAGTCAGAAGACCACGCTGTCTGATTTCTCCTACTCCTGCACGGATTAGAAGCACTTCCCCTTCATATTAAACTGTGCAGGTTTCTTCTAGCAGTGCAGGGGTTAATCTGTTCAGCTGAGAGCTCCTGAAAGTTTACCTGTGTTGATGCTCTCAGATGTTCAGTGTTGTCCACTCCCCTCTCCTATTTATACTCGCCTCTGGCAAGCAAGCATTGCCAGAGTTAGATTGATGCTGCATGGCTCAGGAGCTGGAGGAGTTTTGTTGTTTGAGGAGGCATTTGGTGGATTTATCTAATGACTGCTGTTTGGTTTTGCTTGTATGCAAATCCTTTTCTTCTTGTACTTTGATTTTTCCCTTCTTTCACTCCCCAGTGTTTCCCGCTGTTGTTTGTGAGAGCATATCTGTACATTTGACATTTTCCTTTATCCTTGTTCGTCTTCCCTTGTTAGTCTAGTTGGTATATTTTCATACACTACTACTCCCCACTTCCCTAGGTGGGGGGAGGTAACAGACTCAGGAGCTCAGCAAGGTACGTGGCCCTGGCGTCTTCACCATTAGGAGTAATCTTGGGAACAGGGATAGCTAGAGTGCCCATAGTGCTAGGGACATGGAAGGAGCCCCTGGCCCTAGGATATCTGACAACAGAGATGTGACACCAGAATTCCTCTCTGAAAAGACTTCATAAGCCGTGTGCAGAGATCCGCAAGTATCAGTGGTTGCCATGGACAACAGCTATTTTGTTTGACTGAACTGGAACTAGCTCAGTCATGTATGAGTAGCCAGAGTCTGTTCTGTTTAGTTATCCCCCGGACAAGGCTAGGAATTTATGTTCATGATACTTTTTTCATAAGCTACCTGGAATAAGGAGCAGATTTACAAGGTAAGAGGCTCCCTTTACATCCAAATAATAGAATTTGGAACTGTGCATCAGAAAAACAAACCACTGACAGCTCGGTAATATATGTATATATTATATAAAATTAGTCAAAACAGAATTTTGGACCTAAAACAACATGACACTAAAACTTGTAGGGATGCTTAAAAGGATTTTTCAGCATTAACACAAATAGCTAAAGGTAGTAAATATCAGAAAATACTGAGCCAACTATTCCTTATCTAAGGAATCCAATGTTCTTAGGTCCAGCATTCTGGAATAAATTTGTAAAATCCTGGTAGCCACCACTAGGGGAGATTAGGGTCTTACTACATACTATCATTGAGATCAATGCATGCAATAAGCTCTTTTGCTCCCTCTAGTGGCGGCTAAAGGAAGCTAGAATTGTTTTATTCAGTGCAAACATTTGGAGATTTACGGTACATTAGGAAAATGTAAATCCAATGCAGCAAAGATATAATAAGAAATGATTTAGCGCCAAATGTTGAATCCAATTAGATTAAAAGGAAAATAATTTTACTAAAAAGGTAAACATTTGCTATAATGGTATGAACATTGCAAGGCTAGTGCATCCTCATGCAACTTCTCAGAGGACGGGGTTGCCCTTTAAGGCAGAAATGTAACCCTTGTGTCACATAAGAGAGCTGTTTTAAAATTAACCATAAAAGACTAAAGAACTGTCAAAGTCGACATCAGGACCCGTGGCGTATTATCTACATCTAGTCCTTCAATGGAACAATTTCAGCTGCGGATAAATCTAACAGGACATTCGCTTTCATCTTTAGTATTTTTCTGAATTATTATTGTCCTAGAAAACTCTGCAGACACATTCATTCACAAGCGCCGGCCGTAGACTGAGAAAGACAGATCGGTCGCCCAGAGCCTGTGGCTGCGTGCACAGCACCACCTGATACCAAGCCTCGACTTCATCATACTCATGCCACAAGCCTAGGGTCAGGTAGCAGCCGCGTCCTGAGCCTCGTTCAGTAGTCAATTCCCAGCGCGTTAGCAGAAAGATCATGCAAAGAAAATGTCAGGAGTAATAGAGAACATCAGCAGATCCTGCCAGTGCGCTGTCACCCTGCGTTTTCTGCCAACAGCCATGATCCTATATCTCCTTCCTGTCTGCGGCCATCCACCGCTATGTGACTTACACATGATACACTGGGAGAGGCAGCGGAAACTCCACAGCGCTCAGCAAAACTTTCCTGCCACATTCAAGTTGTGCTCGCCATCTTCTGTGGAAACTTTAACCATCGATCTATCTTGTTGAGAAAGCTAAAGCTAGAAAATGAGATAGAAAATTAGATAGATTAGATAAATAAACAGATAGAGGCTATAAATAGATAGATAGATAGATAGATAGATAGATAGAAGATAGATAGATAGATAGATAGATAGATAGTCCAATGCTCTTCAACATTTACGTCAATGAGCTGGCCACCCCTCTGGATTCTTCTGCAGCACTAGGTTTCACACTCACTAATTCTTGCTGTATGCAGATGACCTACTATTGCTGTCACCAGCAAGAAAGGCCTCCAAGACAACCTAAAAATCTTGGAGAAATTCAGCTCCACGTGGGAACTACGATCAACCCAAAGAAAACCAACATCATAGTGTTTCATAGGAGAAAGACAAGATCGGACCAGCACCCTTCATTTGAGATAAATAACTGCGCTCTTCCCGTAACGGACACATACACCTACCTTGGCCTGGAAATTCACGTGTCAGGGAGCTTCAAACAAGCCATAGAGACCCAGAAAGGCCTGCAAAACTTTCTATGCCATTTGAAGCAAACTCTACCACCTGAAGCCATCAGTGAGGGTCTGGCTAACAATCTTCGATGACATCATCGCCCCAATCTTCCTATACGGCAATAAAGTCTGGGGTCCTCACACATACCCAGACTGGTCAAAGTGGGATTCCAGTCCAACAGAAATATTCCACCTGGAATTCTGTAAGCACCTTATCCAGGTCCATAGGAGCACCTCCAACAGTACCTGTCTTGCTGAGTTGGGCAGATTCCCTCTACACCTAGCAGTTCTGAGGAGGGCACTGTAATTCCGGACACACCTACATCATAGCAATCCAAACTCCCATCATTCTAAAGCCCTGCTAGATGTAGGGGGTCCACACGAGCCAGGACCCCCGGAACAGCTCACCCATACCCAGCTGGAACAAAACACCTATCACAACAGCCTGACAAAAGACAGAATCAGGAAGATGGTAGGCAAGGGTCAGGTGAGCTATGTGTCATGATTTTGAGTTTGAACCCTTGAGCCTGCATTTTGTGGTCTTTGTTTGCTGAGCCACAGCAGACACATCTGCTTAGGTTCTGTTATTCTGGCTGCAGTCTGTTTAGCATAACAAAAGTACTTTCATGTGTCTGCCCTATCACCTTTCAGGTGTAGCTTTATATTCTGTCCTCCTGCTGGCATTTCCTGCTGGTGATAGTTTCTTGTGCATGTTCAGCAATTCTGTTGTTCTTTATTCTGCACCTACCTTCTGTTTCTTTTTATGAAGTTGGTTGGCATACATTATTTTCTAACAGTACTTAGTTTATACTTTATTTTGTATTCCGTAGTTTATTTTACTCACGCTGGGATCTTTTCTTTTTTTCAGCACGCTTTCCCTTTCGTAGGGATTCACACTCTGCTCTGTCCTCCGTTTCTTAGGAGGAACTTGAAGCCCTCGCAAGGTCTTTTAGGCAGCATATGTCCGAGTTGATATCTTCTAGTCTGTGGTTAAGGCGATCTCTGCTCATGCTCATGCAGGAACCACTAGGGACTGCGGGGTCAGAATATCTAGTCTGTACAGGAACAATCCTGGTCAGTTGCAGTGATTAGATTTACCTATTATCCTGAGTAGCTATTCTAGAATAACAGTATGTCAATGACTGGCGGAATGATATAATCACCTCACAGAAACTGACCATGTACCGGAGTCTACAGAGAGACTACAGACTGGCCCCATATCTGGAGAAGCTTCAGGACCCCAGAGACCACCAGATCCTGAGCCGGTATAGACACAGTGCCCACAATCTGGTCATCAAGTCTGGCCGGCACAAACAGAGCCACAAGCCCAAGGAGGATAGACTGTGCCTACACTGCGACACTATCTATCCATCTGTCTATCTATCTATTATCTATCTATCATCTATCATCTATCGATTATCTCTATATTACTATCAATCAACTATCTATTATCTATCTATCATCTATCGATTATCTCTATATTACTATCTATCTATTATCTATCTTTCTATTATCTATATATCTATTTATTATCTATCTGTCTATTATATCTATATATATATATATATATATATATATATATATATATATACCTATTTATCTATCTGGGTTTTCTGTGTCATCCTTCCCCTATCTTTGATGCTACACCTCAGTTTCTCAGATTATATTAGATAGATACTTTCTTTCTTGTGCATTTTTGTTACTCAGAAGTTTGTTTCTCGGAGTTTGCCGTTTGTATAATTTTCATTTTTCATCTTCTGGAGAAGCTTTTATAATTTTTTTTTTTTACAATTTGTGTGATTTGTTCTTCATTTTGATATTCAGACACTTGATACGACAGAAAAACAATGCATATTAAAGCAATCTAATGTCTTGATTAGCTGAGCACCTCTCCTCGGGCCCCCCACAGTCTTGACATTAAAATATCTTGGACTGAATGGAAATGCTAATCTGACAGTAGATGCCTGACGGACAATGCTTTCTCAATCAGCAAAACATAAGAATAAAAGGGACAGTACAGAAGGAAAGTAACAGAAATGGATAAAATAGCAAGAAAATGCTGTAAACTAAAAGAATAATATCTGTGCTATAAAGATTACATGCAAGACCGTATAATGTGATAGCACGGCCCTGACTCAAGTCAGAATATATCTTACTTGGCCAATCATCATTTATATGCCTGACTTGTAGTACTACATTTCCCCTATAGTGGGCGCTGCTGGGAATTGTGTGGTTGGCTTTTTCTGATGATCAGCTGATGATTGAGATGGCTTCAGTCATGATAAGACAATCCCTTTCCATAAGCCTCCTTACCTCGACACGCCAGAGCTGGTATGTCACTCTCCACAAGGAGAGACCTTACCCCTAGACCCCAGTCCAGAGCCTTTCATCTAGCCAAATCAGATCTCTCCTACTTTGCACTGACGAGGACCAATAGTCCGAAACACCGTGTCTGCAAATGGAGATTCTGATTTGGCTTTTATCCTAAGTCATATTACAAGACTCGTTAAAGGGTTGATTGTGACTTGTAGGATCGCTACTTCCAATAGGTGGCGCTATAGAGTACAAGTCCTCTTTGTTTGAAGAGGAAATTTGCATATTTCCATAAGTAAGCATAATACATACTACTATCACTTTCCATAACTGTATGATCACAGGGGGTCACACCGACGGGACCCCCACAATTAAGAAAATGTTCCAGTGAAGTTTTAGGTGCCATGAGCTTGGTGCACCGTTATGCCCCCTTAATTTGTGTCTTGGGTAGTGCCCTAGCTTGTGATGGACAGCGCTCACTCCTAGAGCACATGTGTGCGCATGAGCTCTGATACTGGCCGTGTGCACACAGTGGCTGGGCGCATTCTCCTTCCTGGTTCCTCTCTGCTGATGCCCCTTGTACCCCCAGAAGTGTAGCGAGCCTGATAGGGCAACGCGCCCAGCCACTGTGAGCGCGCACTATGTGGCGGAGCACTAATGTCTATCAGTCACTGGTGTGTGTGTGTGTTTGTGTAACACTGGCAGCTCAACTGGTTACAGTGGCTTCCTAAAGTATTCACCCCCTTTGGCTTTTTACCTATTTTGTTACAAAGCAACCTGTGTTTACATATTTTTGTAATCTGATTTGTGTGTGATGTATCAGCACTAAATAGTATAAGTTGGTGAAGTGAGAACAATATAGGCATAAAATAAATGTATGGGATCAAATAACTAAAATTTGGCATGTGCATATGTATTCACCCCTTTTGTTATGAAGCCCCTAAAAATTTCTGATGCAAGCATTTCCCTTCATAAGTCCCATGCTTAGTGATAGGACGTCCCCTGTGTGCAATCTAAGTGTCACATGTCTGTCACTATATACACTTTACCTTTTCTGAAAGACCACAGATGCTGCAGCGCCATTAACAAGAGGCACCACTAACCAAACACCATGAAGACCAAGGAGATCTCCAAACAACACCATAAAGACCAAGGAGATCTCCAAACAACACCATGAAGACCTAGGAGATCTCCAAACAATAATATGAAGACCAAGGAGATCTCCAAACAACACCATGAAGACCAAGGAGATCTCCAAACAACACCATGAAGACCAAGGAGATCTCCAAACAACATCATGTAGACAAAGGAGATCTCCAGTCTGTCAGTGATTTGAGACTAAGATGGAGGTTCACCATCCAACAAGACGATGACCCAAAGCACACTGCTAAAGCAACACTCGAGTGGTTGAAGGGGAAACGGGTAAATGTTTTGGAGTGGCCGAGTCAAAACCCAGACCTTAATCCAATGGAAAATCTGTGGTCAGACTTGAAGATTGCTGTTCACCAGAGTAAACCATCTAACATGAAGGATCTGGAGCAGTTTTGCCTTGAGGAATGGGCTAAAATCCCAGTGACAAAATGTGAAAAGCTCATAAAGACTTTTCTAAAGTGACTTGCAGATGTAATTGCCGCAAAAGGAGTCTCTAAAAAGTACTGACTTTATGGGAGTGAATAGTTATGCACACTGAAGTTTACAGTTATTTTGCCCTATTTGTTGCTTGCTTCACAATAAAAGGAAAACCAAATGTTCACAGTTGTAGTCGTGTTCTTTACATAAACTGATGCAAACCCTAAAAAAAGGTGAAATTCTAGGTTGTGCGGTAACAAACACAAAAAATGCGAAGGGGGTGAATACTTAAACAAGCCACTGTATGTATTTAAAGTGGCAAAGTAGTGCAGAGGGATGGGGTACAGAGACTGATTTTGTTTAAATATATTTATGTATATGTGGCGCCCCTGAGGGTCCAGTCACCACAGAGGTACTGTACCTCATCCAGAGGTGTGGTTTCCCACTCTCAGGTAAGGAGGGGGCACCACCCTGGACTCTAACACTTGCACCCAATACATACACTAGTTCAGTCAGGGCACCTGGGCGTACCCCAAGGGAGGAGGGCCTCCTCTCAGACTGGGTAGGAAAGAGTGTGTTGGGGTGTGGGTGGAGAAGGTAGAGAAAAGGGGTGGAGGTTAGAGAGCGGGAAGAACAGTGAGTTGTGAGGAGAAAGTGAAAGTGAGCAGACGTGCTGACAAGGAGCTCCCTGTCAGAGGGAGCTAGGAGGAGTGCAGCAGAGAGGCTGCAGAGAGAGTTAGTCTGAAAGTGAGGGGAGCTCAAGCTGTAAGGAGCTTGCCCCCGGACGAGAGAGAGCGAATATAGAGGGAGAAACTGAGGGAAGCTCCCGGAAGGCAGAAGAGGTCCTAGGAGCACGGTAGTGAGCAATCCATCCTTGGGGCCCGATCCAGTATTGGAGGGACCAGGTCGCAGTGGGGTAACGGCCCACAAGCTTAGTGGAGGACGTCAAATCTCAGCTAGCAAGCCGGAAGCGAAGGTGTCTTTATGTGCCTCAGCCACATCCACAATTATTTGCCGAAAAGGCAGCCATAAAGGAGCAAGGGGACTTAGAGAATGTCGCCCGACAAGCTCGGCAGCTGCTGGCTTGGGACACTGATCGTGTTGGTGCTAGGCTGGAGGGAGGAAGCCAGTGCAGTGAGACGGCCAGGAAAGGAGCATGTTGAAGGGAGTCCTGGAAAGGTGTATCCTGATCTACCTGGGAGTTTGCTGGACCCTTCACCTGGAGGACACAGCACCAAGCGGGCATCTGTGTACACAAAAACTGTGAGTAAAGCATTGGAAACTGCACCCCGCTGTGTCTTCTGAATTATTCCTGCATCACTTTCCCTGCACCACATTCACCTTCAACATTATCTTTAATAGCTTAACTGCCCTGGGACATAGCTCTGCCTGTGGAGAGCTGAACCAACTCTGTTGCATCAACAACTGTCCCAGTGGACTGAATCTGCAGAGTCAGCTAACATCTTTATTGCCGAGTCCCACAGGTGGCATCACGAACACTTTATTACAAACTCTTTATTTTCCCTTTTCATCATCTCCCCTTTTATTGGACACAAAGGGCCACAGACCGGTTAACTGCTGCCGTGACACTGCCCCTTTAAGAAGCAGCTCGGTACCGAGTATCCCCACTGCCCTGGCGGGCGATCCATATACACCAGGGATATATTCTACGGTGGGGTGTGATTATTATATTACAGGTGATCATTGCAAGGGATATGATATTATAATCTTATGGGAATCAGGATGATTACAAGGGGGTAAGAGATTGTGATTGGGTCGAGGGTCGATTCAAATTGCAGTGACTTTCCACTGTATAGCTAGAAGTTCGGTTCAGATTGTGTCATGTGTGCATTGCCACGAAGATCGTCGCGGTTGCACATTTTGACTTCTCACAGCTGAGTTGCTGTTTCTTTGTTTTTGGCAGCTAGGGTGTTAATTCTGTCTGTGCTCGGTGCTGGGACTGGGTGCAGTTTCTCCCGGCTGCAATTGATTATTTGTTGATTGGTTTCCTTTAAGTTTCTGGTTGTCTGCTTTGGGAGTTGCCAGTGAAACCCTTCATGCAGATCACAGATAGGAATGAATCTGTATAGACTCTAGTTGAGAGCTCCTTAGTTGTTTTAAGCTTAACTTGCTTAGAGTTTATTTCCCAGACCATTTATGTTCCTTCGGTGTTTGAGTGTGTATGCAAGAGAGTGCTATCCTGTCTGTCTTATATGTCTAATCTGTGTATTTAGCTGAGATCAGCCCCTATCCCTTTGGTGGTAATCAGGATCCTTCTTAGGACTGATTACAGGGTTCAGGGTCTGATAGGAGACAGGGTTAGGCTGGAGACTTGGACCTCTGAACCATTATCAGTACATCCAAGGTAAGGGATTAGTTAGGACCCCAGTGTAGGGTCAGGTTAGACCCCGGTCCTCCTCTTTCCTGTTACAGCTCATCAAGTCCTCAAGATTAACCCTGAGTTCAACTGATATCGTTTCTGCACATCTAGTCCTCAAGATTAACCCTAAGTTCTGCTGATATTGTGTCAGGTAAATCTATTTTATACTTACATTCTGATGTTGCTAAACTATATGTTGTATAGAGTGTGGTTCCGGTATAAATAGTTTACTGACATTGTAGTCATATCATTAGACAGCGTGACATTTTCACTGGCCATAAAAAATTATCTCTAGTTACCATGGATCCAGTAGCCCAGCTGGCTCTGCAGTTGCAGGGATTATCCATGGAGCTGACGGACATTAAGTCCAAAGTTTTGTCTCCCCTGGAGCAAACCAGAGTTGAACCTAAAGTAGCTCTTCCAGATAGGTTCACTGGTGGGCGAGACAAATTTTTTACCTTCCGGGAGGCATGTAAATTATATTTTCGGCTTCGGCCGCGATCATCAGGGAGTGATGAGCAGAGAGTGGGAATTGTTATCTCACTTCTTCAAGGGGACCCTCAATCCTGGGCATTTTCCCTTCCTCCGGGATCCCCGGCTCTACAGTCTGTAGATCAATTTTTTACTGCTCTGGGATTGGTATATGATGACCCAGATCGGGTCTCTCTTGCTGAGACTAAATTACGTAAGATACAGCAGGGAGATCGTCCTGCGGAGGAATTTGCTTCTGAGTTTCGTAGATGGGCCACGGATACTCAGTGGAATGACCCAGCTCTTAGGAGCCAGTTTTGTCATGGGCTTTCTGACAAATTAAAAGACGTTTTGGCTCAGTATGAGTCTCCTCCTTCTCTGGAGGCTGCTATGGCCCTAGCTATCCGTACTGATAGACGGCTTCGGGAGAGGGGTGAGGTAACTCCACTCCCTGTTGTTACTCCACCTACTACTAAAGTCCCTTATGTTGAGGTTCCCCTTGTCTGTTCGGATGAGCCTATGCAGTTGGGAGGGACATCTTTTCGTAGTAGGGGATTGGCGGCACGCCGCAGGACTAGAAGGTGTTTTTTCTGCGGAAAGAGGGACATTTTGTTGGAGAATGTCCATCCCATGTCTTGTTAAGTAAAAAGTCGCCGGAAAACTGCTAATCCCAGGTTGTGTGGTGGATGACAACCTGGGAGTATGTATTTCATCCGCCGGTTCTTCTCAGTTCCTTGTACCAGTGGAGGTGGTGTTTGGTACTAGAGTGAAGAGATTGTCTGTTCTTCTGGATAGTGGTTCCGGCGCCAATCTGGTTGACGCTCAGTTTGCTCAGGCTCAAGGTATGCATCTGAGTGTATTGGTCAAACCGATCCCTATTTTTTCCATTGACGCCAGGCCTCTCGGCCAAGGTAGCTTTGTTCATGAGGTTCATAACATTGACCTTCGGGTAGGGGCAATACATAGGGAACAATTATCTTGTTATGTGTTGGAGGGTCTACCTACTCCCATTGTGTTGGGACTTCCTTGGCTGGTTAAACATAACCCTGTAATTAATTGGCAGTCCAGAGAGATAAGCCAATGGGGTGAGTTTTGCAAAAGCAACTGCATGAACACAGTCATCAGTGTGGTCGTACCTAGTACATTGCCTCCTTTTTTGGAGGATTTTGGGGATGTTTTTTCTGAGGAGGGGTGTCGGGAGTTGCCTCCTCATCGTGTGTATGACTGCTCTATTAATCTTCTTCCTGATGCTAAGTTACCTAAAGCTAGGTTGTATAATCTTTCTGGTCCTGAAAGACAGGCTATGAAAGATTATATTTCCGAAAGTCTGGCCAAAGGGCATATTAGACCTTCATCTTCCCCTGTAGCCGCGGGGTTCTTCTTTGTGAAGAAAAAAGATGGAGGCCTACGCCCTTGCTTGGATTTCCGCGAACTTAATCGGATTACTGTTCGAGATCCGTATCCACTCCCTCTTATTCCTGATCTCTTCAATCAAATTGTTGGCGCCAAATGGTTCTCTAAATTGGATCTCAGGGGGGCGTATAATCTGATTAGAATAAAAGAGGGGGATGAGTGGAAAACGGCGTTTAACACGCCGGAGGGACATTATGAAAACCTGGTTATGCCTTTTGGTCTGACTACTGCACCAGCAGTATTCCAACATTTTGTTAATGACATTTTTCGTCACCTTGTGGGGGTGTTTGTGGTCGTATATTTGGATGACATTTTAATTTACTCGCCAGATCTTGTGTCTCACCAGGAGCATGTGAGACAGGTGTTGCAGATCTTGCGAGACAATAAACTATACGCCAAACTGGAGAAGTGTGTTTTTGCCGTACAGGAACTTCAGTTTTTGGGTTTTTTGGTGTCAGCCTCCGGTTTCCGTATGGACCCTGAAAAGGTGAGAGCAGTGCTTGAATGGGATCAGCCAGGGGATCTTAAGGCTCTGCAGCGTTTTTTGGGGTTTGCTAATTACTACCGGAAATTTATTTGTAATTTCTCGTCTGTCGTCAAACCTCTCACTGACATGACGAGAAAAGGGACGGATTTTTCTAGGTGGTCGGACAAAGCTTGCCAAGCCTTTTCCTCTTTAAAGAGATGTTTTGCTTCGGCACCCGTTCTCATCCAACCAGATGTATCTCAGCCGTTCATTGTGGAGGTGGACGCGTCTGACGTAGGGGTGGGTGCTATATTGTCCCAGGGTCCGTCCCCTGGTAAATGGCATCCGTGCGCTTTCTTTTCTAAGAAATTGTCGTCCGCCGAAAGGAATTATGATATCGGCAATAGGGAACTTTTGGCCATTAAATTGGCTTTTGAAGAATGGCGTCACTTTTTGGAGGGGGCAGTCCACCCGGTCACCGTTATTACTGATCACAAGAACCTGCTGTATTTAGAATCCGCTAAGCGTCTGAATTCCAGACAAGCTCGATGGTCGTTGTTTTTTACCAGGTTTAATTTTGTCGTCACTTATCGTCCGGGGTCTAAGAATATAAAGGCTGATGCTTTGTCTCGCAGTTTCCCAGGGGCCGGGAAAACGGATGACCCGATTCCTATCCTTCAGGAGGGGGTGGTAGTGTCGGCTGTATGTTCTGAGCTTGAGGAGGAGGTGTTAGAGGCTCAGGGGGACGCCCCTGCAGGACCTCCAGGGAGACTGTTTGTCCCGAATCAGTTGAGACAAAAGGTTATTGAGGCACATCATAATTCTGCTTTAGCAGGACATCCAGGGAGTAAGGCTACTTTAGATCTCCTTTCTCGCCGATTTTGGTGGCCTAACGCTAATAAAGATGTTATAACTTTTGTCGCGTCCTGTGGGGTTTGTGCTCGCTCTAAAACTCCTCATACCCGTCCGTCTGGGACCCTTTTACCCTTGAAACTTCCGGAGCGTCCATGGACTCATTTATCTATGGACTTCATTACGGATCTTCCTCCGTCGTCAGGGAATACTGTCATACTGGTGGTTGTTGACAGGTTCAGTAAGATGGCACATTTCGTTGCTCTTCCTGCACTCCCTAATGCTAAAACTCTGGCGCAGGTGTTCATTAGGGAGATCGTGAGACTTCATGGGTTGCCTTCTGATGTGGTGTCAGATAGGGGGTCTCAGTTTGTGTCCAAATTTTGGAGGGCATTTTGTTTACGTCGGGGGATGCAATTGTCGTTTTCCTCGGCTTTTCATCCACAGACCAATGGTCAGACAGAGCGTCTGAATCAGAGTTTAGAGACATATCTCCGGTGTTTTGTCTCGGAGAACCAGGAGGACTGGTCATCTTTCTTGCCTCTGGCAGAGTTCGCTCTTAACAACAGGCGGAGCGAGTCCACTGGTAAGTCCCCATTTTTTGGGGCATATGGTTTTCATCCCCAGTTTTGTACTTTCAATGGGGGGGGTCCTTCTGGGGTTCCTGAGGAGGAGCGTTTCTCGTCGTCACTTGCTTCAGTGTGGCGAGGTGTATTGAATAATTTGAGTACGATGGGGAACCGTTACAAACGTATGGCTGATAGGAGGAGAGTTTCTGGTCCAGATCTGAATGTGAACGATCTGGTATGGTTGTCTACCAGGAATATAAAACTTAAAGTGCCCTCCTGGAAACTGGGTCCCAGATTCATCGGGCCGTACAGGATCAGTTCCATAATTAATCCTGTGGCATTTCGTCTGGAACTCCCTTCTACTTTTAAAATTCATAATGTGTTCCACAAGTCATTACTTAAAAGGTATGTGGCACCAGTCATACCGTCACCTCTACCTCCTCCTCCAGTGTTGGTCAATGGTAACTTGGAATTTCAAGTATCAAAAATCATTGACTCTCGCCTGAATCGCCGGTCCCTTCAGTACTTGGTGCATTGGAAGGGGTATGGTCCGGAGGAGAGGACGTGGGTCCCTGCGTCTGATGTTAACGCAGATCGTTTGGTTCGGACCTTCCACAGAACTCACCCGGGCAGGCCTGGCCCTGAGGGTCCGGAGGCCCCTCGTAGAAGGGGGGGTACTGTCATGTGTGCATTGCCATGAAGATCGTCGTGGTTGCACATTTTGACTTCTCACAGCTGAGTTGCTGTTTCTTTGTTTTTGGCAGCTAGGGAGTTAATTCTGTCTGTGCTCGGTGCTGGGACTGGGTGCAGTTTCTCCCGGCTGCAATTGATTATTTGTTTATTGGTTTCCTTTAAGTTTCTGGTTGTCTGCTTTGGGAGTTGCCAGTGAAACCCTTCATGCAGATCACAGATAGGAATGAATCTGTATAGACTCTAGTTGAGAGCTCCTTAGTTGTTTTAAGCTTAACTTGCTTAGAGTTTATTTCCCAGACCATTTATGTTCCTTCGGTGTTTGAGTGTGTATGCAAGAGAGTGCTATCCTGTCTGTCTTATATGTCTAATCTGTGTATTTAGCTGAGATCAGCCCCTATCCCTTTGGTGGTAATCAGGATCCTTCTTAGGACTGATTACAGGGTTCAGGGTCTGATAGGAGACAGGGTTAGGCTGGAGACTTGGACCTCTGAACCATTATCAGTACATCCAAGGTAAGGGATTAGTTAGGACCCCAGTGTAGGGTCAGGTTAGACCCCGGTCCTCCTCTTTCCTGTTACAGCTCATCAAGTCCTCAAGATTAACCCTGAGTTCAACTGATATGTTTCTGCACATCTAGTCCTCAAGATTAACCCTAAGTTCTGCTGATATTGTGTCAGGTAAATCTATTTTATACTTACATTCTGATGTTGCTAAACTATATGTTGTATAGAGTGTGGTTCCGGTATAAATAGTTTACTGACATTGTAGTCATATCATTAGACAGCGTGACAGATTGCTTCCTTGCTGCTATTAGTTGCATGGTTTTGCAGAGATTGTGCAGGAATTGAAAATAAGTCAACCCTTTGTGAATTGTTTCTAATATACAGCAGGAAGAGGCTGCTTTATGCACTGGTAGACATAGACAGATGTGTGTTGTGAATGGGTTTGAGATGAGTTCTGAGCAGAGGCTCCCTCTGGTGGTTACAAGCGGTACTAGTGAAGATTGTGAGGACTGGGAATCAGGTGTTACTGACTGGTCTTATATAAGGGAGTCATTTTCCCATCAGGGTTGCCGGTGATCAATTGTTCTGGTCTGAATCCTTCTTTCCAGTTTCCCTTGTAGCCTGCTGTGTCGTGTTTGCATCTCCTGCTATCAGATAAGACATTTTCTTCTTTTGTGTTTGTGCTATATTTTTGCATTTTGTCCTGCACTTCTGTGGGGGCCTTCAGGGTCCCCTCCGGGGGCTTTTGCCCTCTCAGTTTGGTACAGCCACTGAGTTTTGTACTTTTGCTTTTTCCAGTTTTTTCAGTGGCTGCTGTTTTGATTTTGTTACACCAGAGAACTAATTTAGGTGGTAGAGGTCGTGTGATCTCAGGTGATTTTGAAATTAGTAGAGTTGGTGCTTTTCAGGGTTTTCTGGGATTGCAGTAAGTACCCTTCCTATCCTTTTCTATTTAGATAGTTTGGGCCCCAGCGTTTGCTCATACTATTTTCTTTCTGTGTCAGTATTTCCTCTTGTCTAACCGCCATTACATGTTTGGGGGCTTTCTATTATCTTTGGGGTTCTGCTCCGGGGCAGATAGCTTTCCTATTTCTATCTTTAGGTGTAGTTAGTTTCTCAGGCTGTGACGAGGCGTCTAGGACCAACGTAGGAACGCTCCACGGCTGCCTCTAGTTGCGGTGGTTAGTCAGGGTACTGCAATTCATAGATTCCAACTGCTCTGGTGTATTGCCTTTTTTACCTGCACTCCTCAGCTACCGAAACATAACAGTATCACCGGCCTAAAAAATTGAAAATTGTATGGTACTCACAGAAGGGAAAAAATATTGTGAAAGAAAAAAGGTTGTCAGAGTTGTCAGAGATATTTTTCTGTTTGTTGCATTTTTTTTTTTTTTTCCCCTCTGTATCTCTGGGTGCTGGGGAGGATCTTTTCTCCCAATGGAGTTTGCACAGTTGTCTGGCCGTGTGGATCAGCTTGCCACTGAGGTTCAGAGTATTGCTGCATATCTTGCTAGGTTGCCTGTTGTGGAACCTAGGATCCCCATGCCAGATTTGTTTTTAAGGGATCGAGCTAAGTTTCAGAATTTCAAAAATAATTGTAAATTGTTTTTTGCCTTAAAATCTAAGTCCTCAGGAAACGCAGCGCAGCAGGTTCAAATTATCATCTCTCTCCTGCGCGGCGATCCTCAGGATTGGGCTTTTTCCCTGATACCTGGGGATCCTGTTTTGAGTGATGTTGATGCATTTTTTCAGGCTTTGGGGTTATTGTACGATGAGCCTAATGTCACTGATCAAGCTGAAAAAGCCTTGTTGGCATTAAATCAGGGCTTGATGACGCTGAGTTATACTGTCAGAGATTCCGTAGGTGGGCAGTCCTGACCAAATGGAATGACGACGCTTTGGCGGCCCTTTTCCGGAAGGGTCTGTTGGATAATGTAAAGGATGTTATGGTGGGATTCCCTGTCCCCTCTGGTCTCAATGATTCTATGTCATTGGCGATTCAGATTGACAGACGTTTGCGTGAGCGGAGAAGTATGCGTGGAGTGGTGTTGCCTTGTGAGCCAGCTTCTGAACCCATGCAGTGTGATAGAGTGGTGTCTGGGGCACAGCGTCATGAGTTTCGAAAGCACAATGGGTTATGTTTCTACTGTGGTGATGCCTCTCATGCTATTTCAGTCTGCCCTAAGCGGGGAAGACGTTTTGCACGCTCAGTTGTCTTGGGTAGTGTTCAGACTAAGTTTTTATTAACTGTCACTCTGATATGCTCTCTGTCCGCATTTTCTGCTCAGGCTTTCGTTGATTCTGGAGCAGCTATTAACCTGATGGATTATGATTTTGCTAAACGTTGTGGGTTTCCTTGATACCCCTACAGAAGTCTATTCCCCTACTGGGGATCGATTCTACCCCTTTGGCTGAGAATAAACCCCAGTTTTCTACTCAGGTGATAATGAGGGTTGAACCTGATCACCAGGAGTGCTGCAAATTTTTGGTTCTATATAATCTGCATGACATTATCGTGCTGGGTTTCCCTTGGTTACAGTCTCATAATCCTGTTTTGGATTGGAAATCTGTGTCTGTAACCAGTTGGGGCTGCCAATGTGTTAATACCAACACTCCTGTTTTTTCTGCCTCCCCCCAGGCTCAGGATGTTCCTGACTTTTTGTTTGATTTTTCTGATGTGTTTAGCGAAAGTAAATCTGCATCCTTGCCTCCCCATAGGAGCTATGACTGCGCTATTGAATTAGTGCCGGGTAGTAAATTCCCTAAAGGTCGCCTTTTTAACTTGTCTATACCTGAACATGACGCTATGCGGTCTTATATCAAGGAATCATTAGAGAAGGGTCATATCAGACCATCCTCTTCACCCTTAGGTGCCGGTTTTTTCTTTGTGGCCAAAAAAGATGGTTCATTAAGGCCGTGTATTGATTATCGTCTCTTGAACAATATTACTGTGAAATATCAATACCCGTTACCCTTGATTTCTGACCTGTTTTCCAGGGTGAAAAACGCTACTTGGTTTACCAAGCTTGACCTCAGGGGGGCGTATAACCTTATTCGCATTAAGCACGGGGATGAATGGAAGACGGCATTCAATACCCCTGAAGGGCATTTTGAGTACCTGGTGATGCCCTTTGGGCTCACTAATGCTCCTTCCGTCTTCCAGTCCTTCATGAATGACATTTTCAGGGATTTTGTGGACAAATTTCTGATTGTTTATTTGGATGATATCTTGATTTTTTCTAATGACTGGGACTCTCATGTGAAACATGTTCGAACTGTGTTCCATATTTTGAGAGAGAATGCTCTGTATGTGAAGGGATCAAAGTGTCTTTTTGGCGTACAGAGGATCTCATTTCTGGGATTCATTTTGTCCCCATCTGTTATTGAAATGTACCCGGTCAAGGTTCAGGCCATCTGTGATTGGGTCCAACCTACTTCATTAAAGGCTCTTCAGAGATTTTTGGGTTTTGCCAATTTTTATCGTAAATTTATTGGTAATTTCTCGGTTATTGTTAAACCATTAACTGATTTGACCAGAAAGGGTTCTGATGTGGTGAATTGGCCTCCTGAGGCAGTCTCTGCATTTCAGGAACTTAAGCAGAGATTCACTTCTGCTCCTGTTCTACGGCAGCCTGATGTTTCTCTGCCATTTCAGGTGGAGGTTGATGCCTCTGAAATTGGGGCAGGTGCCGTTTTGTCCCAAAAAGATCCAGAGACCTCTAAAAGTAACCCTTGTGCCTTTTTCTCTCGAAAATTTTCTCCTACTGAACATAATTATGACGTGGGTAATCGGGAGTTATTGGCCATGAAGTGGGCTTTTGAAGAGTGGAGACATTGGCTGGAGGGAGCCAAACATCAGGTGGTGGTCCTTACGGACCATAAGAATCTGGTCTATCTGGAATCGGCCAAGCGACTCAATCCTAGACAGGGCAGGTGGGCCTTGTTTTTCACACGTTTTAATTTTGTGGTTTCCTTTCTTCCTGGCACTAAGAATGTTAAGGCGGATGCCCCTCGTTTTTTGCGGAGAGTTCTTTTCGGACCTCCTGATCTTGATCTTTTATTTGAAAGAGGGTGTAGTTCTTTCCGCCATCTCGCCCAATTTGAGACTTGCTCTGGAGGGGTGTCAGGAGGATAGGCCCGAGCGCTGCCCTGTTGGAAAATTGTTTGTCCCGGACCAATGGAAAAAGAGTGTGATGTCTGAGATTCATTGTTCCGCATTGGCTGGGCATCCCGGAATTTTTGGTACCAGAGACTTGGTTAGTCGGTCCTTTTGGTGGCCTACCTTGTCTCGTGATGTCAGGGAATTTGTGCAGTCCTGCGGGACTTGCTCTCGCTCCAAGCCTTGCTCTCGCTCTAGTGGTTTGTTGATGCCATTGCCTGTGCCCAAGAGACCATGGACCCATATCTCTATGGATTTCATTTCCGATCTTCCTGTTTCTCAGAGAATGACCACCATCTGGGTAATTTGTGATAGGTTTTCCAAAATGATACATCTTGTGCCATTACCTAAGTTGCCTTCCTCCTCTGAATTGGTGCCGTTGTTCCTTCAGCACGTGGTTCGTTTACACGGCATTCCTGAGAACATTGTGTCTGACAGAGGAGTCCAGTTTGTTTCCAGATTTTGGAGGACTTTTTGTTCTAAACTGGGTGTTCAATTGTCTTTCTCCTCGGCATTTCATCCTCAGACCAATGGTCAAACTGAGAGAACAAACCAGACATTGGAGACTTATCTAAGATGCTTTGTGTCTGCTGATCAGGATGACTGGGTCTCTTTTTTGCCTTTGGCTGAGTTTGCTCTTAATAATAGGGCTAGCTCTGCCACTTTGATGTCTCCGTTTTTCTGTAATTCTGGGTTTCACCCTCGATTTTCTTCAGGACAGACGGAGGCTTCTGTCTGTCCAGGTGTTGACTCTGTTGTGGAGCGTATGCAACAGATTTGGGACCAGGTAGTGGAGAGGTTGTCCCTCTCTCAGGAGAAGGCTCAGCGGTTTGCTAACCGGCATAGGACTGATGGTCCTCGGTTTAAAGTGGGGGACTTGGTCTGGTTGTCCTCAAAGAATATTCCTATGAGAGTAGCATCTCCTAAATTTAAGCCTAGGTTCATTGGACCTTATAAGATCATGGAGATTATTAATCCTGTTTCTTTTCGTTTGCTTCTTCCAGGGACATTTAAGATCCATAACGTGTTCCACAAGTCCTTGTTGAAGAGGTTTGTTGAGCCAGTGGTTCCTGCTGCTGTGCCTCCTGACCCTGTTTTGGTTGAGGGCAATCTGGAGTATGTGGTTGAGAAAATATTGGATTCTCGTTTTTCTAGACGGAGACTCCAGTATTTGGTTAAATGGAGAGGTTATGGTCAGGAAGACAATTCTTGGGTGTTTGCTTCGGACATCCATGCTAGGAGACTTATCCGTGCGTATCATAGAGCTCATCCTGACCGACCTGGTTGCTCAAATGAGGGTTCGGTGACCCCTCCTCAAGGGGGGGTACTGTTGTGAATGGGTTTGAGATGAGTTCTGAGCAGAGGCTCCCTCTGGTGGTTACAAGCGGTACTAGTGAAGATTGTGAGGACTGGGAATCAGGTGTTACTGACTGGTCTTATATAAGGGAGTCATTTTCCCATCAGGGTTGCCGGTGATCAATTATTCTGGTCTGAATCCTTCTTTCCAGTTTCCCTTGTAGCCTGCTGTGTCGTGTCTGCATCTCCTGCTATCAGATAAGACATTTTCTTCTTTTGTGTTTGTGCTATTTTTTGCATTTTGTCCTGCACTTCTGTGGGGGCCTTCAGGGTCCCCTCCGGGGGCTTTTGCCCTCTCAGTTTGGTACAGCCACTGAGTTTTGTACTTTTGCTTTTTCCAGTTTTTTCAGTGGCTGCTGTTTTGATTTTGTTACACCAGAGAACTAATTTAGGTGGTAGAGGTCATGTGATCTCAGGTGATTTTGAAATTAGTAGAGTTGGTGCTTTCAGGGTTTTCTGGGATTGCAGTAAGTACCCTTCCTATCCTTTCCTATTTAGATAGTTTGGGCCCCAGCGTTTGCTCATACTATTTTCTTTCTGTGTCAGTATTTCCTCTTGTCTAACCGCCATTACATGTTTGGGGGCTTTCTATTATCTTTGGGGTTCTGCTCCGGGGCAGATAGCTTTCCTATTTCTATCTTTAGGTGTAGTTAGTTTCTCAGGCTGTGACGAGGCGTCTAGGACCAACGTAGGAACGCTCCACGGCTGCCTCTAGTTGCGGTGGTTAGTCAGGGTACTGCAATCTCATAGATTCCAACTGCTCTGGTGTATTGCCTTTTTTACCTGCACTCCTCAGCTACCGAAACATAACAGATGTGGGCCGCTATGTAAAAATAGTAAGGGAACCCCTTGCAGTCCAATAACTCATCATAATGCACAATTCCTCCTGATTTGGAAGCGGTAGGGGCCCCCTTACCTCTTGGACTCCTGTGGGTCTGCACAGGCTGCACCAATGATATGTTCCTGATTTTATAAAATGAGTTGTTAGGAGCCACAACTCAGACACATGTAACACGTACCAAGGCTACATAGACCTATAACTAAGGATGGGTAGTGATCCAGTGATTTGTGATTGTCTCCAGGCTCAAATTTACCAGCGTCAGTGGCATAGTATTTTATATATATATATTCAGAGGGACATAGTGCACATTTTTTGTAATCAGGGGCACAGTGTATATGGATTATATTCAGGGGCACAGTGAATATTAATATTATATTTAGGAGACATGGAGTACATGCGTTTATATTCAGTGGCCACAGTGTCTTTTTTTATATTCAGGAGCCACTGTGCATTTTTTTTATATACATTCTGGTTGCAAATGATAAGGGCTCATTCAAACGTCAGATTTTTGTGTACGCGTGTTCCTATTTTCACAGATAGCACTCATACCTGTGATAGTCTATGGGGCCATTCACATATGACATCCAAGTGCAGTATGATGAAGGTGGAGACATTTTTTTTTTGCACGTACAAAAAAAACTGCTGACATTCGGACCTAACCCTGGTGAGAATAATCGGTCCATTTTTCTTGTATGGGGAAAAAATGGACGTCTTAATGAGCCCAAAAGCAAGTTGGGAAATTGTGGCATATTTTAAACTTTCCGTTATTACAGATGGTTCCAGCGAAAGAAACCAGATTGCACGAAGGAAGAAAAGAAAAGACATTTCTTAAATATCTGGATTTTATAATAAGCTTAACCCGGGAACTTGTATTATTCTAGTTAATTAATGTGATTTTTCAGGCAAAGCCTCATTAGGACGCGGTGGCTTCATGGATCCTCCGGTTGATAGACACTCGTGAGATGACCCAGCACCTGCAATCTAGAAGGAGATTATTGTGCAGAGCGCGGCTGGGGTCGTCCGTGTTTGTTATATACTTGTCTGGGCCTTGATTACCAATGCGCAGGAATGAGATGATTCAAGGCCCTTTTGACTACATTACCGAGTCTGTGCACTTTAATTAGTAAGGTACTTCACAATAATTGAGAAGTGAGCGGGGAAATGTTTTTGTTCTTGTCTGCATTATTGATCTGGTTCATAATAGTCCATGAGAAAAGGAAGGAAGGAAAGAAGGAGGGAAGTGAAGGGAAGGGAGGGATGAAAAAAGGGGAAGGAAGGAAGAAAAAGAGGGGGAGGAAGGAAGAGAGGGGAGGAAGGAAGGAGAGAAGTGAAGGGATGGGAGGGATGGAAAAAGGGGAAGGAAGTAAGGAAGAAAAAGAAGGGGAGGGAAGAAGAAAGAGAGGGGAAGAAGGAAGGAGAGAAATGAAGGGAGGGGAGGGATGGAAAAAGGGGAAGGAAGGAAGGAAGGGAGAAGGGAGGAAGGAAGGAAGGAGAAGGAAGGAAGGAAGGAAGGAAGGAAGGAAGGAAGGAAGGAAGGAAGGAAGGAAGGAAGGAAGGAAAGAATGGTGAAGCAAGGAAGGAAGGAAGAAAAAGAGGGGAAGGGATGAAGGAAGAGAGGAGAGGAAGGAGGGAAAGAAGGGGAGGGAGAAGGAAAAGGGAAGCATGGAAGGAAAGTGTCAACACTTATGAAGGATAACACTAGAGAGATCACGCAGAATCCTTCCACTGCCACCACATGTGACATACTCGCACCTCACCACCCCACCTCTCGTCACTATTACATCAGCAAGATCAAGTGGTATGGTCTCCTCACTTGCACCAACGTGATGTTCTGCACCCTCTGGGGTCACATAAGGTCAACTTGGCACAGTTTTATACACACCCCTTATCCACACGGGTCAAGGGAGGCACATGGAGTAAGAGGATGTGGCCCACACAGTCACTGATGTGGCACCACCCTCAATCACAGCCTTGACAGGCTGAGAGGCCCCTTTCACTAGCACCAGTAAAACAGAGCACTGCCAGCCTGTTAGGACTGCCATCAATTCCTCTTTAGATATAAGCCCCCTCCGTTAACCAGATTATATCAGGCCAGAAACCAGCCCCGGTAGCATGTAAAGTTAAACTAAGAAACGGACATGTGGATTAGTGGATTTAGATAAAAGATCAGCCCAAGTTTAAATTATAAATTTTATCGCCTTAAAAGCACACTAGACAATACACTATATATACGATGGTTACACATATACAATAGACAGATATGCAAATACAGGTAGTGGTAGGACAAAAGATATAAGCAGGATATACAGTACAGACCAAAAGTTTGAACACACCTTCTCATTCAAAGGTTTTTCTATAGTTTCATGACTATGAAAATTGTAGAATCACATGCCTGGTTCCCACCGTGAAGCATGGAGGAGGTGGTGTGATGGTGTGGTATCCACTTGGCAAGCAAGCCTTTTGCTCTGCTCTGAACTGACTCAAGGTGTGAAATCTGTCACTCATAGTCTTTGAGGCTTGACCCCCCCTCCTGAGCTAGCTGCACCCTGAAGTGGTTTTTATAATCTCATGCCACATAGGTTACAAACAATCGACATGAAATCATATCTCCCATATTCTTCACAGAAGGAAAGAAAGAAAAAAGAAATTCATGAAAGGGTGGAAGGATGGAAGGGATGAACAAGGGAAGGGATTGGAGGAAGGAAGGAAAAAGGGAGAAGAGGAAGGAAAAAAGGGATGAGAGGAAGAAAAAAGGGAGGAAGCAAAAGAGGGAAGGAAGCAAGGAGGGAGGAAAAAAGGGAGAGGAAGAAAGAATGGAAGGAAGGAAGAAAGGAGCGAATAAAAGATTGACAGGATTCTGCTGCCCTTGTGTGGATTGGAGTAGAAACTTTCCAAAAACCCTGAAATGTTCAAAAACCTCAAGTTTTTGATTAGAGAGATTCTCCTACAAAACCTCTTTAAAAAGCAAACCCTTAGGCTGTTATTAATTAGCGCTGGATCCCACCTACCTTTAAATGTGTAGGCTTTTGGCCGGGAAAAGTTATTTCTGATAAAAAAAAGGTTAGGTCCCATCACAGAAAGGTCACCTAGCTGTGGCTGGTGGGCACACAGGATTTGGCTAATATGTGCACTAAGCACCTCAGTTCTATTAGCACAGTCTGTTTAGCAGTAATGCAGTTAATATGTTATATATTCGATGTGTGCACATATCTTAGCGACACTCAGGGGCTGCTGCACTCTTTGGTTTGTAGATAGATACATAGATACATAATGGAAAGATGATAAACAGATGATCTGAACAATAAACCGCCATTAGCAGGAACTTCAGGAACATTAAGTGATTAATTACACATAAACTCCACTTCCTCCACCATTTACAGTGTTAACTGATTCTTTCCTGTCATGGAACTTTTTTCGCAGATCCCCTTTGCATGATTCATGAAGGACCAGTAAAAGGCTAATTGTTGAAATTAATTTGCGTAAATGACTAAGCAAGAGATAACAAAATTGTATCAGCCCTTGTTTGGCAAAGATTCAACAGTGTCGGTCCTGTACTGCCAGCTGCTTCCACCCAACACACTGCTGCAAAAATTAAAAGCTACAAATATTAATTAATACACTTTTTTTGGTCCGTTAATTTGCACTGAAAGGTTCCGGAGAGCAGAACTGCAGAGAAGATGAACCATGGTAATTAGAATTAATGGGGCTGATGCATGTTTTTGCAGCTGAAGTTTTAAAAACCTATGAATGGGGCTAGGAAGACTACGGTGACATTCTCATAAATCTCGATGATAATGCCGCTATTAGAAGGAGAAGGATTAAGTAGTACGGCTCCAGCGCTATCCATCACATGATACATTGTATCCCATCTGTCATCGTATCGGCTACACCATAATGGCTACCCTTCTGGGATCCATATGAGAAGCTTGGGGAATTTAAGGAATTGCAGTGATGAGTGTCAACGTAAGAAATAAATGGTTCAGACCTCAAGCTCCCCAGCAAAAAAAAAAAAGCTACTGCTTTATCCTTGTCAGCTTAGGTCTCGGGTAATGCTGTAATCCTTTATAGTCAAATCAGGGGTAAGAATATATTGGGAAGTCCAGTTCATTTGGACTTTCATTATACTTGGAGCCTAGGATACTGTACCTATACCATCACTTCCCACTGCTAATACTGGTTCCCACTTATATATTGGTGCAGATCAGACCCCTACATCAAGGTGGAACTGTAACTTCTGCACCCCGTCTAGTCACACCAATAGGCAAGGTCAGAATATGTTTTTGTATGTTCATTTGTTTCATATTTGCAAAAGTTAGAAACGTTCTAAATATTTTGCATTAAAAATCTTCAACAATTTTCCTGTAAGACCTTCATCTAGCTGAGTGATTTTGCAAAATAAATACAAAATAAAGATTATTATAAAAATAAAGATTATTATTATACAAATATGTCTGAGCTCTTCCTCCTCCTGGCTCTCGGCACTCTCCCTCCCTTCTCTCTGTGTTAGAGATAAAGGGTTCTACAGGAATCTGCAGTGAAGAGAGAAGAAAGTTCCCTGGAGGGATAGACAAAGGCTGTAGGTAAAGGGAAAGCACATGGAGAGGAACGTGTAGTATTGGAACTGTGTTGATGAAAGGAAGTAAGTGTAGTGTAAGTGATACTACAAAAAGTGAAGACAGTAGTACCCTGTATGCACAGACATTACAGACGTACAGCCTATATTACTGGGAGAGACACACAGATCTCACATCCAGCCTATATTACTGAGAGACAAACAGACCTCACATCCAGCCTGTAATACTGGGACACACAGATCTCATCCAGCCTATATTACTGGGTGGACACACAGACCTCACATCCAACCTGTATTACTGTATTACATGGAGAGACACACAGAGCTCACATACAGCCTATATTACTGGGAGAGACACACAGACCTCACATCCAGCCTATATTACTGGGAGAGACACACAGACCTCACATCCAGCCTATATTACTGGGAAACACACAGACCTCACATCCAGCCTGTAATACTGGGAGACACACAGATCTCATATCCAGCCTGTATTACTGGGAGACACACGGACCTCACATCCAGCCTGTATTACTGGGAGGACACGCAGACCTCACATCCAGCCTGTATTACTGGGAGGACACACAGACCTCACATCCAGCCTATTTTACTGGGAGACACACAGTCCTCACATCCAGCCTATATTACTGGGAGAGACACACAAACCTCACATACAGCATACATTACTGGGAGAGACTCAAAGACCTCACATCCAGCCTATATTACTGGGAGAGACACACAAACCTCACATACAGCATACATTACTGGGAGAGACACACATACCTCACATCCAGCCTATATTACTGGGAGAGACACACAGGCTTCACATCCAGCCTATATTACTGGGAGATACACACAGGCTTCACATCCAGCCTATATTACTGGGAGACACACAGACCTCACATCCAGCCTATATTACTGGGAGAGAGACACAAACCTCACATACAGCATACATTACTGGGAGAGACACACAGATCTCACATCCAGCCTGTATTACTGGGAGAGACACACAGACCTCACATCCAGCCTATATTACTGGGAAACACACAGACCTCACATCCAGCCTATATTACTGGGAGAGACACACAAACCTCAGATCCAGCCTATATTACTGGAAGAGAGAAGCAGACCTCACATCCAGCCTGTATTACTGGGAGAGACACACAGACCTCACATCCAGCCTGTATTACTGGGAGAGACACACAGAGCTCACATCCAGCCTATATTACTGGGAGAGACACACAGACCTCACATCCAGCCTATATTACTTGGAAACACACAGCCCTCACATCCAGCCTATATTACTGGGAGAGGCACACAGACCTCACATCCAGCCTATATTACTGGGAGAGACACACAGAGCTCACATCCAGCCTATATTACTGGGAGAGACACACAGACCTCACATCCAGTCTATATTACTGGGAGAGACACACAGACCTCACATCCAGCCTATATTACTGGGAGAGACACACAGACCTCACATCCAGCCTATATTACTGGGAAACACACAGACCTCACATCCAGCCTATATTACTGGGAGAGACACACAAACCTCACATACAGCATACACTAATGGGAGAGACACACAGACCTCACATCCAGCCTGTATTACTGGGAGAGACACACAGATCTCACATCCAGCCTGTATTACTGGGAGGACACATGGACCTCACATCCAGCCTGTATTACTAGGAGACACACAGTCCTCACATCCAGCCTGTATTACTGGGAGACACACAGACCTCACATCCAGCGTGTATTACTGGGAGACACACAGACCTCACATCCAGCCTGTATTACTGGAAGACACACGGACCTCACATCCAGCCTATATTACTTTATGATAATTTGTTGAATTTCATTGAGTGAGTTGATCGGGAATTAATTGTTACACCGGTTACGGTGTATTTCCGTTCCCACGTTTCACTTATATTTGACACTACTATGGTCCACGTGTACAGTATTTTAACATTATATAGTGTGACATTCCAATTGTACAGCAGCCAATAATCTATGCATTACACTGGTCCAATATGCAACTAATGCTGACATAAAACTAATAAAAATGAAGAATGATACTAAAAGATGCAAAATATTTCAATATCCAATATATTAGTAAGCATGAAGTAAGCTTCATGGCTCCCCCTAGTGGTGAATGCTGGCAAACAACATTTTATTATCTATATCTATGCAGTAAATTAGTATCAGGAATATTAAGCTCTGACACTTCATAAATCAAGAAAAGAATGTCAAAAGGTGGAAACTCATTTTACCAAAAAGTGGCAAAAAAAAAATATTAAGAAAAACTGCATAAATGCCAATTCCCTAATATTGCAATATCTATGGTTAGCCCTTTACCTACAAAATGTGGAAAATTAAAGCTCTTGTGGAACATTCTGTATCATTCTATCTCTATGCATTCTCTTTTTGCCCTAAACCCAAGGTACATTTTTTCCTACTGCAAACCTGGATATGCGCCAGAAGCCTAACCTGATCCAGCCAGCGTAATAAAGGTGATATGACATGATTGGGGACTTTGGCTATGCTTTCAGGACCTTTCACATCAGACACATCAAGCCTTTTATTATAAAATGTATAGGAGCGGAAAAATTGCTGCAAGGAAATAAAATACAAGAACTTATACTACCTGGAGCCAATCGGACTACTATAAAGCTGAGGCGGTATCCAAAAAACAATGTTATAATATCACAATATCATTTGCACTTATTAGTACCATAATTCCATGCAGTAGGGATAGATATCGAAAATGTTGGATCAAGTATAGAATCCTAGGGATACAGTGAAGACTGAAACTCAATGTAAAATCATAGCCGCAATATCAAGGGCTATTTATGTTGTTACTCTCCAGCTGTGGTAGAGCTACAAGTCCCAGCAGCGCAGCTGAGGAAGTCAAAGATTTTGGAGCTTACATATATTTTGGTAGTCGCTGACTTGCCTGTACAGCTCCGGTGATTCATGGCACAGTCCGAAGATATGACTGCTGATTGCTAACCTGAGCAGCGAAGCCGCGTGTGTCATTAACCCGGCAGCCGCCAGTCACGCGGTGTGACAGTAACCTCCTGTGATGTGATGCTGCTCAGGTGATAGCGCTCTGTGACTGCAGGCATGACCGGACAAGACGGATGGCTTTATCTGACCTACTTAGTGTCCTGTTACTTTGTCATTCTGTACAACATATAATACTGTGTCAGTCAAGATGCAAGTATACAGTCAGCATAACACATCTATGTAGAGAGAGAAACAAACGTAGATAGATAGATAATATAGATAGATAGATAGATAGATAGATAGATAGATAGATAGATAGATAGATAGATAGATAGATAGATAGATAGATAGATAGATAGATAGATAGATAGATTATAGATATTGTAAGCTTTCCGGGGGGTTTAGCTCTAGGATCGCTGTCTGGGTAGACAGAATGGCACGGAAACAGTTCATTCAGACAGCAGTTTGGTGAAAACTGGCCGCAACCAGTTTTATTAAAGTCCACAGCACACAGATAAAAACAAATCATAAACAGAAAACCTGGGCTTGTCTAGCCACTAAATTACACTTAGATAGATGGCCCTCTCTATCCGGGACCCAGACTCTACCAGTCTGTGCCCAAAACAACACATATCACATATGTTACCAGTATGGAGTTTCACAGACACTCCTCTTTATGTCCGAAGGCAACTCCAATGTCCAGACTTGAGATAGGTCACCTCCTATTCAGTCGCTATTCGCACGGATTCTCACTGCGACTACTCCTGTGTCCGGGGTACTTCCTGCACCCAGACTGAGATAGCTCACACTCTTAGAGACTGCTTCCTTGTGCCAGGACACCTCCCTGTGTCCGGGCTAAAGACAGCTCCCACACTCTTGGAGACACCTTCTGTGTTTGGACCCCTTGTCCAGACTGAATGAGCTCTCTGACTGTGCTCACAAGCACCTACTTCTGGCTTCCTAATCAACACCTGAGTGGATTCAGGTCTGAGCTGCAAGCGTGTACTGAATGGCAGGTGTAGTGACCTTTCTTTACCACCAGGTTTACAAAGCCACACATTTCGCTCATACCAGTCAGCAAGGTACTTAGGTGAAATATACACCTCATTCACCACATATTCCTTCACTGTCTCACATATCCCCTCCCTCTTCTCCAGACCGGAGGGCTGGTCATCCAGACCGGAGGGCTGGTCAACAATCCAACAGAGACAGTGAACTCTGGACCAGTCATGGCCCTCATCAGCTTCATCCTCACCACTGTCATAGCCAACATCAGTTTTCTCTTCATCTGAAGCATCCGCACTACCCTGTACCCTCCCAGGCCTATACTCTCTGCGGGCCTCGGGTATCCTGCACGGTTTCATCTTGACTTTAGTGCCAGCCTCAGTCTCGGTATAGTGGCTCACCAGATAAGTACGACCAGGCACGTCAGAACAGCTCTGCTGATTCTTTCTCAGAAACTTTCGTACCTCCTGTTTTTGGGGCACTGACCCTGTGTCACCAACTGTCACAGGAGGTATAGGGGTTTTCTCTAATTCCCCCTGAACTTTCTTTAGCACATCTACTTTCTTAAATATCAGTTGATTCATAAATTCTACCTCACAGAACCCAAGCGCCTCTGTCATGGTCTCTGACCATTCCGAGCCACACTGTTCAAACGATTGGCACTGTAGAGGGAGCTGATCGTTTTTCTTGGTCGGTACACATAATTTATCCTCTTCTGGTACAGGCTCACTTTGCATAAGACTCAGAGCTCTTACTTCTTTCTCCAGGAGATCCTCATGGCTACGCATCTTCTCCTGTAGTTGTTGGACGTCCTTTACGTCTTCGGCCCTTTCTTCAGGCTCTTCTGGTAGGACATGCTCAGAAGCCCTACCATCAGTCTTCTTTACCTCTTCAGCCACGTTCTGCATCCCATCTGGGCTCCCGTGTGTCTGCAGTGGCAACGGAGTGACACAACGTTTTTCCCATTTGTTGGGACGTGGCTCCGATGTAGCCTCCCTGAAAGTGCGCTTGAGCTCACCAATGCCAGCTACTGATCCGGACCGTAACCCGTCCACGCCGCTGTCTTCGGCAGAAACAGATTCCTGGACAGAGTCAGTCCCCATATCTTCAGTCTTGCTCCTCACAGCTTCACTTGAAACCTCAGCTTCTGATGAGGCATCTGGCTTGGTGACCACCACTTCCATGGCTTTTTCCACCTCTGCAGCATCACCTTCAGAGTCCTTGGCCTGATGCAGATCCACACCATACATTGATAACTTCTCATTTTCAACAGCATCCACTTGTGCTGTGTTCAGTTTCAGAGTCCTGTCTTTCACCTTAGTCTTCGCCAGGGAACCGACCAACTGTACAACATCTTCAGATGCCATCCTCCGTCCGACTGCAAGGTCAGCCTCAGCCTTCCTCTCAGGACTCTCAATCTCCTCTGCTACCATGCCTTCCTCATTTGCACTGGTTGCTTTATGGTCATCAGATAATTCACTATCACTATCTGACCCCTTTTTCTCAGCCACATCTGGCTCACTGTCAGGGCTATACACTTCATTTTCATTCACATCCTGCTCACTGTCAGGGTTATACAATTCATTTTCATTCATATCCTGCTCACTGTCAGGGTTATATAATTCATTTTCATTCACATCCTGCTCACTGTCAGGGTTATACAATTCATTTTCATTCACATCTTGATCTGGAACCTTAGTTAACATGTCATCCACAACATTAACTTCACCATCTGGTCCCTCAAGTATGTGACTATGTGACAACCCCAGCACTATACTTCTATATAGTTCAGGCACTAGGAGCTGACTCACAACCTCTCCCTGGACTTCAGTGTTTATGGCAACATGAGAAAACCTCTCCTCAGAGTCAGGCTCCTGGGAAACCTCCTTTAGAACAATCATATTTTCCTGTGCTGTTTTAAGAGAGGGTTCTCGCCACTGCTCACTCTCAAAACCGTCACAGGACACAGGCAAGTCAGGACACTCGGTTCCCGAGAACCACCATCCTCGTCTCCCAACATCACCTGCAAAGGAATTTCATCACTACCACAGCCATCATTATTATCAACATCATTATCATGACTATGATCAGTATTATCATCACTATCATTATCAGCATCAGCACCATTTTCATGGTCATCATCATTATCAGGATCATCATCATCATTAGCATTTAATTTTAACATCCCACTAGCATCGTGTTCCGCCCCTCGGGACTGCGCACCCTCAGTAGGAGCTTCATCACACTGTCCATCAGAAACATTTTTCCCCCAGAGATCCTTAGACCGGGAAAGTCATTACCCAATATAACGGGGTGCACCAGGGTCTTCACTACCCCTACTTCATATGAAACCTCCCCGAGTTTGGGGACCAAGTCCACGGCAGTCTCTGGGTAGACTTTGGTGTCTTCATGGATGTACACCACACTCAGGTGCTTATCAGGGATGAAGTCCCTATCACTCAGGCTGTCACATACGGAAGTCACTGGACTCTCTGAGTCCAAGAGGGCCTGTGCTGGGCAGTCACTTACAACCACCGGGGACCCCTGTGGTCCAGTCTCTTCGGCTGAGGTGGACACACACACAGGTTCTGCGCAGAGAGAGAGGGATCTGCCATCATCACAACACATAGGCTCCCCCTCTATTGGACAGTTGGCTGCAATTTCACGCCAGCTCCAACACTGTCCATCACACTCTCCCACCCACATGTCCCCTCGGGCCTGAACCCGCTTATCAGCATACCCCATGTCCCCAACAGCTGGAACGCTCTTACCGCGAGAGTTCAGCGTCCGGGAACTCCGAAGTGACGACCTCTCAGACGGCTGTACCTCAGGAGGACGTGCTTGGGTGTAGCGGTCCACTATCACCTTTTCAACTCCATAATCAGGCCTGCTGACTGCAGACTCCCAACTGTATCTCCAGTCACGAACTCCCCTGGCACGGGCTGTCACCGTAACACCCAGCCGGGTAAGAATCGCCGCTTTCAACTTGGCATAGTCTTCGCTGTCCTGCTTGCTCAGGTCAGCCCAGACTTTTTGGGGTTCCCCAATCAGATAGGGTACGACCGCCATGGCCCATTCAGATAGTGGCAGATTCTCCTTCTCTGCCAGTCTCTCAAACCTAGTAAGATATACCTCCACATCATCACGAGGTGTCATTTTTCTCAAGGACCGTCTTACCGCCTTCTTTATAGCGGACAACGCCGGTGCCTTCACAACATTACTTCGGGACGCGGCACCGAAATCCTTTTTTGGTGCTGTCATCTGCTCAACAAATAACCGGTTATTCTCCTGCTGCTGCTGCAGGAATTGCTGCTGGTCCTCCTGCATGCGCTGCTGGTGCTGCAGGCGCTGCTGCTCCATGCTCTGCTCCATGCTTCGCTGGGCCTGGGCCAGGTACTCAATGAGCTCCTCCATACTGCCGGACTCATCTGTCTCAACCACGGCAGTTTTATGTTGCACATTAACTTGCGCCATTTGTTCAAACAGCGCCTCCCTGCTGTCATCCATGCTGTCAGACTTCTCTGTCTCAACAACGGCAGTCTTCACTCAAGACATACACACTCTACAGTCTTTTCCATAGAAAAATTCAGCTCTGCTGTGCAGACAATTTTTTTTTTTTTTTCTACAAACTCTATTAGGGCCACTGTCTCTTTAAGACTTCTCCAATAGACATTTCTCCTTTGCTGCTGCACACTTTACAGTCTTTTCCACAACAAGTTCAACTTTGCTGTGCAAACACACTTTTTTTTTTTTTTCTTTGCAAACTCTATTAGGGCTACTGTCTCTTTAAGACTGCTCCAAACAGACGTTTCTGCTGACACTTTTTTTTTTTTTTTTCTGCTGCTATTTCAATAGACTTCACCTTTAATGCTGTCTCTCGCCTCTGTGCTGCATACACACTCCAGCACTAACTGTACCAGGCCCTGCGCTGCCCCAGCATTCTCCGCCAATTGTAAGCTTTCCGGGGGTTTAGCTCTAGGATCGCTGTCTGGGTAGACAGAATGGCACGGAAACAGTTCATTCAGACAGCAGTTTGGTGAAAACTGGCCGCAACCAGTTTTATTAAAGTCCACAGCACACAGATAAAAACAAATCATAAACAGAAAACCTGGGCTTGTCTAGCCACTAAATTACACTTAGATAGATGGCCCTCTCTATCCGGGACCCAGACTCTACCAGTCTGTGCCCAAAACAACACATATCACATATGTTACCAGTATGGAGTTTCACAGACACTCCTCTTTATGTCCGAAGGCAACTCCAATGTCCAGACTTGAGATAGGTCACCTCCTATTCAGTCGCTATTCGCACGGATTCTCACTGCGACTACTCCTGTGTCCGGGGTACTTCCTGCACCCAGACTGAGATAGCTCACACTCTTAGAGACTGCTTCCTTGTGCCAGGACACCTCCCTGTGTCCGGGCTAAAGACAGCTCCCACACTCTTGGAGACACCTTCTGTGTCTGGACCCCTTGTCCAGACTGAATGAGCTCTCTGACTGTGCTCACAAGCACCTACTTCTGGCTTCCTAATCAACACCTGAGTGGATTCAGGTCTGAGCTGCAAGCGTGTACTGAATGGCAGGTGTAGTGACCTTTCTTTACCACCAGGTTTACAAAGCCACACATTTCGCTCATACCAGTCAGCAAGGTACTTAGGTGAAATATACACCTCATTCACCACATATTCCTTCACTGTCTCACAATAGGTAGATGATAGATAGATAATAGATAGATAGATAATAGATAGATGAATGATAGATAATAGATAGATAGATAATATATAGATAATAGATGGATACATAGAATAAAAGATAGTAGTCACCCAACAAATGCACCTGTCAGATCACAGCCAACTTCTTCTGTACATGAAATCGACATAGAAACCATCCACACAAAAACCTCACCCGAGCGGCCTCTTCAACCTTCCTCCATCCTAGAAATAGTCCAAGACATCGGCAATAAAATATAAAGAGGTTCCCAGCAGACCTGAAACACAGGAGATGCCCCACCACTTCTACAACTACGAGTACAAGTCTACCCCAGGAGTGAGTCAAGCTGCAAAAGACCTCAATGATATATTCTACACCATGGCGAGATTGTCCGACCTTACAAAAGTCAACAACAAGAGGCCAAAAGAAAAACAGATCAGAGGTTGGTTTGACAGAGAATGCAAAGCCGTATGGAAGACCCTGAGAACAGGATCATACAAGAAACACAGACCCCCCAACCAGTGAGGTCTGAGGGATGTCTATGACACCACACAAAGGAAGTGCAAACCAATCCTCAGGAGGAAGAAGCAGAGTAACATCTCTGCCAAGCTTAACCAACTCCAAGATGCCATCTAAGACAACTCCTTCTGGGAACTATGGAACCACAACTGGCTCCAGTACTTTTGAGACCTCTATAAAGACATCCTGAAGGAAGGACTAAGCTAAGAACAGAAAAACATGACAGCAAAACTAAAGGCAATGGAGCAACAAGTCAAACATTTCCAAAACCCTCTGCATACACCAATCACATTACAGGAAGTTACAGAGAGAATCTCTTCCATAAGGTGTAAAAAAAAAGGCAGTGGCCTGCATGGAATCCCCCACCAGAAATGCTGAAGTGCAGCCCACCAGAAATACAGACAGCAATGGTTAATCTTCAACATTGTGATGAGTGCTGGCTACTTCCCTCATACCTGGAACCAAGGCCTCATCTCACCCATCCACAAGAGTGGGAACTGGTATGATGCTGCCAACTACAGAGTCATATGTGTCAGAGAAACATCCACAATACAAAGAAAGGGAAGAAATATGCATGCTTTGTGGAATTTAAAAAGGCCTTTGACTCAGTATGGCAACCCGGGCTTATTTCTGAAACTGCTTCAGAGTGGAATAGGAAGAAAGACCGATGATATCACCAAAAGCTTGTACACCGAGAACCACTGCAGCGTGGGTGTGAATGGCAGAGCCTAAGTCAAACGCTCTTGAACATTTACATTAATGAGTTGGCCACCACTCTAGAATCTTCCACGGCACCAGGTCTTACACTCCATGATGCCCAGGTGACATTTTTGCTGTATGCAGATGACCTACTGCTGCTGTTTCTAACAAGAAAGGCCTCCAAGACAACCTGAAAATCTTGGAGAAATTCAGCTCCACATGGGCATTACCGATCAACCCAAAGGAAACCAACATCATGGTGTTCCAGAGGAGAAACACAACATCAGACCAGCAACCTTCATTTGTGCTAAGTATCTGCGCTCTTACAGTAACAGACAAATACACCTACCTGGACCTAGAAATTCACCAGTCACAGGGCATCAAACAAGCCATAGAGACCCTGAAAGGCCTGCAAAACCTTCTGTGCCATCTGAAGGAAACTCTGCCACCTGAAGCCACCAGTGAGGGTCTGGCTAAAAATCTTCGATGCCATCATCGCCCCAATCCTTCTGTACGGCAGCAAAGTCTGGGGTCCTCACACATACCTAGACTGGTCAAGGTGGGATTCTAGCCCAACAGAAATATTCCAGCTGGAATTCTGAAAGCACCTTCTCCAGGTCCATCAGAGCATCACCAACAGTGCCTGTCGGGCTGAGCCGGGCAGATTCCCTTCACACCTAGCAGTTCTGCATAGGGAACTGTCCTTCTAGGCTCACGTACATAGTAGCAATTCAAGCTCCCATCACCATAAAACCCTGTCACACGAACCAGGACCCCCGGTACAGCTCACCCAAACGCAACTGGTCCAAAACACCAATCACAGCAGCCAGACAAAAGCCAAAATTGGGAACATGGTAGACAAGGGTCAGGATAGATATGTCCATGACTGGAGGAATTATATCATCACTTCACAGAAACTGACCATGTACAGGAGTCTATAGAGAGACTACAGACTGGCTCCATATCTGGAGAAACTCCAGAACCCCAGAGACCACCGTATCGTGAGCCTGTATAGACTTAGTGCCCACAATCTGGCCATCGAGGTTGACCGAAACAGACAGAGCTACAAGCCCAAAGAGGACAGGCTGTGCCTACACTGTGACCTGGGGGCCCTGGAGGATGAGACCCACTTTCTGATACTCTGCACCAAATACTCAGCAATGAGGGACACTCAGTTCAGGAGACTCTCCGATCTCTTCTTGGATTTCAACTCCATGAAGGAGGAAGAGAAAACACTTGTCCTGCTGGAGGAAGAAGAGAGCGCGGTGTAGATAGCAGCTGAGTATGTAAGCATGGGGGAGAGAGCAGCGCAGTATGTGATAGATAGATAGATAGATAGATAGATAGATAGATAGATAGATAGATAGATAGATAGATATGAGATACATTAGATTGGTGTCATGGGATAAATATATACTTTGTGTCAGAGTAGGAATGGATACTGATAATGTAGGTCAAGAGATTTGCTTCCTTCACTAAGCACAATTAAAAAATAAAATAGATGTAGCGGCGCAAGTATATAAGTGCTGGATCCTGCTGCAAGTACAAAACTCCTACCACAAGTAGAAAAAAGGGGATAATAATAAAATACTAAAACAGTACTCGCGCTTTGAATCAAACACACTCGCAATACTGATCGCAACACATACCTGGAATATTCAGAAGGTTTGTAGACAGATGTTTGTATGATGAATCAGTAGTTTTTGTGTTATGGTGAGCACATATGTATTGAACCTCTAGGTGCAAGAAAAAAGATAAAAGATAAAATCAGTCCACATAAATTGCGAGAAATAAACTAAGTAACTTCGCATAAAATAAGAAAGGACCCAGACGACACATGTGCGTCCTTAAAAATGTGCCTTTTTTGGAAAAACCCTTGGGGGATAGGAAATCCCAATACCTCAATATTTGGAGAGAATCAAAATGTGCAAAAAATGCCTTTAAAATATTACAACATAAGGTGCATAAAATTTAAAAAGTCATATATATCAATGATTAAGGTGCCGACTGTGCAATATTAAAGTGCATACTTCATAGCGAAAAACGGATTTGTATATATACCCATATTCTTATACAACAACGTGAAGTGATAAATAAGAGAGAATCCTGGTACTCCTATGGGACAAATGGAAGGGTGACCGGTGATATTCAAAGAGATCCACTAGCGGTACCTTGTAAATAGAGTATTGATATAACTAGTATCCTGACTGGAGAAAATGGTGATACTTAGCTTGGGACGGGCTCCAAATAAATCCAATGTTTGTAGAAAAGAGGAGAAGACGAGGGGTCCTGGAGAGCTGCCCCGGCCGGTGGCAAGCTCTCCTCCACACTAGCGCTGCTGCGCAGCTACACTCCAGAGAGCGTCGGAAGGCCCCAAGTGCAGGTGCCGCTCCTGCACGGGTTCTCCCTCCCAGACGCGCTGCCGTGCGATCGTTCTCTGGGGAGCGTGTTCTGTGTCCGGACTCCGACACGTGATGCGGTCACGTGATGTGCTAATTCAAGCTACGGTGTGCAGAGAGAGCCACAATACCATCCAACGCGTTTCGGAGAGCTGACGGCCTCCTTCATCAGGGATGGCTCTGTCTGCACTTGGCTCATATATTTATATGCTCAGTCTATGTATCTTAATTGAAAGCAAATAGTTCTATGTCATTATTTAAACCTCTGGGTTTTAAAGTTTCCAGTTCAAAGATCCATCTTGTTTCCTCCCTGGAGATCTGTTTAACAAAGTCCCCTTTACGCCAGTCTTTATTGACTACTTTAATTCCAGTGACTTTTATATCTTTAAAAGATCCTTTATGTGCCAATTTAAAATGTCTGGATAGGGGATGTGTATCCACATTATTCCTTATATTACGTAAGTGTTCCCAATTCGTCTACATAAGGGACGTATTGTACGTCCAACATACATCTTTTTACATGGACATTCAATAACATAAATCACTCCAGTTGTCCTACAAGTTATGAAGTCCATAATTTCAAATTCTTTACCGCTTTGAGAAATAACAATTTGTTGTTTAGTAAGTTGCAATGTCCTGCACATTTTACATTTTTTGCAGGGATAGAAACCTTTCATAGTTGTTTTGAAGGGGCCGACACACGTATTATTGTTCAAAGTCTTTTCAAAATTACGTACTGTTGGTGCAACTAGATAATTGAGATTTTTAGCTTTTCTAAAAATAAAGCTGGGATTTTCCGTAATTTTATCTCCAATGACTTTATCATCTCTCAAAAGTCCCCAATGTTTGGAAACAATTTTTTTAAAAAGATGTACCTTAGAATTATATTGTATTATTAGAGGGACAGATATTACATCTGAAGATTCAGATAAAGGGTCCTTCTTGGGTTTAGTACTATATAGAATTTCCTCCCTGGGAGTGTTTTTAACATTTTCTTTAATGCTGGATAGAAATTCTTCTTTGTAGCCTTTGCTCAAAAACTTACTAATAAGTGTGTCGGCTTCCTTCACATAATCCGCTGTATTGGAACAATTGCGGTGCAATCTTAAGAATTGGGTACGTGGAACATTTAACAGCCATTTTGGAAGGTGACAACTGTTGGTAGCAATATAACTATTAGAATCCGTAGGTTTCATATAAGTGCATGTTTCAATAACCCCTTCTTTAATGGAAATATCCAGATCTAAAAAGTGTATTCTTTCCATGCTAGTGGTGGCATTAAATTCAAGATAAAACTCATTTTTATTTAAATCTTCTAAAAACATATTTAAAGAATCCCAACCCCCTTTCCAAATAAAAAAGACGTCATCAATAAATCGTAGCCATAGGGCCAGGTCCGCACGCAGTATACCATCCCGGTAGATATGCGTGTCTTCCCACCTCCCTACATAAAGATTTGCGTAACTGGGTGCGAACCTGGTCCCCATGGCTGTACCCCACTGCTGGGTGTAGTAGTTCTTTTCATGTTTAAAATAATTGTGCGTTAATATAAAATATGAACATTCTTTGATAAAATCAATCATATCTAAAGAGACATTTTCTGACTTATTTAAAAAGTAATCTAATGCTTCAATGCCCTTATCGTGCTGGATAACAGTGTACAGCGATGATATATCCAATGTCCCCAAAATCAAGTCACTTTCCCATTTAAATTGATTTAGAATTTGAAGAATGTGTTTGCTGTCTTTTAGATATGCAGGTAAATTTGGAACTAGTTTCTGTAGATGACAGTCAACATAATGGGATAGATTAGAGGTTAAATTACCAATACCCGAAATAATTGGACGGCCTGGCGGATTAGCCAAGTTTTTATGAATCTTTGGTAAGTGATAGAAAACCGCTGTTCTAGGGTATGGTGTTTCAATGTATTCTAATTCCTCTTTGCATAATAGTCCTTTGTTGCGACCTTTGATTATCAAACTTTTAAGTTCTTTCGTGAATTGGTCAGTGGGGTCATTATCCAATTTTTTATATGTTTTTTCATCATTTAAGATGCGTTGAGATTCCATTTCATACTGTGAGTAGTCCAAAATTACAATACTTCCTCCCTTATCTGCAGGTCTAATCACGATATCTTTCATTCTCTGTAATTCCCGAATAGCATGACGTTCCTTACTAGTTAGGTTTTGTTGGAAGTGTGAGCATTTCTTCTCACTAATTTTCCTAAGATCATAAATTACATTTTTTTGAAAGGATTCAAACGCCTCTGAGTATTCATTGATAGGGTTAAATTTGGATTTAGGCCTTAAATTGGTGAGGTTGGGTGGTGAGCAGTCTTCCTGTTGTATAGAGGTATAAGATGCTGCTACAGTTTTTTTAAAAAAATATTTTTTCAACGCTAGTTTACGCATAAACTGTTTTACTCCAATAAATGCCTGAAATTTATTGAACTTTGCTGCTGGAGCAAATTTAAGTCCTTTCCTTAATAGGGATTGTTCATTATCCTTCAATTGGTATTTGCTCAGATTAAAAATCTTTTGGACTTCACTATTTATTTCCTTAGATCTCTTCTTTTTTTGGGAGAGTTTCCCTCCCCTACATCCTCTATAGCGTTTTTTTTTGGGGTCAACCCGAAAAAAAGAACTAATGGTTTTAGGTTGATTTTTTCCTCCTTTTAGAGTCCGTTTTGTATGAATGTTATCAGGACATTGCAACTTACTAAACAACAAATTGTTATTTCTCAAAGCGGTAAAGAATTTGAAATTATGGACTTCATAACTTGTAGGACAACTGGAGTGATTTATGTTATTGAATGTCCATGTAAAAAGATGTATGTTGGACGTACAATACGTCCCTTATGTAGACGAATTGGGGAACACTTACGTAATATAAGGAATAATGTGGATACACATCCCCTATCCAGACATTTTAAATTGGCACATAAAGGATCTTTTAAAGATATAAAAGTCACTGGAATTAAAGTAGTCAATAAAGACTGGCGTAAAGGGGACTTTGTTAAACAGATGTCCAGGGAGGAAACAAGATGGATCTTTGAACTGGAAACTTTAAAACCCAGAGGTTTAAATAATGACATAGAACTATTTGCTTTCAATTAAGATACATAGACTGAGCATATAAATATATGAGCCAAGTGCAGACAGAGCCATCCCTGATGAAGGAGGCCGTCAGCTCTCCGAAACGCGTTGGATGGTATTGTGGCTCTCTCTGCACACCGTAGCTTGAATTAACACATCACGTGACCGCATCACGTGTCGGAGTCCGGACACAGAACACGCTCCCCAGAGAACGATCGCACGGCAGCGCGTCTGGGAGGGAGAACCCGTGCAGGAGCGGCACCTGCACTTGGGGCCTTCCGACGCTCTCTGGAGTGTAGCTGCGCAGCAGCGCTAGTGTGGAGGAGAGCTTGCCACCGGCCGGGGCAGCTCTCCAGGACCCCTCGTCTTCTCCTCTTTTCTACAAACATTGGATTTATTTGGAGCCCGTCCCAAGCTAAGTATCATCTTTTTTTCTCCAGTCAGGATACTAGTTATACCAATACTCGATTTACAAGGTACCGCTAGTGGATCTCTTTGAATATCACCGGTCACCCTTCCATTTGTCCCATAGGAGTACCAGGATTCTCTCTTATTTATCACTTCACGTTGTTGTATAAGAATATGGGTATATATACAAATCCGTTTTTCGCTATGAAGTATGCACTTTAATATTGCACAGTCGGCACCTTAATCATTGATATATATGACTTTTTAAATTTTATGCACCTTATGTTGTAATATTTTAAAGGCATTTTTTGCACATTTTGATTCTCTCCAAATATTGAGGTATTGGGATTTCCTATCCCCCAAGGGTTTTTCCAAAAAAGGCACATTTTTAAGGACGCACATGTGTGGTCTGGGTCCTTTCTTATTTTATGCGAAGTTACTTAGTTTATTTCTCGCAATTTATGTGGACTGATTTTATCTTTTATCTTTTTTCTTGCACCTAGAGGTTCAATACATATGTGCTCACCATAACACAAAAACTACTGATTCATCATACAAACATCTGTCTACAAACCT
>JARQOD010000007.1:80531545-80574548 GCA_033576555.1 Oophaga sylvatica | reverse complement strand
AATTCTCCTCGGTGAGAACCGTTATTTCGAACTTGCCCAACTTGATTCTGGAGCAGCCGGGAATCTTGTTTCACAGGCTCTAGTAGAGAAATATCGCATTCCTACCAAACCTCTGGTTGAACCAGTATCTGTTGCTGCTGTGGATGGAGGTCTCCTGCCACGTGACATCCAACTTATCACTGAAGCCATAACCCTGCAGGTAGGAATGCTGCATTCTGAGAGCATCTCGTTTCATGTTCTGCCTGGACTCTCACATGCTTTCTTACTAGGTCTGCCTTGGCTCCAAAAGCATGCACCCGTGCTCGACTGGCAGACTGGAGAGATTCTTCGCTGGGGACAGGACTGTCATAAAACTTGCTTGGTTCCTGTTCATCCCGTCCGTCCTTCTCCTACACCAACTAATCTACCAGGGCTCCCGATTCCATATTGGTCTTTCGCTGATGTCTTTAATAAAAAGGAAGCAGAGACATTACCCCCGCATAGACCGTATGATTGCCCTATCGACCTGCAACCCGGTACTACGCCTCCCCGTGGGCGTATTTACCCATTGTCCGCTGCTGAGACCAGGTCGATGTCCGAATATATCGAGGAGAATTTGGCTAAGGGATTCATCCGGAAATCCACCTCCCCAGCGGGAGCAGGTTTCTTCTTCGTAAAAAAGAAAGACGGCTCTCTCCGTCCCTGTATTGACTACAGAGGCCTAAATTTGATCACGGTGAAGAATAAGTACCCTCTTCCGCTCATTCCAGAATTGTTTGATCGTCTGAGGGGGGCTAGAATCTTTACCAAACTGGATCTCCGTGGGGCATATAACCTGGTCCGTATCCGTCGGGGAGATGAATGGAAGACGGCATTCAATACCCGGGACGGCCACTACGAGTATTTGGTTATGCCCTTTGGTCTCTGTAATGCTCCAGCAGTCTTTCAGGAGTTGGTCAATGACATCTTCCGGGACCTTCTCTACTCCTGCGTTGTGGTGTACCTAGACGACATCTTGGTCTTCTCTCCGGATCTCCAGTCTCACCGGAGGGATGTTCGTCAGGTTCTGCTCAGGCTCAGGCAGAATCACCTCTTCGCCAAATATGAGAAGTGCCTCTTTGAGCAGACCTCGCTTCCGTTTTTGGGCTACATCATTTCTCAGACAGGCCTACGAATGGATCCGGAGAAACTGTCTGCCATCGAGAAATGGCCCCGACCGGAGGGGTTGAAGGCCATTCAGCGGTTCCTGGGATTCGCCAATTATTACCGACTCTTCATACCACACTTCTCTTCCCGGACTGCTCCAATCTCCGCGCTCACCCGCAAGGATGCTAATCCCAAACAGTGGACGCCCGAAGCAGAAGAGGCCTTTCTTTCTTTAAAACAGGCCTTCTCTTCCGCTCCAGTGCTGCATCGCCCGGACGGCAACAAGCAGTTCTTCCTGGAGGTGGATGCTTCCTCTTCTGGAGCCGGAGCGGTACTTACTCAAAAATCTTCATCCGGGAGGATGGTATCTTGCGGCTTCTTCTCCAAACTCTTCTCCTCTTCTGAGCGCAATTACTCCATAGGAGACCGAGAGTTACTGGCCATCAAGCTGGCATTGGAGGAGTGGCGTTACCTACTCGAGGGGGCTCTTCATCCGGTAATCATTTACACTGACCACAAAAATCTGGCTTACCTCCAGCATGCCCAGAGACTTAACCCTCGCCAAGCCCGGTGGTCCTTGTTTTTTGCCCGCTTTGATTTTCTTTTACATTTTCGTCCGGCCTACAAGAACATCAAGGCGGACGCCTTGTCCCGGTCCTTCCTGGTGTCGGATCTCGAGGAGGAACCTAAACATATCATCGATCCCGCCAGAGTGATGCGGGTGGCTCCCGTGAGTCTAAATCGTCTCCCTCCTGGCAAGACGTTCGTATCAGTAACCGATCGGGAGAGAATCCTACACTGGGGTCATTCGTCTAAACTAGCTGGCCTCGCTGGTCAGAAAAAGACCCTCCAGCTCATTACTCGGCATTACTGGTGGCCTACCCTGCACAAAGACGTAATAGACTTTGTTTCTGCCTGTGTCTCCTGTGCCCGCAACAAAGTTCCGAGACACCTGCCTGCCGGCCGTCTTCTTCCGCTTCCTGTACCCGCTGCTCCCTGGCAGCATATAGCCATGGACTTCATAACAGATCTGCCCGTCTCTGCCGGTTGTACGGTCATTTGGGTGGTCGTTGACCGATTTTCCAAGATGACTCACTTCATTCCCCTGCCAGGGCTTCCGTCTGCACCCGAGTTGGCTAAAGACTTTATCCGCCACATCTTCCGTCTTCATGGTCTGCCTCGTCACATTGTGTCGGATCGTGGGTACAGTTCACCTCACGATTCTGGAGAGCCACTTGTAAGTTGCTAGACGTCACCTTGGATTTCTCTCCGCTTACCACCCGCAGTCCAATGGACAAGTCGAGCGAATCAATCAGAATCTGACCAGTTATCTCCGGCACTTCGTTAATGCTCAACATTCTGACTGGGTGGATCTCCTGCCTTGGGCCGAATTCTCTTATAACAATCACGAGAGTGAATCTTCCTCCAAATCTCCGTTTTTTGTAGTCTTCGGTCAACACCCCCGGATCCCTGTTCCTGTCTCCATCTCTGTGGACAATCCAGCTGCGGAATCTCTGGTTAACGAATTTTCCTCCATATGGGAGAGTACCCGGTCCGCACTCATTCTGTCATCCGAGCGCATGAAGAAACATGCTGACAAAAGACGTTTGGATCCTCCTCAATTCCGTCCTGGGATAAGGTCTGGCTTTCGTCCAAGTATGTCCGGCTCAAGATTCCTTCCTACAAGTTAGGCCCTCGGTTCATCGGTCCTTTTGAGATCATCAGTCAGATCAACCCGGTGTCCTATAAATTGAAACTCCCGGCCAATTTGCGGATTCCTAACTCCTTCCATGTATCTCTCCTCAAACCGGTGGTACTTAACTCTTTTGTCAAGTCTACAGGTACACCTCCTGCTCCAGTGTCTGCTGAAGACGAATTTGAGGTAGAGAACATTCTGGCCACAAAAAGGTAGGAAGAAAGACCTATTTTCTGGTGGATTGGAAGGGGTTTGGTCCTGAGGAGAGAACGTGGGAGCCTCGGGAGAACATCCATGCCCCTCTCATCCTAGCTAAATTTCTTTCTGGCCTAAAAAGGGGGGGGCCTAAGGGGGGGGTACTTAGCATCGGCGTCCCTGCCTTCTGCCAGGCAGGGACGCTGTTCCCCTGCGACAGCGTCCTCTGCCAGGCAGGGACGTCGCCCCCCTTACCCGCGCTCAGCGTCCTCCTTCCGCCCTGCTGGGGCCGCGCGCTCCTTCCCTGCTGCTGGACTTAGGGCGCGCGCCCGCGCCCTCCCCCGCTCTTAAAGGGGCCGCGCGCATCTTTCAAAAAGGTCCCCGGCCAATGCCGGAGGACTCCACCCTATATAAAGTACTTCCTCCTTAATGGAGGTGCCCGAGCAATGTTGTTGTTGTTGCACTGTTTACTCTGCTTCAGCCCTCAGGGTCCGTTACCAGTTACCTGCCTGTTTCCTGCCAGTTTGCTGTCTGCTACCTGCCTGCAAGCCTGCCTGGAGGTTCGGCCGTCACATGCGGTGACCATCGGCAATTCAGAGACTCTCGCCTGCTCACTTGGGGGCGCTCATCTGCCATCTGACTGCAAGCCCACCTGAAGGTTCGGCCATCACCTGCGGTGTTCATCGGCTGTTCCAGAGACTCTCGCCTGCTCACTTGGGGGCGCTCATCTGTCATCTGCCTGCTAGCCTACCGGGAGGCTCCACCGTCTCAGGTCGTATATACCTGTCCAGTCAAAGACTGCCCCGGCTCCTTGCCTGCCTGTTTATCCAGAGACTGCCCCGGTCACTTGCTGTGACTTCCTGCCTGTCTAGCCAGAGACTGCCCCGGTCACTTGCTGTGACTTCCTGCCTGTCTGACCAGAGACTGCCCCGGTCACTTGCTGTGACTTCCTGCCTGTCTAACCAGAGACTGCCCCGGTCACTTGCTGTGACTTCCTGCCTGTCTAACCAGAGACTGCCCCGGTCACTTGCTGTGACTTCCTGCCTGTCTACCCAGAGACTGCCCCGGTCACTTGCCGTGACTTCCTGCCTGTCTACCCAGAGACTGCCCCGGTCACTTGCCGTGACTTCCTGCCTGTCTAACCAGAGACTGCCCCGGTCACTTGCCGTGACTACCCGCCTGTCTAACCAGAACTGCCCCGGTCACTTGCCGTGACTACCCGCCTGTCTATCCAGAGACTGCCCCCGTCACTTGCAGTGACTTCCTATCCGTCTCCCCGGGCGCCACCCGCTCCTTTACAAGGAAAGCCTCCTTGTATAATAAAGCTCAGAGGTTCCGCCTCCCAGACCCGTTACAACGAGTGATCCGGAGCAACGGAAAGTTTCACCCAACTGTGTCTGCTCTGGTGTCCAGGGTATAAACTAAAATAAATAACGATTTGTGGATAATAAACTAAATAAACTATCAAGAAAACGTGTACAATATGTAAAAGAATATTTTTAAAATGTTATTGTAAGAATGTGATTTTTTGATGATACTGTGCCTTTAAAATTTATTTCTTTATCAACAATGCAATGAAAGCCAGACGGAAAAAGCAATTCTGAAAAAAAAATATGGACACGATTCATCATTTGCGTTTTTTTCAGTTACCGGTACATTTCTTTTTTTGTGTTGTGGTAGTCATTGATGTTTTTGCACCAAATTTTTGAACATAGTACACACGCTTTATGAAGTTTCATACCAATAAAAAAAGCTATTTATTTTCATCTTTAACGGGTTTTTGCACCTTTTTAGCTTGAAAAGTCTTGTGTTCTGCTAAAAATGTCACAAAATTTACATAAAACCTCCAAATGTACAGAGAATTAACAGTTTCTCTAACATTTTGCAACTTTTTACCTAGTAACAAATGATGACTCCGCCGAAAACATTTGGAAACGCTAAACACTGCCCACAATACAGAACATTAAAACAAAAACAGACAAACATATGTAAAATAGATTTTTTTAAAAAAGCATAAATTAAAAGAAAAATTTATCATGAAAGAAAAAAACAGGTGAAAAGTGAGAAAAAAAACAGACGTAAATGCAATAGTGAATGTGGCTCTATGGCTATTGGAATTGTACGGAGAATAATCTATTTAAAAAGTGGAAAAAAAGATGTGAAATAATAAAGGGGAATTATTTCTGGTATATCGTAGAATTTAAAATAAAAATATGTTTAGTTTCTTTTATAAGAAATAGCCTCATCTATAAAAGCAGAATAATAACATAAGAGCAGCATATAAACAGTTAAATAAAAATTGTTATAAAAGTTTTATTTTTGCACGAGAGAGAAGAGCGACTTTCATCGCTGTCACCCATGGGCTCCGCTAGAACGCTGTAAATCATGTGCAAATATCAAGGTTTGGATGGGGGAAAGGTAAAACACAGCCGGGCTCAGCTTAGAAGACCACCCAGCCATACACAGATTTCTCCTGGAGGGACTGTGGTCGTGCACCTAATTAGGCAGTAGTAAGGGTAAAAGTTACGTTCTTTATGACTCATTGACTTGGTTGAATGACTGAAAATTTCCACCGGGTAAAGTTCAATTTACTTCTGTGCCCCAATTAACAATGCTAATTGGGGCACAAAATTTGTGTGATAGAAATTACATTTTTTTTTTTTGCCGTCGCTGAACAAATGGCAGCGAGCCAATACAGCACTCAGGAAAAAACACATTTGACCCTCCCGCTATCCATCCATGACTTAAACAGCTGATAAATACGACAGCGTGACTTTGAAAAGTAAACTAGTTTTCCGCAAAGTTTCCGTGTAAATAAGTCATCGGCAACAATATCATCTAGGTGTTAACATCGGATAAAGTATTAATAGAATTATTATAAATTATCTTGATTACTTTTTATTAGCTTATTTTACTATGCTGAGACTTTCGAGACACATTAACCCTTTGCGCCATTCCCATGGAAATAATGATGCAAGACATCACAGAGTTACGTTAGGCGGAGATGGGTCATTGATTTTGCAAATCATGATTAAAGGGATTGTCCAATTCTTTACCTAAATGCATGCAATTATGGCTAAAATTCATCTAGGCGATTGGTTTTCTTTAAAAATCGGCTTCTGCAGGGTCTTAAATTCCCTGCATGTTCAGAATTAAAGACAGATATGAGTTACCGACTTCCCATCAGATTGCTGGAAAGAGTTTGCTGATGGATTCTCAGTTCGCTCATTCTGTGCACACAGACGATATACAGTCAAAGGCAAAAAGTGCAAAATTCTCAATGAAACCCAATAGCAAAAAATGATTTTTAGCCTCAGTTACATACATTTATGTAAATAAAATGTCTCCATAGGTGGACAACCCCTTTAATGATAGCAAACAATATTCACCATAATGCATTATTCACGAGGTCTGAAGCATTCAACCAACTAGGGTGTGCAAGTCCGCTCTCATAAACGCAGCTTTTTCTGTTACTGAGCCCCAAGAAAGAGCTCAGGTAGAACAAGACTGGGCTGCGATCTCCAACCAACCAAAAAGAGCCACCTAAGGCTGGATGGGAACATATCTGGGCCGATGTTTGTAAGATGAACCCCAACAGGTCTCATCAAGCGTCTACTAGCTGGAAGTGACTAACGACGACCCCTGCACGGAAATAGATGCGTCAGACCATGAGGACATTGCGAGTCCTTCGATTCCATTTTACCGACTCTGCATCTCTGGCCCTTGCCGTATGATCCACGTCATTATTTCTGGCCAAGCTAATTTTAATTTAGTGAAAAAACAGGAAAGTGATTCAAGTCAGAACACGTTAGAAAGATCAGCTGAGCTGGGTTAAGGAGGTCATCCCCCCCACTGTGTATGACTATGATAGTAAAGGCTGAGGACTGCCTGGTTATGTCTTCCATCACCGAGAAGACTTCTGCCCACCTAAAACCCCTGATCCTGCTCCGAAAAAAAATCTCCAATCTGCCCAAATTTATGTCTCCATATTGATCACAACCCAAAAGACACAATGGTGTCCAGAATCCAGATGGTGGGTCTAGTAAAACCTATAAAAAATATGTACACAGTAATTAACAATCCAAAAGGTCTGGGTGGGCCTAACTGACATACCGGCAGAGTGCCAGAGACCAAGTGTTGGATTTCCACTTCTGGAAGACCTGTCCTTGCAGCCTCTGTGGCCACCCCTATTTTAAACTCGGGTTTCAATGTCTACCACTTTGAGGCAACAATGGAAGAGGGATTGAAATTTAGTATTAAGGTTAACAGTCCCTGCTAGCGAAATTTGCTAGCAGCTAAATAGGGCAAGTAGGACACAAAGTGGGAAACAGCAGCATTCATGCGCCTTCGCCTACCGGTAACTCATCTGTCTTTGTTTTGCATAAGTTGATATGTAGAGAGGCTTCAGTGAGGGGAATATCATTAATCTAAAGTCCCCCAGCTATTATCCAAGAGGGTGGCACCAAATCACCAAGGAGGAGGGCAAAATAATGCAAAGACTAAAATCAGCTGGCAACAGGGCGGATTCCCAAAGAAAGGAGCAAACTTTATAGCAAGCTTAATAATAAGACAAAGATACTGGCATTCTACTGTCAAATAATGAACACAAGGTTTGTTCCCAAGATTAGGGAACAAAACAATTGAAGTGACTACATTATAAATTTAAAACATATATTTATTTAATAGTTAGTAAAAACATTAAAATTTTCAGGAAAAAAGGAGGCAGACATACACACAATGCAGTATAGTGCAGTCCCACCACACACTATAATGCATGCACACACACACACACAATACTTAGCTCTCCTCCCCGCTCCCCCAGTGCTCTGACTTCTGCAGAGCATCTCATCAGCTCCACTGCTGGCACACTCTGAGTCAGAGGCAGAGCGGGAGTGATGGGAGAGGGAGCATCACATGACGCTCTCTCCTCCATCACTGCTTTAACTGTATCAGCGTCTATAATGCCTGTAAGTTGAATGTGCAAAGTGAGGGGAACGGCTTCGGGCCCCTCTTACTTAGGGGCCCCATAGCAGCAGCGTGGTGTGCCGCTATTAGCTGTACGCCACTGGTTGGGGGCCCCTGGAGGAGCAGAGGCCCTAGGCAGCTGCCTGGTCTGCCTGCCCCTAATGCCGGCCCTGTTCTGACCATCCGACAGTTTAACCCCTTCTGCTGTGATCCATTATCCTCCCGATATTCTGAACTCGGAACTTTATCTGACTACTCTTTTGTCTCTTTCTTTTGTTTATGACGTACTCTCCTGGCTTCTGTACTTGGAACTCCTTGACCATTCTGACTCACAGCTTGGCCATGAGAAGTAACTAGTCACAGTAACATAGCAGAACTAGGAATGTCAGAGGATTTACTTGCGGTGATGCTGCAGAGTCCAGCAATGTAACATAGCTGGGTATGTCAGAAAAGACTTTCGGTAATGTAGCAGAGCTCAGTAATGAGGCAGAACAGGAGGCTCACTTATTACAATATAGCAGAGACCAGCAACATAGCAGAGTTGGGTTTGTTAGCAGACGCACTTATGGCAATGTAGCAGAACCCAGTGACAGAGCATAGTTGGCTTGATAGTAAGAACACATATGGCCATGTAGTAGAGCCAGCCACAGCAAGCTGTATGTGTCAAGAGCTGGTGTCCACTGTATATGCCAATTACCTGATTTTTTACAGTTGGTGATCTGCCACTGAATGGTCAAAAAGCAAAGGCAGACTTAAGGCATGACTCCAACATCTGACAGCAGAGAGAATTGTGACGGTGGAGGAAGCAGCGTCCGGGACAAGATCCAGAAAATGTTGCAATAAAGAGTGGTGCGATTTTGTTAAAAAAACATAATCTTTTTCTCTAATCCATTAAAAGTTATCCAACTTTTTTATCAGTCAATGAACCCCATAGTCACGTCTCACGCCGAGAAATTGGTGCTCACAAATAAACTTTACTTCTAACACATATAACCCTGCATCGATCTGATATTTCCAAGCTTGGAAAGTTGATCAAAGATGTCATGTTCCTTTCACTGGGCTAAAAAAAAACTAAAAAAAACACTGAAAGCCTTAATGAGCGGGTTGGCTGTAATCATACGACGCACTCAAGGCTGTAACACTCATTTTTGCCGAAATGAATTAATTCGCTTCCAAATGACAGTGATGACTGTGAAATGCTGTTTCAGCAATGACATTAGGAAAACACTAATATGACCGACGGACGCCATTATCAAGCACGACGTCGTATTTAAATTCCTGACAACTCATCTGGAAGTAAAATAATACGGACTCTATAATAGTCATAAGATATAATCATGTACGGCAGGATACCCTAACTTTCTCTTCAGCCGTTAATCAAGCCCTTTCCAGTGCGGTTTAGATTCAGCAGTTTAATGGTGAATCTGCACTACTCATCCCTTCAACATAGTTAGAAATCATTTACAGCTCATCAGATCTGCTCGAGTCCTGTAGTTTTTTACTTGAACATCCCCTTGAGAAAATCTACTCTAGTAATCTTCATATTATGAGGGAATTCACGCAGTTCTCCCCCGGAGATTTTCCAATGCAGAGTCTTCTGTATGTCACCGACAACAATATCGAGTGTTGGCGCAATCATGTCCAAGTATATCAATGGCCCTCAAAATGATTAAAGTTACAAACTGCCACTCGGAGACAAAAAAACACGTCTAATATCATGATATATGTCTCAAAACATCGTTTAAACCATGCTAGCTGCATAATTTCGTAGTGGATTAAGCAGTCTCATAAAATAGACTTGCCGCAAGAGGCGTAATTAAAAGGGAAAGAAGCAAGGCATTGTCGCTCGTGTGTTTGACGGGGCCGAACAGGAATTATTGATTTGTGGCAGAAGGGTCCTAGTTAGCACATCGATGCCTTTTATATCATTGAATAATTGAAAAAATAACAAGGTCGGGGAGTATTCAGACCCCTACATTTTTCACTCTTTGTTTCATTGAGCCATTTGGTAAATTAAAAAGTTCTTTTTAATCATTAATGTACACTCTGCACCCCATCTAAAACTGAGAAAAAAGAAATAGAAATTTTGAAATGTATTAAAAGAAATGAATATCACATGGTCATAAGTATTCAGACCCTTTGCTCAGTATTAGTAAAACACCTTTGAGCAGTACAGCCATGGCTTCTTGGAGTGTAACAAGTTTTTCACCCGGATTGGGGCCATCCTCGGCCATTCTCCTTGCATATCTCTCCAGTTATCGGTTGGAAGGTGAATGTCTGTGGACAGCCTTTTAGGTCCCCTCTCGAATCCTCAATTGGTTTAGGTCGGGCTCTGGCTGGGTCAGTCAAATGGTCACAGAGTTGTTCTGACCACGCTTTGTTATTTAGCTGTGTGCTAGGGTCATGTCTTGTTGAGGTAACCTTACCAAGTCTGAGGTCCAGAGCATTTGGAAGAGGTTTTCATCCAGATTCCTGTACTGCCGATTAGTTCCTTCATTGCAACAGTCACGTCCCTGCAGTGAAACACCCCCATAGCATGATGCTGCCACCACATGTTCACTGCTGAGGTATTGGGCAGGTGATGGCGTGCTGGTTTTCTAACTACCCCTTGAATTTCACCAAAGTTCTATCTTGTCTCATCAACCAGAGAATTTAGTCTCTATTGAGTCCTTCATGGTTTTAGCAAATCATGTGGGTTTATATGTCTGAAGGGAGGGTTTTGCCAAAGGCCTGAACTGGTGAGGCTGCTGTGATAGTTGCTTTTGAACTTTCTCTCATCCCCTTACTGCATCGTGGAGCTCACCCCAGTGTCTTGGGTTCTTCTTTACCTCTCACAAGGCTCTTCTCCCACGTCCTCCGTTTGGCTGGACTGCCAGTCTATGAAGACTTTTTGGTGGCCCAAAACTTCTCCATTAAGGATTATGGAGGCCACTTTGCTTTTATAAACTTGAGTTACTCAGAAATCTTTATGTAACCTAGCCGAGTCTGTGCATTGCCAATTCTGTCTCTGACCTTGCCAGTTCCTTTGCTCATGATTCTCATTGGTGTGACATGCACTGTGAGCTGTGAGGTCTTATTAGACAGTGGTGCCTTTACAATTAAGTCTATCAGGTTTAATTAAACATAGCTGGATCCAATGAAGGAGTAGAACCATCTCAAGAGATCACAAGGGAAATGGACAGCATGTACTTAAATATGATGTCTGAGCAAAGGTCTGAATATTATTACCACGTGATATCTCATTTTTCTTTTTTAAATTTGCAAAAACTTCAACATTTCTGTTTTTTCAGTCAAGATGGGGTGCAGAGTGTACATTAATGAGAAAAAAATTAACTTTTTTGCATTTACCAAATGGCTGCAATTAAACAAAGAGTGAAAAATTTAAAGGGGTCTGAATATTTTCCGAACCCACTGTACATTATTTGAAATACGCTGTTTCATGTAAATTCAAATACTTAGAGATTTGGCACCATTTTCTGCACCACTGAAGCATCAAAGAGCGGGCTAACGTAATTTTACGTTGCGTCACGGCCTGTCCATAATGCCCTCAACTATGACATCTGTTGGGTTTTCACACATTGTACAGGGTGGGCAGTACCAGGGGAACTCTGTAGCATTCAGAGAAAACCAAATTAAACAGTGGTCGGAGAACTCCACTTCAACAGATACTGCTGAAGAGATGGCTTCCTAAATAAAACCTGTCTATTCTTGACCTACAGTTACCTCTATGATAGGTGAACCCCTCATGGCCTGGGGTGTGCCCAATGTGGAGATCACCAGGCGAGCCTCATTAGCTATACTATTAAGGGCAACGCTATCATAAGTCAGCTTGTCTCTGGAACCTCCTGTGTCTGTGGGCCTCGTGACAGTGTTGAAATCCCTTCAAAGACAACCTGCCGACTTGTTAAAAAGGTAGAGCTAGTGTGGCACCTCAGGAGTTCGGTTGCCACAGTGACCTTGCCTCCCTCCAGGGGGAGTGATGTCATGCCTAAAAGCAAGGAAGGATCCCTTTAACAGGTAACACACAGTATACAACACTTTTCCTACTCCAGACCAGAAGGAGGAGCTCTAACACCTGATTTCAGGAAATCTCCTCTGGAACATTCTGGCTGGGGGAGGAGTTAGTGAGTCTGTCTGCAGGGTTGAGAGAGGAAGGACGTGTGGGGACAAGCTGGGGACAGGAACTATAGTAGAGCTCACCTCCAGGTCTGAGTACCAGAAACCAGACCCCGGAGTCGGAGGCTGAGTGGGTAAACTAAAGCCCCAGCAGCAGAATCCGGAGGGTAGAAGACAGCAGTTCCTCTGCCCCAACTAAGACTCAACTACACAGCAGCACGTGTGAGCCGGAGACTCCATAGAGGAGCAATCCCTGAAGCAGGCTACAGCTGTCTGATATGAGAGTGAAGTTCTACTTAGACAAGAGACAGAGAGAGGAACTTGAACAGAGCTTACAGCAGCAAGTACCTCAGAGAATACAGCTAGAAAGGAGACCTCACAACTCACCTGAAATAGGAGATTCCAAATTGCTTTCGGGCTGACCGACTCCAGCACCATCTGTAACCTGATCCCTGGACACTTTGCCAGCAAAACTGTGAGTAAAGATTTGGAAACTGCATCTGACTGTGTCTTCTCAAGTTCTTCCTGCAACACCACTCAACACTGCTACATCCATTGCTAAATACTATATCTTTACCATCTACCTTATATTATATTTGCTTAGGACAGAGCTCTGCCTGTGGAGAGCTATACCAACTCTGCTGCATCACACCATCAGTCCCAGAGAATCTGCACTGCAGCACTGGTCACCTCTGACCAGAAATCACAGGTGCGTCACGAACACTATTACAAACTCTATTATCCCTTCTAAATATTCCCCTTTTATTGGACGCCCAGGGCCACGGACCGGTCACTGCTGCCGTGACACATCCCTTTAAGACACCGGCCCGGTACCGAGTATCCCACTGCCCTGGCGGGCGATCCACCAGATTATCATCAACACTTCCGTCCCACTTAGATTGGGAACCATAGATCTTAGTGAGTTGTAGCTCTTATCCTTTCATGAGGATATCTAAGATCAGGCACTTTGCCATTTCTAACTTAATAACCTGTTGGCATTCCACCGGTTTGGTAAAAAGTACCGCCACTCCGCTATACAGCTTGGTTGCAAGAAACCAATAGGAGGACCCAAGTCTCCACTCCATCTTAGCTTTAAAACATGTCTCCCATGTCTGCCTCCCTGGCCCCTCAGCTCCTTCAACCCTGCTAGTACCTTCCCCAGCAGAGTCAGACTCACGGCTTTCTCTCACTGGAGTCACGACTTCATTAGGAAAGGAGTGAGGACAGAGGCTGAATGGGTGACCTTCCTCACCACACAGGTGGCACCTAATCTCTACACAAGATGCAGCAAGATGGCCAACATTCCCACACGATGCACATTTCTACACAGTGCAGTTTTTGCACTGAAATGTGGAGGGTTGCCGCACTTGTGACAGAGCTTCGATTGCCCATGGTAAAAGATGAGGAAATGATTGCTACCCAGGATGTCAGATGATGGAATGTCAGCAACTGTACCACTTGAACGCTTAAGTTTTACCATATACGTCGAGGCCTCTGACAAGATACCAAACTCGTCGGGGTTTTTCTTTGGTATCAGTACCACCTCTCCATACCGGCCAAGCCTTGTTGCAAGTCATTACGGTCACTTTCTTGACTTGGTTTTGGCGAGACACCACTTAAATGGCATAGTCTCGTCAGCCAAGCTCATTTTTTGCCAACTCATAATTCGACCAGACGAGCTCAAGCTTCTCTTGCCGAACAAAGCTGACATCAAACTCAGGTGTGGAATAGGGATGTATCAAGGTGTAGATGTCAATTGCCTTGACCATCTTCAGCAGGAGCTCCACAACCTTGGAGGACACACATCACTGCCTCTCCACAGAAGATAGACCACATTCCTATGCACACTACCCAGCCCGGCTGTTGGGAGGGTCCACACTGTATCCCCCATTTTTGCTGTTGGAAAGCCCCGAGGCCATGCCTCTCTATCCAGAAGGATAGATCAACCTCTCGACTATCTACCATTAGTGATCTCTCCTGCTTCTTTAGAGCCTCTAGGTGATGCTACTGTCACATGCTGTCTCCAGAGCCGCCCAGAGATGAGGAGGATGCCCTATTTCTGCCGGAGGTAACAGCGGCATAACTACTGATGGGTGCTGTCAACACAGGGGGGGCAACCGGACCAATGACCACATCAACTCTAATAGTATCACTATTACCCACCTCCATAACCCCCTCACCCTCTACCAAACCAGCAACCACACAACTAGACAAAGAATTTTCCTAATTCTCACCCATCACCACATTCATTTCGCTGGACCAGTGACAACAGGGAGTGACATTTTGAAGTCCGTATCATCATGCACAAGAGGCTTAGTCTCCTCCACAGAACTGAAGGCGACCTCACCCCCAGTCTTACGTTTGCCCTCCGCATCATCAGTTGATATTTTCCGCTGCTTCACTGTTGCTACCAGGCACCACTGATCTTTCCCTGCTGTGAGGCGCCGTTGATCCTTTATATCAGTATCTTGTTTACCAGTGGTGCCAACACAGAACAGGACTTTGGGAGGACCGAAACTCCCAGCCCTGGCAACCCCCACACACTGCCGCCGCTTTTCAATAAGTGATCAGCGGCAACAGCATTCAGGGCGCCGAGACTACCGGAGCTGCCCCCGACACTGGGTCTCTCCCCCATCCCACTGAGTAGCGCACCACAGTATTGTGGCCTGACTGTACGCCCTCACTGTCCAGCCTCTTGGCTGATGCACCTCCTGCTATGTCCCCAATACTACAAGCAGAGACGGAGCTCTGCACCTCACTACCATGCTCTGCAATCTCCCTGTGCCTTTGCTCTTGATCCACAGCAGAACCTGGGCTGGGCTGGGCAACGGGGCTTATACAGCGAGCTGACCCTGCAGCCAACTCAGGGCGTACAGGGAGGGGGGCAAACACATAGCTTACCCCTTCCTGCAGCTTTGACTTGGTGGTCTTTGCCTTTTTCTTCTGGCATACAGGTGCCTCCACCGGTAAATCATCACCAAGATGGAAGTTCTGAAGGCACACTGGGGACTTCAGGAGCTTTATCTCTACCATTAGTGCACCTCCCTGGCCACTGTTATCACTGTCTTCCCCAGAGCCAGCAGATACCAATGTCGCCTGTTCTGCAGGGATCTCCCTGCACGGTGCCTGCGGGTGACTTTGCAGGCTTCCAGGTGGGACTTTCTGCTTGTCATTATCACTTTCATCATCCACCGGCATCTGCTTTTGCTCTCTGCTATCAGCCATATCTCTAAATCGGTCTTCATTCATAAGCTTTTCCTTGAAAGGACCACTCTTGTCTCTATGAATTAATGCTCTTTTGACTTCCAGCTCATTTATTTCAAGCTTAAGCCTCTTTACCAGTGACTGGAGTTGCGTCTTCCTCAGTTTGGAGGCACCTACAGCTTTTACACTTGTGCAGCACAGCTCCTCCCAGAGCCTCCTGATGGTCTTACTCGCATCTTCATACTCACAGAGGTGGCTCATGACCCGAGAGCCATAGGTGGACACAGACTCCCGGGGTCTCTTTAGCCCCCAACCTTCCTCAGTGAGGTTGCCCTCACCTCTGTGAGCACTCTGCTTTCCTCCGGAAGGACCGCCATCTCGTACACTTGCAGGCTACTCCTCCATATTGGAAGCCTTGCAGCTTCTCTGGGACTCTGCAGACCCGGAGGGAGTAGGAGCCACATTGCTGTGACTCCTGGTTGAGCGTCTCACCCCCGAGTCCTCTGATGTGCAGGCCAGTTGCTGGTTTCTTCTGCCCCCTCGCCAGCCTGGTCCTTCACTTATCCCAGGAAACCCACTCCCTTACTGGGTAAGAGAGAGAGCAGGTCCCCAGTTGGAGAGGTGCTGTTGCTCTGAGCTCTGGAGCACACAGCAGGATCAGCAGCGAACACACCCACAATCACCAAGTGAGCAACAGCTGAGCAGATCTGCACTCACTATTCTGCTGGTGCAGGTGGAGCTAAATACTTCTTATTTAAACCCTCAGCAGTCAGTCCATGGAGCCAGTTATAGCATTGCTTCTGGTTCTATTGTGTCTTTAGTATTATTATTGTTGTCACATCCCACAACTTGGGAATTATACAGTATTGTCACTATATTGTTGCTGTTTCATTGCTATGCAATAAGGTTTGACCCTTTTAGAAGTTTGTCCTCCCTCTCTCCCTGTAGTTCTGATGTCAGTAACCCCCCCCCTTCTTCCTCATCCAGTGTATGCAAGCCATGTTAGAAGCTCATGTATTTGCATATCTGCTACAGAATTGTCTTTTTTACCTGCAGTAATTGTGCATAACTACCAGAATACTGCTGTAAATAAATCTTCTTCTGGAAACTTCATACAATTGTCACAGAAATAACTTGAATCTGACAAAAGTAATAATAAAAAAGCTATGAAAATGAACAAATGAAAGTCAGACATTGCTTTTCAGCTTCCACAGAATTAAAAAAAATAAATAAAACTCATGAAATCGGCCTGGACAGATATGATGGTACCCTTAACTTAATATTTTGTTGCACAACCTTTTGAGGCAATCACTGCAATCAAACAATTGCTGTAACTGTCAATGAGACTTCTGCGCCTCTCGACAGGTATTTTGGCCACTCCTCAACAGCAAACTGCTCCAGTTGTCTCATGTTGGAAGGTTTCCTTTTCCAGACGGCATGTTTCAGCTCTTTCCAAAGATGCTCAATAGGATTTAGGTCAGGGCTCATAGACGGCTACTTCAGAATAGTCCAATGTTTTAGTCTTAGCCATTCTTGGGTGTTTTTAGCTGTGTGTTTTGGGTCATTATCCTGTTGCAAGACCCATGACCTGTGACTGAGACCAAGCTTTCGGACACTGGGCAGCATATTTCTCTATAGAATCCCTTGATGGTCTTGAGATTTCATTGTACCCTGCACAGATTCTAGACACCCTGTGCCAGATGCTGCAAAGCAGCCCCAAAACATAACAGAGCCTCCTCCATGTTTCACAGTAGGGACAGTGTTCTTTTCTTAATATGCTTCATTTTTCCGTCTGTGAACATAGAGCTGATGTGCCTTGCCAAAAAGTTCCATTTTTCTCTCATCTGTCCAAAAGACATTCTCCCAAAAGCTTTGTAGCTTGTCAACATGTAGTTTGGCAAATTCCAGTCTGGCTATTTTATGATTTTTTTTTCAACAATGGTGTCCTCTTTGGTCGTCTCCCATGAAATCCACTTTAAGATCTGACACTGATGTTCGTTGAGCTTGAAGTTCACCTTTAATCTATTTAGAAGTTTTTCTGGGCTCTTTTGTTACTATTCGTATTATCCGTCTCTTTGATTTGTCATCAAATTTCCTCCTGCTGCTACGTCAAGGGAGGTTGGCTATAGTCCCATGGATCTTAAATTTCTGAATAATATGTGCAACTGTAGTCACAGGAACATCAAGCTGCTTGGAGATGGTGTAAGGAAAGGGACGTCGCCATTTTGTATAGGGCCTATACCAGCCTCCATCTTGTCTGTTCACAGAGCCACAAACTTTTAACTACACAGGGCCTATTAGCATATCCAGTACGACCGGTTTTGATGTCCACTAGGAATCAAAGGGGCTTTAGCATGCTAATTAGTTTAGGCCAGTGTCTGAATAAGATGGTCAGTCATATGGTAAATAGCTCAAGCTCAAGCCCTTGTTTCCTGCTCCATATGAATTGCAGGCCAGTTAATATGCGTGCTTCAAAGCAAAAGGGAAGGGCCTAGCAGGTTTAAGAATTGTAGCCATGTACAGGGTGGTCATTCCATTTTAGACACAGAAGCCAAGAAGATGGTCTAGGAAGGACCAAGGGACTATCCAGCAACTGAAGACTGTACCTGGGAATGGTAGAGCCCCTGCCTTCCCATGACCATACTACCCGGTAATATTGATCTATAGCTTATACCTTTAAGCCTTGTACATTATCGTTGTATTTTTTCTCTGACTGCAATTCCATTGTAATTACGTTGTATAGCTTTACTGTATATTTCTGTAATTATCTAGTGCGCTCTTAAGGCGATTAAACCATAAAATTAATCTTGGGCTGATGCTTTTACTCTGATCACGAATCTTAGAATACCCATTGGGTAACAGGACACCCTCCCCGGCGGCCATTTGCTCTAGGTGCAGTTCCCTTACTGACCTGAGAGACAAAGGGGGCGCCGGAGAGCTGTACCTGTGGAGTTACGTCCCATTGGTGACGTGGGAGGAAAGGGGATCGTCCCTCACATTTGGTAGCGGAGGTGGGATCAGAAGCTGTGATACCCAGGCTACCGTGTGGCGGTCGGCTTAGTTCCTCACAAATTGGTGGCAGCAGTGGGATCAGAGTAATAGTGTGCGTGGGACCCCTACTCCCAGACACTAGAGACTGTAGGGGAGAGCTCAGAGGTGGAGGGAGGGGCTGCTATGAGCAGTGTAGGGCCCCTAAGTGAACCCAGCCTGCTGAGTCTAGGGCCCCTGCAGGAAGAGGAACAGGCCATGGGGGGAGGGGGTGTCCCGGGAGAGGAGCCACCAGGTAGGACCCCAGGTCAGGAGTTCCCCACATCCGAGATGTCAGGAAGTCAGGGAAGTCTGCCTGACCCGGCGACTTGGTCAGAGGATGAGGGAAAGCAGGCGCTACCCTGGTCTCAGCGGTCGTGGCCGCTGTTACCAGGAGTGGGAGCGCTGAAGCCCAAGGAGCCTCGCGGAGGTCCGACGGTTTCCCCCTCTCTGACCAAGTGGCTGCCGAGTCAGACAGTAGCCAGGAGACAGATCCCGGGGAACTGACAGAGGACATGGCAGTTTCATCGATTCTTGCCACATCAAGTCAGGGATTTCAGGCAGCGTTGGAAGCTGACCCTAGCCTGAAGACTCTCAAGGAACAGGCGGCACAGCCTCCCCTGGAGTCCGACCGCGAGCGAGTGGTTTGGGACCAGGGACGGCTGTACCGGGTAACGGTCCAGCAGGGTTCACCGGAGGCGTGGCCCAGGGACCAACAGTTAGTGGTGCCCCATCCGTTCAGGGCGGAATTGTTGCGGATCGCACACGAGATTCCAATGGCCGGACACTTAGGGATCACTAAAACCAGGGCCATGTTAGCTCAGCATTTCTACTGGCCTGGAATGAGGACCGAGGTGATAGCCTACTGACGTTCGTGTGACACCTGTCAGAGGGTGGGGAAGGCGGGGCCACGCCCCAAAGCCCCACTGGTAACTCTGCCCATCATCGAAGAGCCTTTCTCGAGGGTGGCTGTGGATCTCATTGGACCTCTGTCCACTCCCAGCCGCTCCGGGAAATGCTTCATACTAACGGTAGTGGACTATGCCACCCGGTACCCGGAGGCGGTAGCTTTGTCGTCCATTCGGGCCGACAAAGTGGCCACTGCCTTACTGGAGATTTTCTCCAGGGTGGGGTTTCCCAAGGAAATGCTCACTGACCGAGGGACCCAGTTCATGTCGCAGCTGATGGAGTCTCTCTGTAAGCAGGTACAGGTGCAACATCTGGTGGCCAGCCCGTATCACTCACAGACCAATGGCTTGTGTGAGCGGTTTAATGGCACCTTAAAGCAGATGCTGAAGATGTTGGTCGACTCCCACGGGAGAGACTGGGAGCGGTATCTCCCACACCTGCTGTTTGCCTACCGGGAAGTCCCACAGGCCTCAACGGGGTTCTCCCCCTTTGAGCTCCTGTACGGGCGACGTGTACGGGGGCCCCTTGCTCTGGTGAAGGAAGCATGGGAAGGGGATTTAGCCACCCCTGGAGTGTCGGTCATTGAGTATGTCGTGCGCTTCCGGGACCGAATGATGGCCTTGACGCGGCTGGTGCATGACAATATGGCCCAAGCTCAGGCTGACCAGAAGCGATGGTACGACCAGAATGCTTGTGAGCGGACCTACCAGGTGGGTCAAAAGGTGTGGGTACTGGTCGCCGTACCACAAAACAAGCTTCAGGCGGCCTGGGAGGGTCCATACCTCGTGCACGAGCAGCTCAACGCCGTCACCTACCTGGTCACCCTGGACCACGCCCGTGGAAGGAGGAAGGCCTTCCATGTAAACATGATGAAGGCCCATCATGAGCGGGAGGCTTATGCTCACCCAGTGTGCAACCTTCCAGAGGAAGGAGAGGCAGAAACCCTCCTCGATCTGCTCACCCAAGCCAAGGCGGGTGGATCCATCGAGGATGTGGGGGTTGGCCACCAGCTCTCGGAGGACCAACGTTCCCAGCTGGGGGCCACCCTGCACCCCTTTCGGGAGCTGTTCAGCAGCCTGCCCGGAAGGACTGAGGCAGCAGTCCATGACGTGGACACTGGCAACCACCCCCCAATCCGGCGTTCAGCATATCGGGTCTCTCTTGAGGTGCAGCAGCAGATGCGCCAAGAGATAGATGAGATGCTGAGGCTGGGGGTGATCCAAGCGTCCAACAGCGCGTGGGCTTCGCCTGTAGTCCTCGTCCCAAAAAAGGACCGAACTACGCGGTTCTGCGTGGACTACAGGGGGCTCAACGCTGTGACGGTCACCGATGCATACCCAATGCCGCGCATCGATGACCTGCTCGACCAGCTGGCCGGGGCCAAGTACCTGACCATCATGGATCTGAGCAGGGGGTATTGGCAGATTCCCTGACCCCTAGGGCACGGGAACGCTCTGCATTTATCACCCCATTCGGACTGTACGAGTCTACGGTGATGCCCTTCGGCATGAAGAATGCCCCTGCCACTTTTCAGCGGATGGTCAACACGCTGCTCGAGGGACTGGAAGGGTATGCGACCGCGTACCTGGATGACATTGCCATCTTCAGTCCCACCTGGGAGGATCACCTAGAGCACCTGGCGCAGGTGCTCGGGCGGATCCAGCGAGCAGGCTTGACCATTAAGCCGGAAAAATGCCAGCTGGGTATGAGTGAGGTCCACTACCTGGGACATCGGGTAGGTGGGGGAGCTCTGAAGCCAGAGCCCGGGAAGGTGGATGCCATCGCATCCTGGCCCACCCCCAGGACCAAGAAGCAGGTGATGTCCTTCTTGGGTACTGCTGGGTACTATAGGAGGTTTGTTCCACACTATAGTGCCCTGGCCAAGCCCCTGACGGACCTCACCAAGAAAAAGCTGCCCGTCGCAGTCGACTGGACAGTCGCCTGCGAGACAGCTTTCCAGGCGCTCAAGACCGCCCTTTCTAGTTCTCCTGTACTACAGGCAGCCGACTTCACGCGGCCATTCTTAGTGCAGACCGATGCCAGCGACTTCGGCCTCGGTGCTGTGCTCAGCCAGGTTGACACTACGGGCCATGAACACCCCATTTTGTACCTGAGCAGGAAGCTCCTGCCGAGGGAAGTGGCCTATTCCACCATGGAGAAGGAATGTCTGGCAATTGTGTGGGCCCTGCAGCATCTGCAGCCATACTTGTACGGACGCCAATTCACCGTGGAAACAGATCACAACCCCCTCAGCTGGTTACACACGGTCTCTGGGACGAATGGGAGGTTGCTACGGTGGAGCCTCGCTCTCCAGCAGTACCACTTCACCATTCGCCACAAAAGCGGCAGGGACCATGGTAACGCTGATGGGTTGTCCCGGCAAGGAGAGGGTGCGGTAGGGAGCACGGGGGAACACAGGAATGTGATACCCCTAGCGCCCTCAAAAGCAGGGAGGTGTAAGGAAAGGGACGTCGCCATTTTGTATAGGGCCTATACCAGCCTCCATCTTGTCTGTTCACAGAGCCACAAACTTTTAACTACACAGGGCCTATTAGCATATCCAGTACGACCGGTTTTGATGTCCACTAGGAATCAAAGGGGCTTTAGCATGCTAATTAGTTTAGGCCAGTGTCTGAATAAGATGGTCAGTCGTATGGTAAATAGCTCAAGCTCAAGCCCTTGTTTCCTGCTCCATATGAATTGCAGGCCAGTTAATATGCGTGCTTCAAAGCAAAAGGGAAGGGCCTAGCAGGTTTAAGAATTGTAGCCATGTACAGGGTGGTCATTCCATTTTAGACACAGAAGCCAAGAAGATGGTCTAGGAAGGACCAAGGGACTATCCAGCAACTGAAGACTGTACCTGGGAATGGTAGAGTCCCTGCCTTCCCATGACCATACTACCCGGTAATATTGATCTATAGCTTATACCTTTAAGCCTTGTACATTATCGTTGTATTTTTTCTCTGACTGCAATTCCATTGTAATTACGTTGTATAGCTTTACTGTATATTTCTGTAATTATCTAGTGCGCTCTTAAGGCGATTAAACCATAAAATTAATTTGGGCTGATGCTTTTACTCTGATCACGAATCTTAGAATACCCATTGGGTAACAGGACACCCTCCCCGGCGGCCATTTGCTCTAGGTGCAGTTCCCTTACTGACCTGAGAGACAAAGGGGGCGCCGGAGAGCTGTACCTGTGGAGTTACGTCCCATTGGTGACGTGGGAGGAAAGGGGATCGTCCCTCACATTTGGTAGCGGAGGTGGGATCAGAAGCTGTGATACCCAGGCTACCGTGTGGCGGTCGGCTTAGTTCCTCACAGATGGTCTTATAACTTTTACCTTTAACATGTTTGTCTATAATTTTCTTTCTAATCTCCTGAGACAACTCTTTCCTTCGCTTCCTCTGGTCCATGTTGAGTGTGATACACACCATGTCACCAAACAGCACAGTGAGTATCTGTAGCCCTCTATACAGGCCCCTCACTGACTCCTGTAGACACCTGTGATCCTAATTAGTGGACACACCTTGATTTAACATGTCCCTTTTGACACATTATTTTCAGGGGTACCATCATTTCTGTCCAGGCCTATTTCATGAGTTTTATTTTATTTTTTTAAATTCTGTGGAAGCATGGTTGAAAAGCAATGACTGACTTTCATTTGTTCATTTTCATAGATTTTTGATTTATTATTACTTTTGTCAGATTTAAATAATTTCTATGACCATTGTGGGTTTTTCTATCATTAAACGGGGGGTACCAACAATTTTGACCACGTGTGTATATTTTAGGCTTTGCCAAACTCATCAGATTCCAAAAATTAACGAGTGGGACTTGTCATACTCCGCAGGCATGCTCCCTCTCCCTTGCTCCTGATGCACACCAACTATCCTCAGTCAATGACTTTTTTGTAGCCCTTGGGCTTTTATATGATGATCCATTTGAGGAGAACAATTAATGTCCCTTCTAAAGGGGAAACAAACTGCAGAGGAATACTACACAGAGTTTCGACATTGGACTACAGATTTCAAATGGAATGTCCAAGCCCTTCGCTGTCAGTTCCGTATTGGGTTACTGGATCAGATAAAAGATTTGTTGGTTCAGTTCTCTGCACCTGAACTCCCTTGATGAAGCCATGTCCTTGGCAATCTGGCTAGATCAACACCTATGGGAATGCAGATGAGATCACCAGACCGACTCAACTCCACTTTCTAAAATCCAGGCCACACCTACAGCTTCTGAGGAACCCATGCAGATTGGGGTTACTCGGTCATAACAACCACAGATGGCCGAGAGGCGAGAGTTGGGCCTTGGCTTTTGTGGTGGGGATATGGTCATCAAATTCATGTCTACTCAAGACAACCACCGGAAAACTCCAGCACCTAGGCGGTCCGGGGATACCTAGGCACAGAGGTATTTCCCTTTGATTCAACTAAATTATTGGTCCCTGTTTGTTTATCTTATATTGACAAAACCATGTGGCTTGAGGTCTTTATTGACAGTAGTTCCGTGACCAATTTTGATGATGCCAAGGTAGCCAAAAAACTTGATCAACCATTACTGAAATTATGTGTTCCTATGAAAGTCATTGCAATTGATAACACACCTCTTACCCAAAGGGTAATGAAGATCATTACCAAGCAGGTGACACTGTTCATTGGTACCCTACATAGTGAATCCATTTTGTTTACTTGCGCTAGAAAATGTATCCGCGGTCATGGTCTTGGGCAAGTCTTGGTTATGTAATTATAACCTGGCTATTGACTGGCACTTGGATGATATTGAACATTACAGTCCCAAGTGTCAGAAGAAACGTATGTCATAATTTGTAAATCTGTCTAAAATTGCACCCAGTTGTTTACCTCATGTGTTTGAAAAATGTTCTAAAGTGTTTTCTGTGTTTCAATCCGAAAAATTGCTCCCACACAGACATGATAATCCTATTGAGCTTATACCTAATTCTTGTCTCCCCAAGGGTAAAATATATAATTTTTCTGGCCAAAACATCAGAATATGAAAGATTAGATGCAGACAGTCTGCAAAAATGGGTCATCAGACCGTTCACGTCACCAATAGGCGCCAATTTCTTTTTCGTTCATTAAAAAAGATGATGGTCTCGGACCATGCATTGACTATGGGAAACTTAACAAAATTACTGTAAAGAATCAGAATTCTCTGTCACTCATCCCTGATCTCTATAACCAAGTGTTTTGAGCAAAAATGGTCCACCAAGCTTGATCTCAGGGGTACATACAATTTTATTCTAGCAGAGAGGGAGATGAGTGGAAGACAGCATTTAATTCACCAGACGGGCACTGTATTTTATGATGCCCTTTAGTCTCAGTTAACGCTCCAGTGTTTTTTTGCAAATTTTTCTTAATGACATTTTCAGAGATATAAGTGGTCAATCTGTGGTTGTTTATTTTGATGACATCTTGTTTTTTTCTTCCAATTACGAATCCCATATCCGACTTGTATGACTGTACTTCAAAGACTCAGAAATAATTTTCTATTTGCTAACAGTGAGACTTGTTTTCCAGAGCCAAGAGGTTCACTTCTTGTCCGTTAAAGGTTTTCACATGTTAAAGGTTTTCCTCAAGCTATTAAGGACTGGATGCAACCCAAGTCTCTGAAGTCCTTGCAACACTTTCTTGCGTTTGCAAATTATTGTCATGAATTCATTAAGAAATTTTTCAAGGTGGTTAAACCATTGACTGATTTGACTAAGAAGGGGGTTGATATTTGTAGCTGGACACGTGGGGCAATGAAGGCCTTCTTGGAGATAAAGGAATGGTTTTCATATGACCCAATATTGGTCCAGCCTGACCTAGACTGTCCTTATGTAGATGCCTCTGAGACAGAGGTTGGAGCGTGTTGTCACAGGGTACACCATCTCTACCTCCTCTCCGTGTGCCTTCTTTTCTTTTGCGGAAAAGAATTATGATATCAGCAATCGTTAATTGTTGGCAGTCAAATGGGCCTTCAAGAAAAGGCGTCACTTTTTCGAAGGAGCCAAGCATCCAAAAGACTAAACCCTAGACAATCTAGATGGGCCTTATGATTCTCTAAGCTTGATTTTGTAGTGACATTTAGACCAGGTACTAAAAACATTAAAGCTGATGCTCTGCCCCATAGTTTCTGTCTGTCCCAAATGAAGACTCTGAAAGTATTACTATACTAGATGAAGGTATAGTGGCGTCTTCTGTCTCCCTGTTCTTAGTAAAGGAGTTTGGTAGATCTAAAGAGTAAGCCCAGACAATACACCTACAAAAAATTGTTTGTTTCTCTCCAGTTTTATCTGTGAGTCCTACATGAATCCCATGAATCAGTGCCGACAAGTCACCCTGGAATTAATAACACATCATCTCATTCCCTTAATCATTTGCCTAATTCCCAGACATTAAGCGAATTGTTCATTAAACAAATTCTGCATCTACATGACCTTCCGGAAAATATAGTTTCCAACTGAGGAACTCAGTTTGTGTCCAGATCCTGGAGGGCGTTGTGTAATAAGAATAAGATTGAATAGTCCTTTTCTTCTGCTCACCACCCAGAGACCAATGGTCAGACTGAATATACCAACCAAAAACGCGAGAAGTATCTCCGGTGTGTTCCGTTCCCTCTGACCATCAATCTGACTGGGTGGAATATCTGCCTTTAGCTGAATTTGCTATTAATATTCAGTATCAAGTGTCTATTAAGACTTCTCAATTCTTTTGTAACCCTGGGTACCACCCTCGCTTTGATTCCTTCTCATCCTCCTAAGTAGGTACTCCTGAGATGACAGATCTGTGGATAAGCTGAAACTTAACTGGTCCGAGGTTAGTGGGGACCTGGGAAGAGCACAGGGGAGATAGACCTCTTCTTCTGGTAAGAGACGCAAGGATGGCCCATGATTAATACTGAGGACAAGGTGTGGTTATCCACAAAAATATCAAGCTCAAGGACCCTTGCACTAAGTTGGGTCTGAGGTTTATTGGTCCATATGAAGTCACTAGGGTCATTAACCATGTAGCGTTTCATCTAAAGCTTCCACCTTCATTGAGGATCAATTATCTGTTAAACGTTTATCATTCTCCTGTTCACCCTGTCAGACACCCTCCTCCTCCCATTATGATCAAAGGCAATTTGGAATATGAGGTACAGAAAATTCTGGACTCTCGGGTGGTGAGGAGGTCCTTGCAGTATCTCATACACTGGAAAGCAGAGGTGTAGCTTGGGGTTCAGCTCGGGGGGGGAACATCTGAGTGGGCCTCTAACCCCCGATTACAACTACGGTGGAACACTCTAATTCTGGGTATAGGGGAACCTCAGCAGATGATCCTGCTATAACTAAAAAAAAACATCTAAACAAAGACCAACACTGATATTACCACCATATTGTGACCATATAGTGGTAGATACCAGTCCTACAAAGCATACAAGTGATAACAGTGCAGTTATTGATGGTGACTTACAGAAGACGTTCTTTCTGGTGGAGTCACTCACTTTTCGCGTCTTTTCCATCTTGCCCAGATTGACATGACTACTTCTCCAGCGAGGACTCGTCTGCAGAGATTACAACAAAGACACATCTAACTTCTCACATTTCCAGCACTATCCTCATCTATTCCCGACCTGTGCAAACTCCTCATCCTGGTGTTTCTGATCAGCTCCTCACCACACTCTCTATAATCTAGTTCCATCTGCTATAATACAGGGCCATCCAGGGCTATAAACCTATTTGTGCTATAACATCACTCCCTGGAAGCCTGAGAGACACTTTGGAGCTGATTGATCACCTTAGCACTGACTTCTGTGTTGCGGCCTACTCTGGTGTGGAAGCCTGGGCCTCGATTCCGGCCACGGCCTAGCGGCGAAAACTACTGAGAACGGCCTTCACTACTGTCCGTTTGGAGCCCCATACTACCACCCTGGAGCCCTGCTCATCTCTAGTGTGGGACGCAATACACGCTCTCCTCCAGCCACCCAGAAGGTAGGCCCCAAAGCCGGGGACTGAAGTTAACACAGGAGAGTATCCGGCAGCTACCAGCTGGAGCTGCAGCACTGCGGTGGCAGAGCCTCCTGTAGTGCTGACGGGCTGCATAAAAGACATTAACAGTTTACTGCACATACCTGTTCAGCGTTCAACAGTTGCTAATCCATTGCATAATACATCCAGGCTATTTGTATAGCTCCAGCTGAAGAATCTTCATTATTGCAGACACTGTTTTCCTCCAGCAGATGGCGATAAATCCTCTGCAAAAATAGTTGTGTGTGCTCAGCTTCTTATGACTATAATATTTAACTTGTCTATTTCATCACTAAGTGACAGGAATATTCCGATTTAAATAGCAGCTGATCCCAAAGACTGTGTTATTGAAGTGCATTGGAAGTTGGGGAATAAGTGTTCACTTAGCCCCATTTTTGGCATGAGACTTCGCCCTCTGATAATGCAATAAAGACCACTTAATAACTCACCCAGCCGATGAATACTTTGCATATACAGCAACATCATGGTGAAAGGCAATAAATCCTCTAATGGGCAGTTTGGAAGCGCCAAATCTGCCAAATCTCAACCTAATATGCAGAAATTCCTTAGGAGAAAGTCTCCTCTGAACCTACAAAAATCAGCGAACTCCAGAGAGGAATCTGATGACTCATATTCTGACTGCTCGCAGGCTGACAGTATCACTAGAGAACAATCTAGACGTCGTTCTCTTCGTTTCTCACAAGACTATCTCAAAGATACCTTGAATGCTGCTTTACAACCAGTATTGGCAGATCTAGCCGTCCTTAAGAAAGACATGCATGCAATGGGTCCAAGAGTGGACAGTCTGGAAGCTGATAGAACAGCGCTCGTACAACACGCCACTTCCACGGAGTCTCATATTCAATTGCATAACTCATTGCTCATTAAAGCCCTTCTCCTAGCTGTAGAGCAAGAGAACCGTAGCAGAAGATGTAACATCAGGCTCAAAGGTCTCCCAGAGAACTGGGCGGCTGATACATTACGGAAAATTATGGCGGAACTTTTTTCTGACCTGGTGGGACAGGAGAGGGCGACATCCACAGTGGTGGAAAGGGTGCACCGTGCACTGCGACCGCCACCGCGACCGGATGAACCTCCACTTGATGTAATATGTGGTCTTTTATCCTTTAATGACACCACAGCTCTGTTGGCGGCGGCGAGAGAACGACAAGACCTTTTATATGAGAGCGCACCCATACGTATCTTCCAAGACCTAGCTCCTAGCACTCTTTATAAGAGACGACAGCTGCGCCCATTGCTGGACATTCTGCGGAGGAAGAAAATACTCTACCACTGGCTGTTTCCTTTTGGACTAGCTTTTAAAATCAAAGAGAAAAGGTTTCAAATTCATACTCCTGGAGACTTGGACGCAGTCTGGTCAGCTTTGGACATCCCTCCTGTAGCAATAACGTCATGGATGCCTGTACCTCAAGAACTGGTGTTTCCCAGTCTCTCTGGAGCTCGCCCTAAGAGGGGACGCAAACGCCAAGATAAAGAAGGGAGCCCAGCCTCTGACTCCTCTGTGCAGTCTAAGAACGAAGTTGGAGGAGAAGGATAACTATACAGAGAAGCAGAGCACGGAGTTCTGCATAATTGCCTCTCACTGTAACGAAGGAAGCACATGTTGCGATTATTCGCACATGATGCTTGATATCTGGTACTTCTGGCAGTGCTTATATTTCCGATTCCTTTTGTTTTTTAGGAACGGTTTCTTTTTGTTGACAACTGCTACATTGTCATTTATGTTCAAGACTTTTTGACGACGCAGTCGTCTTTGAGGCCTGTCGTGCATCTCCCTAACGGGTCACACCGTTAGTTGATTGTTAAAGTACTACTGTTTAAAAGGGGAGCATTAGCCCCATGGAGATGTTGAGACAGTGCGTCATATCTGTTTCTTATTTGTCCTGTTTTGACATGCTTTTAATGTTGATAATTGATGACAATTGTTCAATAGTCAGGTTTTACCCCTAGATCTCACGGTCCCCACGGGGGTCTTAGTTAAAGAAAAAAAAAGTATGGTGGCTATGTTATATTATACCTCACTGCCATAGTACCTATTCATTTATTCTTTATATGCTACATGATGTTTGTTATAGCTACTAACGGCTGGGTGGGTTGTGCCCGTCTACCGGCCTTTACACACACTTACTCTTTCATACACCTGATACTCGCTCTATTCATATTTGCCTACTAACGATCAGTGATATACCTGTTACTTCTCTTATCTTTCTATTTCCTCTCTTCATTTTCTCACCCATCCTTCCAATTCTTCACTCCTCTTCACTTTTCCTCCCCCTCTGACCTGCATATCCCTCTCCCCCACACCTATCACTCACACATTCCTTGCAGTTGCCAATTAAGTGGGGTTGGCCTTACTCCTTCATTTCCATCTAGGTGGCAGTGAGGGTTTTGTGGCTAGACCTCTCTCCGGTCATACCTACACATAGTGTATAAGCATATCATTGTCATGTATAGTGTACAGTTCCTATAGCGTCTTGTGCTTGGGTGCGAGGAAAACACAGGAGACATAGGTTGAAATGAAATGACTTGTATTACTTCATACAAGCATGCTGAAAAGTTCACACAGTTTGCAGGAACAGCGACAGGAGACACAGCAGGCCAGAGTAACTTCAAGCTCTACAATAAATCTCCAAAGCAGGTTCAGGAATCTCTTCTCTGTACCGTAATTCCTCTGCAAACATGGATTCACCAAACAGCAGGTTTTCCAGAGTCCAAAAGTGTTCCAAGTTCCTCAGTAGGGAAACAGCTGGAGTAAAGTCCAAGGCTTCCAGGAGTCAGGTCACAGACTGATGAGGCTTGATTCAGGAGCACTGATTGTTCAGCTGAGGCTGCTTAAGAAGCAAGAGGGAAGAATCAGGGCGGGAACATGAAAACTGGAAACTCCATATTAACTGAGGGCAAGAGCTGCAGAAAGACAGAAAGCAAAATGGCCGACGGAAAACTGAGTTTCAAGGAACATGTCAACAGAGACAAAGAACCTTACATTACTCCCCCCTTAGGGACAACCTCCGGATGACCTCAGACCAGGCTTGTCAGGGTACCTCTGATGAAACTGGCGGAGCAGGCGAGGAGCATTTACATTATTGACTGGCTCCCATGAGTTGTCCTCCACTGGGTAGCCCTGCCATTTAATCAAATATTGCAACTGATTTCTGTACAACCTGGAATCTAGAATCCTTTCCACCATAAATTCTTCCTGACCATCGACCAGCACTGGGTCAGGCAAGGAGAAGAATGTCCAGGAAACGTATTGGGTGTTGCAGCCTTTAGTAGGGATACATGAAAGACAGGGTGGATTCTCATAGTTCTGGCAGTTGAAGACGACAAGCAACAGCACTTATAATCTTATTGATCTTATAAGGTCCAATGTACTTATGTCCCAATTTAGACGATGGAATCTTTAATTTAAGATTTCTGGTTGACAGCCAGACCAAATCTCCTACCTTGAAAGCTGGTGCAGGTTTACGAAATTTATCTGCTGCTTTCTTGTACCTTTCCTGAGCCAATTCTAGATTTTCCTTTAGAAGATCCATATTCTTTTGTAAAGAAGTGATTCTTTCAGCCACTGCCGGCAAGGGCGTATCTATGGGAAATCGAGGAAGAATGTTAGGATGATAACCTAGATTGGAGTAAAAAGGAGACTGCTTAGTGGAGGCGCTCTGAGAGTTGTTATAAGAGAACTCAGCCAGTGGAAGTAGATCCACCCAATCATCCTGTAGGTGGCAGATAAAACAGCGGAGATACTGCTCCAGGGTCTGATTGGTTCGTTCTGTCTGTCCATTAGTCTGGGGATGAAAAGCAGAAGAAAGGTTTACTTTAATGTCCAATGCTGCACAGAAATTTTGCCAAAACCTTGAAGTGAATTGCACCCCTCGATCCGAAATGACTTCATCCGGTACTCCATGTAAGCGAAACACATTCTTAATCATCAAGTCTGATGTCTGTTTTGCAGGGGTAAGCCGACACAAGGGATAAAATGAGCTGCCTTTGTTAGACGGTCAACCACCACTAGAATGGTGTTCTTCCCTTGAGAGGTTGGTAACTCCACAATGAAGTCCATAGAAATGGATCCCCACGGGCGGGAAGAGGTTGCAACAGACCAGTTGGTGAGGAGCGAGGTGTTTTGCATCTTGCACAGACTTCACATGAAGTGACATAGTTTAAGACATCTTTCCTGTAAGTGGGCCACCAAAAGAAACGAGAAAGAAATTCTTGTGTCTTTAGAATTCCCCTATGCCCAGCTATCTTGGAATCGTGGATGAGTTGCAATACTCTCAATCTGACTGTTTCAGGTATATACAGACGTTGTCCCTGAATCCACACACCATTTCTAAAGACAAGACTTACGTCCCTTGGGGGTTGAGCCAACAAAGAATCCGCATGGTATGCTTCCTTGATGTCCTTAAGTAGGTCTTGATTATGAATCACTCCCAGGAATCTAGAGTCAGGAAGAATAGTCTTAGGAGGAGTAAGTGGACGTGTCTCTGCTGAATGAATCCTAGAGAGTGCATCAGCCTTTCCATTGCGCGATCCTGGTCTATAAGAAATGACAAAATTAAATTGGTTTAGGAAAAGATTCCAGTGAGCCTGGCGAGGAGTCAGGCACTTAGCCGACCTGATAAATTCAAGTTATGATGGTCTGTCAGGACGACTATTTGCTGTGCAGCTCCCTGAAGAAGGTGTCTCCATTCCTTGAAGGCGGCAATAATGGCCAACAATTCTCTATTGCCCACATCGTAGTTCCTCTCAGCCGAAGACAACTGCTGGGAAAAGAAGGCACAGGGATGCAAGACATTCTTCTCACCTGTTCTCTGAGAGAGTATAGCTCCAACGGCACAGTCTGAAGCATCCACCTCTATTATGAAGGCAAGCTCAGGGTTGGGATGTACTAAGATAGGTGCGGTGGTAAATTTATCCTTTAAACAGGAAAATGCTTCCTGAGCTTGCGGGGTCCAGGAGAACCTAGACTGTTTCCGGGTAAGTTGGGTGATAGGTGACACTACCTCAGAAAAATTCTTAATGAAACGTCTATAGAAGTTGGCAAACCCGATGAAACGCTGCACCTCCTTCACATTTCTAGGAATTGGCCAATCCTTGATGGCTTGGGTCTTGCTTCCATCCATACTAATCCCTTGCGTAGATAGTACATACCCCAGAAATTGAATTTCGGTCCTATGGAATTCACATTTTTCAAGTTTGATGTAGAGATGGTTTTGTCTTAGGTGTTCTAAGACCATTCTCACATGTCCATGATGTTCTTCTGTGGAGTTAGAAAAAATTAGAATATCATCCAGATAAATCACCACAAATGTATCTAGGAGATCCCTGAAGATATCATTCACGAAGTGTTGGAAAGTGGCTGGGGCGGTACTCAGACCAAAAGGCATAACTAGATATTCAAAGTGTCCATAGCGTGACCTGAAAGCAGTCTTCCATTCATCCCCAGGTCTAATACGGACCAAGTTATAGGCCCCACGGAGATCCAGTTTAGAGAAAATTTTGGCATGCCGCACTCTCTCCAACAATTCAGGGATTAAAGGCAATGGATAACGGTTTCTAATAGTAACCTTATTGAGTTCCCTATAGTCTATGCAGGGTCTCAGAGATCCATCTTTCTTCTTCACAAAGAAGATGGGTGCACCTGCGGGAGATGAAGAGGGGCGTATGAAGCCCTTGGCTAAATTTTCGTCTATATAATCCTTCAAAGCTTTTAGCTCGGGCCCCGCTAGGGGGTAGATCTTACCAAAAGGTATCTCGGCTCCAGGCAATAATTCAATTGGACAATCATATGGATGGTGAGGAGGAAGCTGATCAGCGTTCTTCTGTCACATAAATCCACATAGTCCTGGTATACAGCTGGTAGTTCAGGGACTGACATGGTTCCTTTAGGAACAGAGCAAGCTGAAACTCCTTGACTCATCTGTTTCTCCGGAAAGTGTAATTCCTTGGTCTCCCAGTTAATCGTAGGATTCTGCGCCTGCAGCCATGGTAGCCCTAGAATAATGGGAAAGTGGGGAGAAGAGATAAGCATAAAAGACATTTTCTCCTGATGATCTTTACCCATAAGGACCCTCAAAGGCTCTGTTTCTTGATCCACTGGTCCAGAAGTCAGTAGAGAGCCATCCACAGTCTCCATCTGTACTGGAGTAGCCTTCTTCACTGAACATATCCCCTGTTTCAGAGCAAAGGAGATATCCATAAAATTTCCACTTGCTCATGAGTCGATCATAGCAGAGCTAGACACCCAGACTGAGTCAACCCAGAGTTTGATGGAAAGGAAGCAATGAGAATTGTTTCTTTTACAACTCAGCTGGGACACCGCTGAGGAAACTTGAAAAATTGCAGCGTTTATACCGTCATCGTCCCCAGAACTAACAGAGTTTAAGTCCGAGAAATCAAGATCTCTTGCAGCAGATCTCTCTGGAGCCTGAGGCTCGGACATGACAGAGCTCCTCTCGCAACACTCACAGTGAATGACTGCTGCAGTAGTCTTACGAGAACGGCTGGGGCAGTTTATAATGAAGTGCCCTGACTTACCACAGTAGAAACATAGATTTTCCTTTATACAATGTTCTTTGCGTGCATCACTAACCCGTCTTTGTAAAGAGTCCACCTGCATGGGTTCAGGTTCTGGTTCCCTTGTGATCCTACTCAAAGGTTCCTTAGCTGAGGAAGGAGGTAGTAAAAGGTTAGTGCGATTATTTTCGAACCATCTCTCTTGTCTGCGTTCAGTCAGACGAGCATCAATACGGATACAATAGTTAATAAAGTCACCTAACGCAGTGGGAGGGTCGGCACGAGCAAGTTCATCCTTAATCAGTGGAGACAACCCTTTCCGAAAAATAGATTTTTTTAGCGGAAGTGTCCCAAGTGGTATCAAGAGCCCATCTCCTGAAATCCAGGGCATATTCGGCTACTGAACGCTTACCTTGGCGCAAAGTTAACATGGCTGCTTCAGCTGTTGCACCTCGATTGGGGTCATCAAACACCTGCCCCATGGCTGAAATAAAAGCATCAAGGTGATTCAAACAATCATCCTCAGTCTCAATCAGAGGGTTTGCCCACATCAAAGCCTTATTGGTAAGCAACATGATTATAGTAAGCACTTTGGATCGTTCAGTGGGAAATTGTGAAGCATGTGCAGAGAAAAATAAATTGCATTGATTAATAAATCCCCTGAATTTCTCACGTTCACCGCCAAAACGAAAAGGAGGTAATTTGGGGATCCCAGAACTTGGGGTTATGGCAGGAGCCTGGGCTCGTTCCTCTAGAGTCTCAATCCTGGCTCGCAATTCCTGGGTAGTCTGTCCAAACACTTGCAAATTATGATTAGTGAGGTCCTGTAGGCTTGCAAAACGGGTTTTTAAAGTCTGTACATCTGAAAGGATTGTATCAGTCACTCCGCAAAGTTCCTTTATGCGGGCCTCCATCTTCCAGATCTTTTAAGGCAGAAGTGCTGGAAGGAGAAGAGGAAAGGAAAAAAAAAAAAAAAAACAATAGTGTTTACCTGTGGTAACACTCCAGAGTAAAATTTTAAGGGAATGCGCTCACCTGGAATGGTTGTGATAAGTCACAACCACTGTCATCACAGAAGGTATTAAACGGACATCTGATATCCACAGTCACAGCAGACACGGCTTTCCCAGACCCAGCAGACACTAAACATTGGCTCCTGAATCTTGTCATGTATAGTGTACAGTTCCTATAGCGTCTTGTGCTTGGGTGCGAGGAAAACACAGGAGACATAGGTTGAAATGAAATGACTTGTATTACTTCATACAAGCATGCTGAAAAGTTCACACAGTTTGCAGGAACAGCGACAGGAGACACAGCAGGCCAGAGTAACTTCAAGCTCTACAATAAATCTCCAAAGCAGGTTCAGGATCTCTTCTCTGTACCGTAATTCCTCTGCAAACATGGATTCACCAAACAGCAGGTTTCCAGAGTCCAAAAGTGTTCCAAGGTTCCTCAGTAGGGAATAGCTGGAGTACAAGTCCAAGGCTTCCAGGAGTCAGGTCACAGACTGACTGAGGCTTGATTCAGGAGCACTGATTGTTCAGCTGAGGCTGCTTAAGAAGCAAGAGGGAAGAATCAGGGCGGGAACATGAAAACTGGAAACTCCATATTAACTGAGGGCAAGAGCTGCAGAAAGACAGAAAGCAAAATGGCCGACGGAAAACTGAGTTTCAAGGAACATGTCAACAGAGACAAAGAACCTTACAATCATTTGAATTCACAAAAAGACCTGGTGTAATTTATTTACATTGTTATCGCTATTAGGAGCCTTTTTGCAACGGCCGTCATTTACTGGGATTGTCAGTTTCCATCTTTTTGAACAAGGAGGGGACCGCCTGCTGGAATGGACCTCACTGTTACGTCATTCAATGTCCAGGGGTTGAATATTGAAGGTAAGCGACACCAGCTTTTCCGACTCTTAAAAACTTACTGCTCTGATGTGATAGTTCTGCAGGAAACACATTTCAGACAAACTAATGTACCTCGGCTCCCTACACACACGTTTTCCCAGTGGTTTCATAGTTGTAATACGGCTGGCCGCTCCAAAGGGGTGGCGATTGCCTTCCACAGCTCTGTCCCGTTCCAACTTCAAGGAAGACATCAAGATGCGGAGGGCAGGGCTATCTTTGTACGGGGTGACATCAGTGGGACATCCTACACATTTGCTAATCTCTATGCACCTAACCAAGGCCAGACACAGTGGTTAATTCAAAAATTAACAGAGCTCCGCTCGTTTGCACAGGGCCATGTAATCCTAGGGGGTGATTTCAACCTGAGTTTGTTCCCATCACTTGATGCTTCCTCTGGAAAGTCTGCAATAAGTAGGATAGCGTTAGCTAGAGTTCGTTCCACATTTAATGACTTAAATCTGGTGGAGCTTGGCGTACCCATAATGCTCTGGTTAAAGATTATACATTCTATTCAAACTCACACAAATCGTACCAATGCCTGGACTACCATTTTGTCTCCAAAGGGTTGCTTTGCACAACTTCCCCTCTCGCGATTAGTCCCATGACCATCTCTGACCATGCACCCGTACACGTTAAGCTCCACTTAGCGCAGCTGCCATTTAAACAGTGGTGCTGGAATTGAATGAGAGCCTCCTTAATGATGCTTCTATCGTCTCTAAGGTCCGCACAGCGTTGACCGAATTCTTTAACTATAATGACACTGGGGAGGTACCATTTCCCACAGTATGGGAAACGCACAAGGCAGTGATACGGGGGCTTCTCATTCAGCTAGGCACTATACAGAAAAAGGAACGTACAAAGGCCTTTGACACTCTCCTAAGTAAAATAGCGGTTTTGGATAAAATTCACAAACGGACAAAAACCTCAGAGGCATTGAAGCGACTAACGTCTCTGCGGACGGAACTGAAAACCATGCTAGTGACTCAACATGCTAAGCTACATTTATTGAGACAATATAAGTTCTACTCCCATGGGGACAAATGTGGCCGCCTCATGACATCACTGCTTAAGAAATCTAGAAATCAGAGTCACATTAAGAATATTCGAGGCGCTGATGGGAAACTAGTTAGCGAGACGGAAGGCATTGCAAAACAATTTCAGATTTTCTATACAGAGCTGTATAATCTACGGGAGCAGACTCAGGTTGCAGAGGATGAAATAGTCCTTAAGCAAAGAGATTTTTTGAACTCCTTGTCCCTTCCCAAACTAAACTCTGAAGAAACAGACTCATTGCTTTTACCGGTTACGGTGGATGAAATCGATCGTGTGATTAAGACATTACCAGCCAATAAAAGCCCTGGTCCGGACGGACTGACATCTGTTTACTTCAACAAATTTCAGGATATCTTGAAACCACACCTTTTGACATCATGCAACTCCTTACTTAAGGGGGAATCTCTCCCTAAGCAATCCCTTGAGGCTCATGTTACTTTGCTGCCTAAACCCGGTAAAGATGCCACGAGGTGCTCCAGTTATCGACCAATTTCCTTACTGAATATAGATATAAAGCTGTGGGCGAAGGTACTTGCAAATAGAATGCACCACTTAGTACCTAATCTAGTGCTTGACGACCAGGTGGGTTTTGTGTCGGGGAGAGAGGGCAAAGACAACAGCCTGAAACTCTGTCATGTGATGGCAGCGGCAAGGAAAAAGGGAATCCAGCTCGCCCTGTTGGTGGTGGACGCAGAGAAGGCTTTCGACAGGGTGAGCTGGTCCTTCATGCGTCAGACACTATTTAGATTTGGCTTTCCCGTTGAGTTCATTGCGGCCATCTTTACTTTATATGGACTGCCGTCTGGTAGACTCAAGGTGACCGGCACACTCTCGCCCTCTTTCGGTATCACTAATGGGACAAGGCAGGGATGCCCTCTCTCCCCGACACTCTTTGTTCTTACTTTGGAACCACTGTTACAACAGGTCAGGGAAATGCGTGAAGTGGGAGGAGTGGACATAGCAACTACTAAACATATTAAAATTTTAGCATACGCCGATGATCTGCTGTTTGTGGTATCTAACCCGGCCAGAGGCTTGCAGACTCTACAGGGCTTACTCAATGGCTTTGGCACCTTATCTAATTACAAGGTAAATTTCGAGAAATCCGAAATTTTGAATATTGGAATTCAAAACAGCACAGTATTACACATTAAATCGAATACCTCATTTGCATGGGCAACGTCGCACATTACCTACTTGGGAGTCAAATTTCCAGCTTCCCTTGCGGATCTTTACCAATATAATTACCCCCCTTTACTACAGAAACTAACTGGGTTACTGACTGCATATGACTTCCCAACGATATCTTGGATAGGACGGATTAACATAGTGAAAGCATATATTATGCCTTGCTTACTGTATACAATGGCTATGCTACCCATTCCATTGCCCTCTTTACTCTTTAAAACGATTAGAAGATTGTTCTCCAACTACTGTCTGGAATAAACGACGCCCACGGTTAACTTATAAATTACTGACCAGACACAGAACTGCGGGAGGATTGGGATTACGCTACAGCTACAGCGCTGGCTAGAATATGTCAGCCCTACAAGACCTTTAGGGCTGAACCTTAAGAAACTGACATCAGGGGGTCGCACAGTGGAACAGGAATTATGGTTCCCTTCTTTGAGGGGCAGTACTATAAGATATAACACACGCAATACTGAGGCATTATTATTTGGCGGAGCTCAGCTGACATGGCTTAAATATAGACACCAACTGCAACAAGATACCATCTTGTCTCTGCCTGCAAACCTATTGCCGCATGCTCTGAAATCTGCTGATGCAATGACTACTAGCTGGTGGGAAAGGCTTAGCCATCTTACTATTCGAGACATACTACACAGGGAATCTATTCCCTCTATGGATGAACTGCATGACCTATATCAGGGTAAGGGCACAAATTTTCTTACCTATCAAGGATTTCATAACACATGTCAGGAGGCCTCAGACTGATGGATGTGAAGAGATTGCGCAACCCTTTTGATGCTTTATTGAGTACCACTCAGTCGCGCTCACGACCGTTACGGATTATTCTCCACGCCCTTGATTCAGACTTCAGAGAACATCTTCCAGGATATTTAGACTCATGGGAGAGAGAACTAGGAATATCGTTTACGCACAACCAAAAAGTGCGATTATTACACCACGCCAAAGGTTATTCACGATGTGTTAGACTTCAAGAAAACCATTTTAAAATACTTTTGCGGTGGTATAAGACCCCAGAGAAATTGTTTGCTTACGGCCTAGCTCCTTCGGCGTTATGCTGGAGATGTAGCGCTGCAACAGGTTCTCTATTCCATATCTGGTGGTCCTGCAGAAATATCCAGCCATTTTGGCAAGAGGTCCTATCAGAGATCAGAGCGGTAATGGGCTGGGATTCTGGTGTTTTAGGGTCCTTCCAGCAGGCGGTGCTTCACATACCCAATCACACATACAAGCCGCACAGGTTCAATTTAGCGACACAGCTCTTGATTGCGGCCAATGCAGTTATTCCCAATTACTGGCTGTCTGCTACGTGCCCTACCACCACTACATGGCGCACCAAAGTGGAGAGCATAAGGTCTTTTGAAGAATTACAATGTAAGGCTGACATATGTCAACCTAAGTTTCTGATGACTTGGTCTCCATGGCCGCGAAGACTTTGAACAGGTGTTTAATCGTGGGATACATACCTTCACTCCCCTCTTCCTACCCCCCTCACCCCCCCCTCCTTGTCTTTCTCTTAATTTAATTCCCCCCTCCCCCTCTACTTTTCTCTTTTTGCTTCTCTTGAGTACGCATTGAAAGTTTGAGTGACGCTGAACGTTTCTCTATGCTTCTGGAGGACGTTAGGCGTCTTATGAACCTATTGTTTTTAGTTTCCCAGGTTATGTGACTTATAGCTAACATGCTTGAGGAAGCTGTTATGAACCCAGAGTGCTCTCTGGAAATACATTCTGTGTCCTGGCGAGACACATGACGTTAATGTGTCCCCCAGTGACGCCACGAGCATGGGACCACTTCGGCCCCAATGCTCAGTCGGGGGTACATGGCTTACGGTGGGTGTGGGTCATGTACGATTCGACATTTGTTGTGACTAATAGTATTGATGCTATTACTGCTTAAGTGTTACAAAAAAAATTTCTATGTTTGTGGTTGTTGATTCATTGATGAAAATGCTTTTCTATGGTTATGTACATGCATTTACCTTATCTGTAGCCTTTTATTTCCGTACAATAATAATAAAAACAGTTTAAACACAAACTCCTCATCTTGCTGATACCCCAATACTGAGCCTCTGCTACCGTATGTGTCCCCATTACTGCATCTGCTGGGTGGTACAATAACGACTCCTCTTACCGCCCCATATAACAATGCCACCACTGTGCCCCCTACATAGTAAAATGTCTCCGTTGTGCCCTCACAGTAGCCCCACCCAAACTCTTTACAGACCCCCACACTGTATGATGGCCCGACAGCAGCCTTAAAACTGTATAACGGCCCCCTCATTAGCTCCATGCTGTATACTGGCCCCCTGCTGACACACTCCAGCCACATGAGGTCTGGCATTGTCCTGCATTAGGAGGAACCCAGGGCCATCCGCACCAGCATATGGTCTCACAAGGGGTCTGAGGATCTCATCTCGGTACCTAATGGCAGTCAGGCTACCTCTGGTGAGCACATGGAGGGCTGTGCGGCCCTCCAAAGAAATGCCACCTAACACCATTACTGACCCTAACAAACCGGTCATGCTGAAGGATGTTGCAGGCAGCAGATCGCTCTCCATCTCCAGACTCTGTCACATCTGTCACATGTGCTCAGTGTGAACCTGCTTTCATCTGTGAAGAGCACAGGGCGCCAGTGGTGAATTTGGCAATCCTGGTGTTCTGTTGCAAATACCAAGCGTCCTGCACGGTGTTGGGCTGTGAGCACAACCCCCATCTGTGGACGTCGGGCACTCAGACCATCCTCATGGAGTCGGTTTCTAACCGTTTGTGCAGACACATGCACATTTGTGGCCTGCTGGAAGTCATTTTGCAGGGATGTGGCAGTTCTCCTCCTGTTCTTCCTTGCACAAAGGCGGAGGTAGCGGTCCTGCTGCTGGGTTGTTGCCCTCCTATGGCCCCCTCCACATCTCCTGGTGTACTGGCCTGTCTCCTGGTAGCGCCTCCAGCCTCTGGACACCACGCTGACAGACACGGCAAACCTTCTTGCCACAGCTCGCATTGATGTGCCATCCTGGATGAGCTGCACTACCTGAGCCACTTGTGTAGGTTGTAGAGTCCGTCTCATGCTACCACAAGTGTGAAAGCACAACCAACATTCAAAAGTGACCAAAACATCAGCCAGAAAGCATTGGTACTGAGATGTGGTCTGTGGTCCCCACCTGCAGAACCACTCCTTTATTGAGTGTGTCTTGATAATTGCCAATAATTTCCATCTGTTGTCTATTCCATTTGCACAACAGCATGTGAAATTGATTGTCAATCAGTGTTGCTTCCTAAGTGGACAGTTTGAAGAAAATAGAAACAGCTAGTGGGTGCGTATAGACGCCAGCATATGGGTGTAGCTCCCTAAATGTATCCAGGTAACCATAAAAAATACTGTTGTCTGGACAAGACCCCAAAGAGGGGACCGGAAAGGAGGGAACTAGAAGAAAGAGGGGGAGGTAGAATATTACCAATCTAAAGAAGAAAGTTTACACCCTGGCTCATCTGTTCCTCTCTTTTTCCCCTTCTCCCCCTTTGGGGTCTTGTTGTCTAGAGGGTCTGCACCCATATGTGATATTCTATGCTATTTGCTTTTTCTATTCTCCCTGGCTATTTATCATATATATTCATCCTCAACTTTTTCTAACATAAGGTTTTATAACTGGGTCTTTGTCTGAACCATCTTGGATTTACTGATATGAGATCATATATTATATTTGAAGGAAAGAGACATAGATCCTCAACTGTGGGGGTCACGTCTATCAGTGCACATTACTGACCACTCATGTCAGTCTCTATCTGAGGCACCATGAGATTTATGGCAGCTGCTTTGAAGTCTTTTACAGATCGGGTGATGCTCGGCGACTCTCACTAATAGTGACCCGATCTGTTTAAAAACTCAAGCAGCCGCCATAAATCTATAGTGCCTCAGATACAGAATCCAGAGACTGCTGGAGGCCGGGTCGTATCAGGAGAGGATCTGCGTCCTGCCACCTCTTCCCTGTACAGAGTAGACATCTCCAGACAGAAGAGTGAGCTGTTCCTTACAGCACCACTGTGTCCTGTCCTTGTCTTCTCTGGACAGAAGCAGCGCTGTGCATCCTGACTTCTCTGCAGCAGACACACTCACTCAGCATGCAATGTGGGCATGTGTGCTGTATACTGGAGGCAGTATACAGATACAGTGCCGGCACCCAGCGTCCCAGGGGGGCATATGCTCCTTGCCTCTCCCCCGCCCCGCCCGTGGAAGTGCAGGGAATCGTGCCTCCCTGCTCTCCCCTGGAGCTTAATAAATTTTGGGCGGGCTGTGCACCCTGATATAATTTTTCATGGTTCTCGGGGGGGGCCCCCTTTTAGTGAGGGCCCGGGGGGACCGCATAAAAGCTAAGCTATGTGGGAAAAGGTTTGGTTCTTGGTTTCGATGGTAAATCAATGCCAAAAGCTAAATTTTACTTCACACTAAGGGATCAAAAATTGAATTTTCAAGTGGAATTATAATTTCATTTCAAAAAGTGTGAAGCAACTGAAAATAGTTTTAAATTTTAGTTCTTCAAAAAGTCACCTTTTTCTTTGATTATGCTTTGCACGCAAAAAGGTGAACGGGTGGACTTACTGCCCGGTTCCCACCGTGAAAACTGGAGGGTGGTGTGATGTGTGGGGGTGCTTTCTGGTGACACTGTTGGGATTTATTCAAAATTTAAAGGCTACGGAACCAGCATGGCTCCAAGCTTTGCAGCGGCATCTTTCCCTCCCTTTTTCGTTTAGTTGGACAAACATTTATTTTTCAACGGGCAATGACCCCCAAAACACCTCCCGGCGTGTAAGGGCTATTTGACCAAAAGGGAGGTTGGGGGGACCCAGATGACCTGGCCTCCCCCCAGCCCCCGAACCCAATCGAGATGGTTTGGGGTGGTGACCACTCACCGCTTCAATTTTTAATAAATCCCCACAATGTCACCAGCAAAACACCCCACACCATCACACCACCCTCCATGCTTCACGGTGGGAACCAGGCTGTAGGTCCTCCCTTCCCCCTTTTCTGGAGCAAAGCAGTAATCCA
>JARQOD010000007.1:80383888-80531445 GCA_033576555.1 Oophaga sylvatica | reverse complement strand
ACAAAAAAAAATAATAATGTCTATTGAGGGGTCGTCCCGAGAATCCCACCTCTGGGTCCTCATTATCACGGAACTGGAGAATTTTTACAGCTCGACCCCTTGGGGTCCCCACAAGAAAACAGAAGCTCCTAAGAAGTTTACTGGCTGTAGTGACAGCCGAGAGAGGCAGCATAACATTGTGTGAGATGGAAAAGTGTTCAATTCTGCTTATTGCTAAAGAAACGTCCATGAAGCTTTGTACCTACTATCTGCTGTACATAGTTCTTACTACGTCAATGTTCAGTAAAAATAAATCTATTTTTGGATTGTGGTCTCCTTCACTAATCTTTGTAACATCTGGTCCTCGCCAGCAAAATACAACGGCACTATGCGGTCTGCAGAGGCGTATCGCCAAAACAAACCCAAGTCCACACACCCAGCCAGGAGCCCCATTTTCATAAAGCGTGACGGGGTGCGGAAGACGAGTACCTCGCCTACGCTTACCGCCCCACACCATGTTACATCTGTGTGATCATGATATGACCTGGATGATAACTAAATGACAGCAAGCAGAGTTCTTTAAGAATTTGAGAGATTGATACTGAAAGAGCGTAAGAAAACGGCACAACTTCATGTTCTCATATGTAGTGATGAGCGAGCGTGCTCGCCACTACTCGATAATCGATCGAGCATCGGGATGCTTGGGCACACTCGTTTCTCAATCGAGTATCGCGGGTGCTCGAGCGCCATGCTCAAGTCCCCCAATGCACATGTTTCGTGGCTGTTTTTCAGCTAATAAACATGCTGGGATTGCCCGCCATAGACAGTAATGCCTTAGCCAAGTTGGCTACTGGCATTACTTTGGCTAGCCGCATACCCTGATGGGGGTATCTGATAGACGCCTCTTCATTACTAACCCCTGGACTTGATGCCTGCTGACATTAAACAGCTGACATCAAGCCAAAAAATATTATCCCAAATGCCAACACACCAGGGCAGTCGGGAAGGGCCTGGCAAAGCGCCAGAATTGGCACATCTGGGGCTGCGAATTGGGGTTTTTAGGATGGGAAGGGACAAAGCACTTAAGCATTTTAGTGCTTGATCATCACTAATCATATGCATTTTCATTTCCTTCAAAAGGAATCTGAAGACCTTCCTCACCGATCCACCAAACCACTGCACGACCACCTCTACTCTCATCTATTGTCTCCTCTCCCATCCCTTGTAGATTGTGAGCCCTCGCGGGCAGGGTCTTCTCTCCTCCTGTACCAGTCATTACTTTTATTGTTTAAGATTACTGTATTCATCTTTATTATGTATACCCCTCCTCACATGTAAAGTGCCATGAAATAAATGGCGCTATAATAATAAATAATAAAATAATAATACATAATAAGAATTTTCTGGTAAAATCAGAAATTCCCTTTCAAGCAGTATTCTGGAGTAAAGAAAGACTGAAGCAAAACTCATAAGATCCCAATTAACAGAAGTACAAAGGGGCCAGATATTCCTAAAGAGGTTCTTTGAGAGTACATGAGGCAATGAACTCGATGGTAGAGAGACTTACATGAGGCAAGGAGCTTGATGGTAGAGAGTCTTAGAAAGACTGGAGTGAAACTCCTAAGATACCTATCATCAAAAGTATAAGGCTATGGTTCCACGGTCCGGAACCATAGCGCTTTTGACGGAGCGGAAATTCCGCTCCGTCTAAGCCCCGCCCCCTTTATGACGCGCGATCTTTCCGGAGGTGTTCAGGACACCTCCGGAAAGAGCGCAGGCTACATAGCCCTGTGTTAATTATGTTGCGGCGACGCACCGTCGCCGCAATACGCGAGGACATGCTGCGGTCTAAAAAGACGCGCCGCATGTCCGTTTACGCAGGTTTGCCACCTGCGTATTGTTACGCATAGTGGAGACGGGATTTCTTGAAATCCCCTCCACTATGCTGTAACATCTGGACGCTGCGTGTTTGGCGCTGCGCCAGCGCACAGCGCCAAACACGCAGCGTTTCCTGACCGTGGAAACTCACCCTAAAAAAAAAAGTTGGTGTTAGGCCTCTTTCACATTTCCGGCAGGCGCCTGGCGGCGCCCCCGGCATTTTGCAGCAGCGCCGCATGTGAAAACCTTTCACACTTCCGGCGGCCAAAATGCGGTTTTTTGCCGGATGGTTTCTGATGCTTGGAGAGATAAGAAACCATCCGGCAAAAAAAAAAAACGTTACATGCAGCGTTTTTTCCGGACGCCGCAATGTACATTTGCGCCGCATCCGGACAAAACCGCATGCAATGCATTGACATGCGGCGCCATGCGGCGCTAATGCATGTCAATGCGAAAAAAGCCGCATGCGGCGCATCAGATTTTCAGATGCGGCGCTGCGGCAAAATGCCGGGGGCGCCGCCATGCGCCCGCCGGAAATGTGAAAGAGGCCTTAAAGAGGTTCTTTGAGAGTGCAGGTGGCATTACACTTAATGGTGGAGAGTCTTATATGAGGCAATGAGCTTGACGGTAGAGAGTCTTACATGTGGCAATGAGCTTGATGGTAGAGAGTCTTACATGTGGCAATGAGCTTGATGGATGGTAGACAGCCTTACATGTGGCAATGAGCTTGATGGTAGAGAGTCTTTCATGTGGCAATGAGCTTGATGGTAGAGAGTCTTACATGTGGCAATGAGCTTGATGGATGGTAGAGAGCCTTACATGTGGCAATGAGCTTGATGGTAGAGAGTCTTACATGTGGCAATGAGCTTGATGGTAGAGAGTCTTACATGTGGCAATGAGCTTGATGGTAGAGAGTCTTACATGTGGCAATGAGCTTGATGGATGGTAGAGAGCCTTACATGTGGCAATGAGCTTGATGGTAGAGAGTCTTTCATGTGGCAATGAGCTTGATGGTAGAGAGTCTTACATGTGGCAATGAGCTTGATGGATGGTAGAGAGCCTTACATGTGGCAATGAGCTTGACGGTAGAGAGTCTTACATGTGGCAATGAGCTTGATGGATGGTAGAGAGTCTTACATGTGGCAATGAGCTTGATGGTAGAGAGTCTTTCATATAAAATGAGCTTGATGGTAGAGAGTCTTACATGTGGCAATGAGCTTGATGGATGGTAGAGAGCCTTACATGTGGCAATGAGCTTGACGGTAGAGAGTCTTACATGTGGCAATGAGCTTGATGGTAGAGAGTCTTACATGTGGCAATGAGCTTGATGGATGGTAGAGAGCCTTACATGTGGCAATGAGCTTGATGGTAGAGAGTCTTACATGTGGCAATGAGCTTGATGGTAGAGAGTCTTACATGTGGCAATGAGCTTGATGGTAGAGAGTCTTACATGTGGCAATGAGCTTGATGGATGGTAGAGAGCCTTACATGTGGCAATAAGCTTGATGGTAGAGAGTCTTTCATGTGGCAATGAGCTTGATTGGTAGAGAGTCTTACATGAGGCAATGAGATTGATAGTAGAGAGTCTTACGTGTGGCAATGAGCTTGATGGTAGAGAGTCTTTCATGTGGCAATGAGCATGGTGGTAGAGAGTCTTACATGTGGCAATGAGCTTGATGGTAGAGAGTCTTTCATGTGGCACTGAGCATGGTGGTAGAGAGTCTTACATGTGGCAATGAGCTTGATGGTAGAGAGTCTTTCATGTGGCAATGAGCTTGATGGTAGAGAGTCTTACATGTGGCAATGAGCTTGATGGTAGAGAGTCTTTCATGTGGCAATGAGCTTGATGGTAGAGAGTCTTACATGAGGCAATGAGATTGATAGTAGAGAGTCTTACATGAGGCAATGAGCTTGATGGTAGAGAGTCTTTCATGTGGCAATGAGCTTGATGGTAGAGAGTCTTACATGAGGCAATGAGATTGATAGTAGAGAGTCTTACATGAGGCAATGAGATTGATAGTAGAGAGTCTTACATGATGTAATGAGCTTGATGGTAGAGTCTTACATGAGGCAATAAACACAATGGTAGAGAGTCTTACATGAGGCAATGAGCTTGATGGTAGAGAGTCTTACATGAGGCAATGAGCTTGATGGTAGAAAGTCTTACATGAGGCAATGAGCTTGATGGTAGAGAGTCTTACATGAGGCAATTAGCTTGATGGTAGAAAGTCTTATTTATGACAATGAGCTCAGCAGTTTCAATAGTTTCACAAGAAGCAACAGTTTATCAAGTAGGGAATTGCCAGATACAATGATTTGCTGACACTGCAGCACTTTGCTTGTCCTCCAATGTCACAGCCTCTGTATCACTCACTATACAACACAGCCCAAATTGATAATGCTTATCATAGCCCTTCTCTACGTCACCTCCCTTTGGCAGCAATATCCTACTGCAGCTTGTCTGACAATTTGTGCTTTCTTGAGGCATAGACCTCTCACACAGGTGCCAGTCTCCTAACCACAACTGGCATGGGTTGTTTCTTTGCACTTAAAGTCATCAGTTTACAATCTCCATTGATGCAGCTACTCCTCACCTGCTTCGGCTGGGTACACTCCTTGCAATCTTCGAAGTCAAACATGAGCTCCTCTCTGTTGTGTCAATCTCTGCCCTTACGTACTACACCGGCTACACATCAGGCTGGAGATTTTTTCCATACCTCTCTGAGGTACCCTCTGAGTCTAAGCCATGGAGTAGTGCACCTTACTAAATAGTGCTACTCTACCCCACTTAGTAGCTAGCTAAGACACAGGCACTTTTCTGTGCAGTGTAGCCTCTCTTGTTCTGATTTGCGATTTCTGCATAGTTTTGACCTCTACTGGTGGAAAAGTCAGAACCCTTAAGCTATCTGGACACTACCATGGATGTATTAATTGCATGTCAAACCAGTTCTTCAACTCTTTTGTAGGACCATGGTGACTATTGATCTGTTAAGACCAGATTTACGATCTTCAGAATGAGTGGTAAGCAATCAACGTCTACCCCTGGAAAGCCCATTTGATAAGAATATTTGGTCTGGTTAGGAGGTCTCCGAATACCCTATAGGTTACTGGATTTCGTATAGCTACTAGGTGGTAAATTACCATGAGCTATAATTAATCGACACATATCGCTGTAAAGACTCTCACACGTATTTGTGTCCCACAAGAGGCAATCACCACCCATGTTCTGTGCCCAGATATCTATGGTCTCCCAGTTTCCCACCCAGTCAGCGATGTCTCTGTAGGTATTATATGGTTGTGAAAAGTTTTCCACAGTACATTGATTTAAATGAGAAATGGTAATTACCAGACTGACGTGAGCCATATGGAGCCATAAATACGCTCATATTCCAGACAAAATAACAAATGTGTTACCCGGCCTTGTCTAGAACACAGAGCTCGCCCTCCTGAATTTATGTCTGTAGGATCAGGACAGCTGCAAAAGGGCTTTAATGTATAGACATTTAAAGCCTTGCAAGTGAGAAGGACATTTTTCTATTAATCTATTCAACTTGTTGGGCTTTAATTTTAGTAAATATTCAAATGAGTTTCAGTGATACAATTTAACCCCATACCATTCTTTATATTTATGGCTGAATTATTAGGGATATGTTTTTAGATGCATTTTGTTCTGGCTAAAACTAGAAAACGGCAGCAGAAACACGTGTTTTTTTTTTTAATTCAAAGCCATTTGGATCTCAGTGCAGAAAAACTACAGTAAAAATGTTGAAAAATGCAAAAAGCGAATGAGATTTTAGAAATAAACTGTTAAACGCTGCATTTTTCTGCATCAAAAACAAGCATGAAAACTGCATCAATAATGCTACGTGTGAACAAGCCCTATATGTACACGATACCTGACCGCATCTACGTTACACGACATAAATTACATACACCATAAACTGTTAACCCCTTTCCACCATGGCTAATTTTTGTTTTTCGACTTTTTCCATAACTTTTTTATTTTTCCGTAGATGTAGCTATAATAGGACTTTTTAACTGTAGTTTTTAACGACGTCACTTATTTCCCCTTATAATGTACTGAAAAACAGGAAAAAAATTCCAGATGTGGCAAAATGATGCAAAAAAAAAAGCCCGCAAATTCCAACCTTGTTTTTTGTTTTCCTTTCTTACAGCGTTCAGTGATATGAAAATAATATGATTCTTCAGGTCAATACGATTCTGGCGATTCAGCTTGTTATATTTTAGGGGGTAAAAAAAAAAAACATTTAAAATGTTGGAAAAAGAAATCGGTTTGTGCCACCAAGACCATCGGTGAAGCTGGGAGAGGGTTTGCTTTTCGTATGGCAAGATGGATTTTGCATTGGTATCACCTTGTGGTAGATACAACGTTTTTTAAAGTTTATATTGCTTTTTACTTCATTGTTTTTACATTTGGGAAGTTTTTGGTCCCGGCACCAACAATATCATTGGCAGCTCAGACTCAAGTACAACTGGTTTTATAAGGACAGTTTATTCCATTTTTCTACCTCTTTCTCTATGGCGCCGTAGGCAGTTGCCTACTCTGCCTTCCCCTCTTTATGGATTTAATATATATCATGAATCTTGTTTAGAAAATGTTATATACCTATAGATGACAGCTAAATAGGCCGTTTAAGGTCTTAAAAAAGCTAGGAGCCGCTATCAATTTTGCAAGTAAATTTTTAGTTGCCACCTTTGTTAGAAAAAAATCCAAATTTGTGGTAAGGAAATTCTGACCTTTTTATGATACTTTATCAAGAACATTGAAGCACACAAAACTCCCTTCAGTTCATTTTTAATGCAGGATGGGGGGGGATTTAAATATTTTCAAAATGGTGAAAATAGCCGTCCGCTAAGAATGTGGTAATCTGGCGCTACGAGTCGGGACCTCAGAGATCTCTACAGCGAGAAGTTTAAATTACACACTAAACTCTGAACTGTAAAAAGCCTCATTCCTCTTCTCACTTGTAACGAGTGTTTAACACTTTACCAGATTTGGGATTAACATATGATTGACATCGACTGATGTTTTCTGAACTCAAAAAACATTGCACAAGAATCGTTCTGAGCAAAAATGTGAGAAGACCCGGCACAAGTCTCGGTCAGAGAGCAGAAGAAAGTTGAGAACAAGGGGAAGAAAAAATGTATCATTCTTGTATCTGAATCAATTTGTTGATAAAAAAAAAAATAGAGGTCCAATCACTTGAGTTTTGGGGTGTTTTTATTACACTTTGCCCATTAATACACATGTTCTGCTAGATCAACCATGTACACTAAATTTTATGGAACTAAGGGAAATGGCAGTCTCATTGAAGGGGTTGAGATGAGCTGCGGCACCAGGCACTGTCACCCATTTGGCCAGGCCGTATTTGTAATAAAATCTACCTACATACATGTTCTGCTTGGTTGATCTTGCACAATAATGTCCTTGAGGATAAGGTAAGTGAGTAAACAGCTGGAGCTGCTGTCAAATCTCATTGACTCCCGTTCAAGTGCTTGAGATGAGCACCAGGCGCTGTCACCCGTTTGGACAAATATCAACCCACTAATATGCATGTTCTGCTATGTCGACCTTGCACTTTAATGTCTATGGAGGTAAGATAAGTCATGGAGAGCAGCTACAACTGCACCCAAGACTTATTCAGTCCAATTCTAGTGAATGGGTTAAGTTGCAGTACCGGGCACAGTCACCCGCTTGGACAAGCCGTATTTACAATAAAATCTACCTACTTTCCGTACATGCATGTTCTACTTGGTTGATCTTGCACAATAATGTCTTTGAGGGTAAGGTAAGCGAGTAAGCAGCTGGAGCTGCAGTCACATCTCACCCACTCCCATTCAAGTGATTGAGATGAGCTGCGGCACCAGGTACAGTTCTCTATTTGGATAAGCCTTTTTTTTTTTTAATAAAGTCTGCCCACTAACATGCACGTTCTGCTGAGTCAACCTTGCACATTAACGTCTATGGAGGCTTGGAAAGTGATGGATAAGCAGCTGGAATTGTATCCAAATCTCAACTAGTCAAATTCAAGTGAATGGATTGAACTTCGGCACCAGGCACGGTCACCCGTTTGGACAAATATCAACTCATTAACATTCATACATGCTACATTGACCTTGCACATTGATGTCTATAGAGGGTAGGTAAGTGGTGGATAACCATCTGGAACTGTAGCCAAGAATCACTCAGGCCAATTCTATTGAATGGGATAGGCTACCAAGTACCAGGGTTTAGGTACCAGGCATATTCACCCATTTGGACAAGCCATATTTGTAATTAAGTCTACCTACTAACATCAATGTTCTGCTTGATTGAATGGGATGAGCTGCAGTACCAGGCACATTCACCCATTTGGACAAGCTGCATTTGTAATGAAGTCTGCCCACCAACATGCATGTTCGGCTCGGTTGAGCTTTCACATTAATATTTATGGCCATTCAAGTGAATGAGATGAGCTGTGGTACCAGGCACAGTCATCCATTTGGACAAGCCTGTGCCTATGTAAACAATAAAGAGATGCAGAGATTACAAAGGATCCTTTATTGTGGTCTTCATCAGAGGTTGGATGACGACCAATCAATTACTCTTCCAGAAGATAAATTATCACTGTTTATGATCCAGAGGACCCTCTTAATGCTTGTAACTTAGTATCTATGGGTGATGCTGACCTACTATTTACGTCCATCAGTATTGACTGGTGACACAGGACACAGCTATGATCGGTGACTACAGGCTCGCCGCATTGCCTATTGGAATATGAGGTTGTCGGAAATTTACATATGGAGCAATGAAATTCTCAGGCTGGTGCTGATGCTCACTTCATAGAACACGGCCACAATGTTTTCTCCGAAAAGTCAACGTTTTTTGTCCGACTTTGGCCGGAAATTGCGAGTGACGCTGGTGGAAACAGGTGAAAATATTATTGAGCTTTGAATTTCCAGGTTTTCACTAAAGGAGAGCGAACAGTTCTGTTAGTCATTCAGTTCTTGGCTTCTGCCTGCTAATAAGCAATAAGCTTGTTGGCTGCATCCAGCAACAGGATCCTGCAATGTCTTCAGGATTTTCCAGGCAGATGTCTCACCAGGAACAGTCAGGGAGACGTGTGCCAGTCCTCGAAATCGCAGTGCTGAAATCACAAGATGTAATATGTTGGACAGAACGTATCAATTTTATAAGCAGGACTGATTGAGTCCTATCATACAGCCCAAAACATGCCATCAGACTGTACCGCAGAACTGATTAGAAAAATATCTATGTATTTACTTTCTCGTGATGCTGAATGTGAATATTTTTGGAGTTTTTAAGAAGTTGTTTTTACAAAGGGAGTCATTTTTACATAATTTATGGCTTATTGCAGTAATAACATTTCATAAATATTGGTGCTAATACATGCCACCTAGGTAAGGAGGGGACATTGGGAGGGCACCCACAAGTATGATTTTAAAGGTAATATTTTAAAGCAGGCTTATTATATTTATGGACAAAACCCAAGAAAAAAGCAAAATGAGCATATACCCCGTAGTAAGTAAATAGTAATAATATGTGTAAATAACATAGGGGACTTAGTGAACTCTATTTTGATTTAAAAAAAAGTCTAAAAGCCCTCCAACCACGACAAGGTGTACCCAACCGGGATGGTCCCCTTGAGCTAGGCCTTTCATTTATGTAGCTTCCCATGGGCAGGTGGCTGCACAATCGGGCCTCTTTCCTGCTCTGGCCCTATCTGCGTCGTGCTTGGATACACCTTGTTGTGGCGTCACAAGCCTATAATGACAACATTTTTCACGGACTGAACATGAAACATCAGAAGGAGTCAATAACTCCAATATCTTATCTCCCCAACATATCCGTAAAGGTTCCTGCACATCAGATCCTATTGAAGTGAACCGGATCTGAGCTGCAGTACCTGAGAATGGCCACTACACAGTCTACGGCGCTGTGCTGTTTCAGTTGCTGCTGGATCTGAAAACATCTGACCATTGGGGGTGCCAGGTGTCAACCATTGAAGAATTGTATAACATCACAGTCCGAGACAACCCCTTTAAATTATTTTTCAACATAGACAAAGGACCATGAAATCTTACAAACCTAATCTATGTGCAAAAATAAAACTGTATAGAACAAAATGAGCTTTTTCCACCTGCACACTCTTATTTTCTGACTGTGATACATTAAGCCATCTTATTTCTCTGCAATACAATTCTTTATTATGAGAATAAGCAGTATATCAAATTTGGTGAGAATTTTTCATTATGTATCTAATCTGCTGCAAAAAAAAAAACAAAACATTTTCTCGTCTCCCGAGTCCGGCTGGCTGCGATGTCCACTACATGTCTGAGTAAGAGGCCAATATGTATTAAAGGCGCACTACCATGTAACTTAGGTTAATAGGCTTTTTTTGCCTTCCGAGATTGGATTTTCAGTACACCGACTGCTCTTTCTTTAGAGTCTAATTGATTTCCTTGACATCTCTTTTCGTCTGGCAAAATGCCCGTCTAAGTAGTCTGTCTGACCTCTAGGCCCCGCGCCAGATATCGATCCGGTATCTACAATAGCTACGTTGTATCTTCTCTTCAATCTTTGATAATCTGCCAACTACAGAGAGACAGGAAGTCAATGGTTTGCAAATGTTCTATTAGTGTCAGTAGATCCGTATTTCCTTATGGGAGTAATGCAATTTGTATTGTTACAATATCCAAAGCAGAGAAGTCTTTTTCATTGTAAAAAAAAAAAAAAAATTCTGTACATGCATAAACATACAGAAAAGCTTAAAACCCAGCGGCCGGCAGATTAACCAGCTTCACCCTTGAAGCCAATTTTACAGTTTACATACAGATGTCATCTATGGTCTACACTGTATTAAAAGTGACAAAGTTAGATACATTGCTTTACTTAATTATAGGGGTTTTTCCAGAATTAAAGGACATTTATTTATTTTTTCTTGTTAAATGCGCTCATTTGGGCAAAAAATAATTTTTGCAATTCAGCTTCGTTACAAATTTTGCACCGTTGCTTTAAAGACTGTTTATCTTCCTGCACGTTCAACTTGGATGTGGTCCGAGGAACTCAGAAAAGAGAAATAAAAGAGTTACGGATCATTACTGCGGGCTCACTGATGGATGCTCAGTTAACTCATTCTGCTGCCAGTGTAAAACAGAAGCTACAGAAGGCAAACGGTTCAACGTCTTTTAATGAAACTCGACTGCAAAACTAATTTTAGGTTGAATTGCATGCAGATAAGTAAAAAAAAAAAAAAAAGGAAAATTGTTGCCAAAGATGGACAAAGGTCATCCACTGGGAAGAAGAGCCGGACTGTACAAGTGATGGCGGGTCAGCTGCGTCCGATCAGCCACACAGTCATCTGTGCCTGTAACAATTCCGGAGAAGTGAGCGTACATCGCTCTCTCGGCAGTGGCGCCGGCAGCGGCCGGTGATGTGAAGGCGACAAACTTCATATCCTGTGCTGATGAGCTGTGCAGCCAGCCCGCCGGGTGCAGAATACAGCGCGTACAGCTCAGTGCATAGCAGGAAGGTTGGGTACCAATGGGAAGGAAGCAGTGCTGCAATGTCTGGGCTGGCTGAGGGCCCGCCGGAGGATTCCCTTGTTTTCCGGTAGGCCAGTCCGAGCCTGCTCATATAAAACCGGTGGGGAATGGACAACAGGCGCCACAACCAGTCAGCTGTTTTCAGCTCTGGCGGAGGCTAGGCATAAACAAGTACGCAGAGCTAGAACAGCACAGCTGTATACTCTGTGTAGTGGCCAGCCTCAGGTATTGCTGCTCAGCTGCTATTAAAGTGAATGGGAACTGAGCCGCAGTACTGGGAACAACCACTACACAGTGAATGCAGCTGTGCCGCTCACTATACATCCAGATGCCATCTGATTGGTGGGGGAGTTGAGTGTCGGACACCCACCAATCTGATATCAGTGACCTAACAGATACAGTAGGTCATCAATATCTTCACTCAGAAACCCCCTTTTTAAAGTGTTTTTATCCTTTTTTTTCAACTATTTCCTCTTCTGAGTTTACGTTTTCCAGTATTCCCTGCTTGTTCAGTGTCTATATAGATTCAATGCCAGTGTAATGTCTGCATACAGATTACTCTCGTGATTTGCAATCTTTAGAGTGATGTGGTTTTTATACTATTGTATCCCTTGTATGAACAATTAAGGATTTGTTCACACAGGACTCATTTGCCATAAGTAAGAAATCCAAATCTGCCACAGTACGACCACGCCTTGGATTCTGAGTTCTGCAGCTTGTTCATTATTCCAGGTAGATTTTTTTCCTTGGTCATGTAAATTGGGAATACAATAGTAAGGGGGATATGGGGCACAAAACTTTAGGAGTGTAGCTAATAGAGGACCATCCCTCTGTAGGAGGAGACCTATATTCATTGCAAAGATGGGCAACCTGTGAACCCACCAGACCACGGCCATTAACCCTTCCCTTACCTGATCTGTGGGGCTACAAAAAACTAATAACCCCTTCCAGACCTGTCTCTGTAGTTTGGGAGTGCTCCACTTAAAGTGGATCTACCATCAAATTTCACACTACAAACTATGTACATCATTAATTAAATCATTTGGACATTTCAAGGAGGGTGTACTTATTTTGAAGATCCACAGTAAGTAACTGAGTTCATGTATATTTAGTCTCTGCCCACACAGCTTGACTGACAGCTGTAGTTTGTGCTGAGCAGTGTGAGATCTCAGCAGCAGCACGGAGGAGGGACACTGAGGAGCTGTCAATCAGACAAGATGGGTGGATATTCAGCAGCAGGAGTAGGGTCACTGAGGAGCTGTCAATCAGACAAGATGGGTGGAAATTCAGCAGCAGGGAGGAGGGACACTGAGGAGCCGTCAATAACACAAGATGGTGGATATTCAGCAGCAGGGAGGAGGGACACTGAGGAGCTGTCAATCAGGCAAGATGGGTGGATATTCAGCAGCATGGAGGAGGGTCACTGAAGAGCTGTCAATCAGACAAGATGGGTGGATATTAAGCAGCAGGGAGGAGGGACACTGAGGAGCTGTCAATCAGACAAGATGTGTGGATATTCAGCAGCAGGGAGGAGGGACACTGAGGAGCTGTCAATCAGACAAGATGGGTGGATATTCAGCAGCAGGGAGGAGGGACACTGAGGAGCTGTCAATCAGACAAGATGGGTGGATATTCAACAGCAGGGAGGAAACAACAGTAGCAGAAGTGAAACAGTAGTGTAGCAAAGGTGACTCAGAATTTTGGACCTGGTGTAACAGAGTTGAGTTTACAACTGTGGCTCAAATGCGGCAGAGCTGACATGGCAGTGTAGCAGATTTGACTGAGTGAACAATAACCGGTGTAGCAGAGCCAAGTTTGTGACTGAGGCTCAAAGTAACAGATATGGCACAGCAATGTAGCAGAAGTGACTCAGCAAGATCAACCATTGTAGTTGAGCTGAGTTTGCAACGGAGTCTTAAGCCGGCAGAGCTGACCAACGGAGATTGAACCACGATGGCCAGAAATCAGAGTTGCACAGCAAATACAAGGGAGATGGATCATATGTGAATATTAACACACCATTATATGCAATATTTCAGCCCTACACAGGTCTTTGGAAAGTCAGTTTTATCTAGTAGAGAGTGCTGCTGAATCTCCTTTTGTGCCGCAATAACCGGAAAAGCAGAGGTGGTGCTGGAACTGAGACAGGTGAGAGGACTAACCTCATGGACCTCTGAGTCATGTAATAGCTTCTGCCTTCTAGAGACTCGTGTTTTCTAGGGCAACTAGTGCAGCAGAGAAAGGTATCCTACTGGAGCTCTGCAAAGTGGCCCCTGTGAGCAATGTCCACATAAAAAGTGTATGGTCCATTAATAATGGCTGAATGCCCTATAAAACAAACTGATGTTCCCCCATATTGTCCCCGTAATTACTGCCGGAGTGCCCCATAAACAACAGAGTACCCCAATATACAAAAAACTTCTCCCACTGGCCCCATATACAGTGTCAGTAGCTCAAAATAAAAGGCCCCTACAAAGTGATAGTATTTAGACGGTACAAGCGTGCTCCTTAAATAATACCAGAGTGCCCTGACATACAGTGCCAACTAGAATGTCCCCCAATGTAAATCCACAATGTCCACATATACAGTGCCATATTGCTCCATAAATAATGTCCCTATAAAAAGTGAGAAGTATTGTAAGGTTCTTTGTCTCTGTTGACATGTTCCTTGAAACTCAGTTTTCCGTCGGCCATTTTGCTTTCTGTCTTTCTGCAGCTCTTGCCCTCAGTTAATATGGAGTTCCAGTTTTCATGTTCCCGCCCTGCCCCTGATTCTTCCCTCTTGCTTCTTAAGCAGCCTCAGCTGAACAATCAGTGCTCCTGAATCAAGCCTCAGTCAGTCTGTGACCTGACTCCTGGAAACCTTGAACTTGTACTCCAGCTATTCCCTACTGAGGAACCTTTGAACACTTTTGGACTCTGGAAACCTGCTGTTTGGTGAATCCATGTTTGCAGAGGAATTACGGTACAGAGAAGAGATCCTGAACCTGCTTTGGAGATTTATTGTAGTGCTTGAAGTTACTCTGGCCTGCTGTGTCTCCTGTCGCTGTTCCTGCAAACTGTGTGAACTTTTCAGCATGCTTGTATGAAGTAATACAAGTCATTTCATTTCAACCTATGTCTCCTGTGTTTTCCTCGCACCCAAGCACAAGACGCTATAGGAACTGTACACTATACATGACAAGATTCAGGAGCCAATGTTTAGTGTCTGCTGGGTCTGGGAAAGCCGTGTCTGCTGTGACTGTGGATATCAGATGTCCGTTTAATACCTTATGTGATGACAGTGGTTGTGACTTCTCACAACCATTCCAGGTGAGCGCATTCCCTTAAAATTTTACTCTGGAGTGTTACCACAGGTAAACACTATTGTTTTGTTTTTTTTCCTTTCTTCTTCTCCTTCCAGCACTTCTGCCTTAAAAGATCTGGAAGATGGAGGCCCGCATAAAGGAACTTTGCGGAGTGACTGATACAATCCTTTCAGATGTACAGACTTTAAAAACCCGTTTTGCAAGCCTACAGGACCTCACTAATCATAATTTGCAAGTGTTTGGACAGACTACCCAGGAATTGCGAGCCAGGATTGAGGCTCTAGAGGAACGAGCCCAGGCTCCTGCCATAACCCCGAGTTCTGGGATCCCCAAATTACCTCCTTTTCGTTTTGGCGGTGAACGTAAGAAATTCAGGGGATTTATTAATCAATGTAATTTATTTTTCTCTGCACATCCTTCACAATTTCCCACTGAACGATCCAAAGTGCTTACTATAATCATGTTGCTTACCAATAAGGCTTTGATGTGGGCAAACCCTCTGATTGAGACTGAGGATGATTGTTTGAATCACCTTGATGCTTTTATTTCAGCCATGGGGCAGGTGTTTGATGACCCCAATCGAGGTGCAACAGCTGAAGCAGCCATGTTAACTTTGCGCCAAGGTAAGCGTTCAGTAGCCGAATATGCCCTGGATTTCAGGAGATGGGCTCTTGATACCACTTGGGACACTTCCGCTAAGAAATCTATTTTTCGGAAAGGGTTGTCTCCACTGATTAAGGATGAACTTGCTCGTGCCGACCCTCCCACTGCGTTAGGTGACTTTATTAACTATTGTATTCGTATTGATGCTCGTCTGACTGAACGCAGACAAGAGAGATGGTTCGAAAATAATCGCACTAACCTTTTACTACCTCCCTCCTCAGCTAAGGAACCTTTGAGTAGGATCACAAGGGAACCAGAACCTGAACCCATGCAGGTGGACTCTTTACAAAGACGGGTTAGTGATGCACGCAAAGAACACCGTATAAAGGAAAATCTATGTTTCTACTGTGGTAAGTCAGGGCACTTCATTATAAACTGCCCCAGCCGTTCTCATAAGACTACTGCAGCAGTCATTCACTGTGAGTGTTGCTAGAGGAGCTCTGTCATGTCCGAGCCTCAGGCTCCAGAGAGATCTGCTGCAAAGATCTTGATTTTCTCTGACTTAAACTCTGTTAGTTCTGGGGACGATGACGGTATAAACGCTGCAATTTTTCAAGTTTCCTCAGCGATGTCCCAGCTGAGTTGTAAAAGAAACAATTCTCATTGCTTCCTTTCCATCAAACTCTGGGTTGATACAGTCTGGGTGTCTAGCTCTGCTATGATCGACTCAGGAGCAAGTGGAAATTTTATGGATATCTCCTTTGCTCTGAAACAGGGGATACGTTCAGTGAAGAAGGCTACTCCAGTACAGATGGAGACTGTGGATGGCTCTCTACTGACTTCTGGACCAGTGGATCAAGAAACAGAGCCTTTGAGGGTCCTTATGGGTAAAGATCATCAGGAGAAAATGTCTTTTATGCTTATCTCTTCTCCCCACTTTCCCATTATTCTAGGGCTACCATGGCTGCAGGCGCAGAATCCTACGATTAACTGGGAGACCAAGGAATTACACTTTCCGGAGAAACAGATGAGTCAAGGAGTTTCAGCTTGCTCTATTCCTAAAGGAACCATGTCAGTCCCTGAACTACCAGCTGTATACCAGGACTATGTGGATTTATGTGACAAGAAGAACGCTGATCAGCTTCCTCCTCACCGTCCATATGATTGTCCAATTGAATTATTGCCTGGAGCCGAGATACCTTTTGGTAAGATCTACCCCCTAGCGGGGCCCGAGCTAAAAGCTTTGAAGGATTATATAGACGAAAATTTAGCCAAGGGCTTCATACGCCCCTCTTCATCTCCCGCAGGTGCACCCATCTTCTTTGTGAAGAAGAAAGATGGATCTCTGAGACCCTGCATAGACTATAGGGAACTCAATAAGGTTACTATTAGAAACCGTTATCCATTGCCTTTAATCCCTGAGTTGTTGAAGAGAGTGCGGCATGCCAAAATTTTCTCTAAACTGGATCTCCGTGGGGCCTATAACTTGGTCCGTATTAGACCTGGGGATGAATGGAAGACTGCTTTCAGGTCACGCTATGGACACTTTGAATATCTAGTTATGCCTTTTGGTCTGAGTACCGCCCCAGCCACTTTCCAACACTTGGTGAATGACATCTTCAGGGATCTCCTAGATACATTTGTGGTGATTTATCTATGATGATGATATTCTAATTTTTTCTAACTCCACAGAGGAACATCATGGACATGTGAGAATGGTCTTAGAACGCCTAAGACAAAAGCATCTCTACATCAAACTTGAAAAGTGTGAATTCCATAGGACCGAAATTCAATTTCTGGGGTATGTACTATCTACGCAAGGGATTAGTATGGATGGAAGCAAGACCCAAGCCATCAAGGATTGGCCAATTCCTAGAAATGTGAAGGAGGTGCAGCGCTTCATCGGGTTTGCCAACTTCTATAGACGTTTCATTAAAAATTTTTCTGAGGTAGTGTCACCTATCACCCAACTTACCCGGAAACAGTCTAGGTTCTCCTGGACCCCGCAAGCTCAGGAAGCATTTTCCTGTTTAAAGGATAAATTTACCACCGCACCTATCTTAGTACATCCCAACCCCGAGCTTGCCTTCATAATAGAGGTGGATGCTTCAGACTGTGCCGTTGGAGCTATACTCTCTCAGAGAACAGGTGAGAAGAATGTCTTGCATCCCTGTGCCTTCTTTTCCCAGCAGTTGTCTTCGGCTGAGAGGAACTACGATGTGAGCAATAGAGAATTGTTGGCCATTATTGCCGCCTTCAAGGAATGGAGACACCTTCTTCAGGGAGCTGCACAGCAAATAGTCGTCCTGACAGACCATCGTAACCTTGAATTTATCAGGTCGGCTAAGTGCCTGACTCCTCGCCAGGCTCGCTGGAATCTTTTCCTAAACAATTTAATTTTGTAATTTCTTATAGACCAGGATCGCGCAATGGAAAGGCTGATGCACTCTCTAGGATTCATTCAGCAGAGACACGTCCACTTACTCCTCCTAAGACTATTCTTCCTGACTCTAGATTCCTGGGACTGATTCATAATCAAGACCTACTTAAGGACATCAAGGAAGCATACCATGCGGATTCTTTGTTGGCTCAACCCCCAAGGGACGTAAGTCTTGTCTTTAAGAATGGTGTGTGGATTCAGGGACAACGTCTGTATATACCTGAAACAGTCAGATTGAGAGTATTGCAACTCATCCACGATTCCAAGATAGCCGGGCATAGGGGAATTCTAAAGACACAAGAATTTCTTTCTCGTTTCTTTTGGTGGCCCACTTACAGGAAAGATGTTTTAAACTATGTCACTTCATGTGAAGTCTGTGCAAGATGCAAAACACCTCGCTCCTCACCAACTGGTCTGTTGCAACCTCTTCCTACCCCGTCCCGCCCGTGGGGATCCATTTCTATGGACTTCATTGTGGAGTTACCAACCTCTCAAGGGAAGAACACCATTCTAGTGGTGGTTGACCGTCTAACAAAGGCAGCTCATTTTATCCCTTGTGTCGGCTTACCCACTGCAAAACAGACATCAGACTTGATGATTAAGAATGTGTTTCGCTTACATGGAGTACCGGATGAGGTCATTTCGGATCAAGGGGTGCAATTCACTTCAAGGTTTTGGCAAAATTTCTGTGCAGCATTGGACATTAAAGTAAACCTTTCTTCTGCTTTTCATCCTCAGACTAATGGACAGACAGAACGAACCAATCAGACCCTGGAGCAGTATCTCCGCTGCTTTATCTGCCACCTACAGATGATTGGGTGGATCTACTTCCACTGGCTGAGTTCTCTTATAACAACTCTCAGAGCGCCTCCACTAAGCAGTCTCCTTTTTACTCCAATCTAGGTTATCATCCTAACATTCTTCCTCGATTTCCCATAGATACGCCCTTGCCGGCAGTGGCTGAAAGAATCACTTCTTTACAAAAGAATATGGATCTTCTAAAGGAAAATCTAGAATTGGCTCAGGAAAGGTACAAGAAAGCAGCAGATAAATTTCGTAAACCTGCACCAGCTTTCAAGGTAGGAGATTTGGTCTGGCTGTCAACCAGAAATCTTAAATTAAAGATTCCATCGTCTAAATTGGGACATAAGTACATTGGACCTTATAAGATCAGTAAGATTATAAGTGCTGTTGCTTGTCTTCTTCAACTGCCCAGAACTATGAGAATCCACCCTGTCTTTCATGTATCCCTACTAAAGGCTGCAACACCCAATACGTTTCCTGGACGTTCTTCTCCTTGCCCTGACCCAGTGCTGGTCGATGGTCAGGAAGAATTTATGGTGGAAAGGATTCTAGATTCCAGGTTGTACAGAAATCAGTTGCAATATTTGATTAAATGGCAGGGCTACCCAGTGGAGGACAACTCATGGGAACCAGTCAACAATGTAAATGCTCCTCGCCTGCTCCGCCAGTTTCATCAGAGGTACCCTGACAAGCCTGGTCTGAGGTCATCCGGAGGTTGTCCCTAAGGGGGGAGTAATGTAAGGTTCTTTGTCTCTGTTGACATGTTCCTTGAAACTCAGTTTTCCGTCGGCCATTTTGCTTTCTGTCTTTCTGCAGCTCTTGCCCTCAGTTAATATGGAGTTCCAGTTTTCATGTTCCCGCCCTGATTCTTCCCTCTTGCTTCTTAAGCAGCCTCAGCTGAACAATCAGTGCTCCTGAATCAAGCCTCAGTCAGTCTGTGACCTGACTCCTGGAAACCTTGAACTTGTACTCCAGCTATTCCCTACTGAGGAACCTTTGAACACTTTTGGACTCTGGAAACCTGCTGTTTGGTGAATCCATGTTTGCAGAGGAATTACGGTACAGAGAAGAGATCCTGAACCTGCTTTGGAGATTTATTGTAGTGCTTGAAATTACTCTGGCCTGCTGTGTCTCCTGACTCTGTTCCTGCAAACTTTGTGAACTTTTCAGCATGCTTGTATGAAGTAATACAAGTCATTTCATTTCAACCTATGTCTCCTGTGTTTTCCTCGCACCCAAGCACAAGACGCTATAGGAACTGTACACTATACATGACAAGTATGCTCCATACACAGTGTCAGAGAGTCACATAAACCACCAGAGCCCCCCATAAACATGGTCAGAGTGTCTGATTCTTCAGTGTCAGAGAATTTCATAAACAGAGACAGGGTCCCCAAAAAGAAAGCTATAGTGCCCCCATATACAGTGCCAGTTGCCTCATAAACAATGTGCGCACGAACAGTAGTAGTTTAAAAAACAATGCAAGTGTGCTCCATAAACAGTGCCAGAGCCCCAATATACAGTGCTATAGCCCCAATATACAGTGCTATAGCCCCAATATACAGTGCCAGAGCCCCAATATACAGTGCTACAGCCCCAATATACAGTGCCACGCATTTGGAAAACAGAGCCAGAATGTCCACAAAAGCAGAGATACAACGCCACAATGAAGAAGTACGAGATGTTCCTATAGCAGAGCGACTCCGCTCCATCCTTTTCACCTGGGCTCAGCTGAACAAGAATGAGCAGACAGCTGAACGATCAGCGAGATCGCCATGATGTAAATTAGCAGGGTCTCCCGGGGTCCTCACATGCAGATATGCAGAATTTTAATTGACAGCGAAACAAGAAAAGGTTAATAGGAGCAATAATTAGCTAAAAATCCCATGGGCTGAAAACGACTTATTTGACCCCCAACCCAGCCCCTGAATCTGTTATTGTCATGTTACATGTTAGGAAGTTTTCCCGGTCACATAAGTGTCTATTCTTCACCGAGGTCTGATATAAATAAAGCCTTCCCATCTTTGGGGTCTCTATATATAATGTTTGTGGTAATGGAGGAGCAATGTGCATTCCTTGCGGTAAGACTTTATACCTGATCTTTCAGCTTTCACCACTTATAAAGCTTTTTTTAAACCCCCGTCGGTATTAATGTACACGAGGCCCTGACTGATGACATTAGGCAAGAACTCTAAGCGAGATAATGTCGTTGGGACTTTTGACAAAACGGAATAACGCTCTGAAGGGAAAAACTCGTAATAAGTTTTGGAATCTGTTTTTAGATATTTGTGAAAGAGCAAAACATTTTTTCTGTGCTTTTCTTCTTTATCCTCCAATTTTGGCTATTTATTAAACCCATTTTAAAAACTTTCCAGGGAACAGGCATACTGGATACGCACGTTTTTCCTGTATTGCCTGTATAGAACTTGCAGCGGGGCGGATGATTTGTGCCACTTGAAATGTATCAGTATCAGTTGACGGATAAAAGTTATAAAGTTTTAGACCCCGTTTTAATAAACTGTTTTAACCAGAAATGTGGCAGAAAACTGTTCAAATGTCCCAAAAGTGTTTTGCAACTTTTTTTTTTTTTCATTTTTATGCCAGTTCAGCCAACTTTTTGGAAAGTTAGCAGGGAGGAGGCATGGCCAATGAATATATCAAAGGCAGTGAGGAATACGACAGAAATAAATGCATTCCAGTCCCCGATGGGAGTACATTTCTGTCTCTGGCATACAGAAGCTGAAAGATGCGCCAGATTCATCAAGAGTAGCACATTCTTTAATGAATTTAGTGGCTCTTACGCCAACGCAGTCTTCATCAAGACTGACGCCCAAGACCCTAACCTTGATGAATGAACCCCTTAGAAGAAGTCATGCAGGACAGCCCCTTTACTAAAAAGACCAGCATCAAAACACATTTGTCATTGAATTTCCACCCTCTGCTTATCCCGGTCCAGTCTATACGGCAAAGGTGTCAATTAAGCTTCATGAAATAGGAAATGTCAGCTTATTTTGTCTGATCCACTGACCAGTGAAAAATGATGCTCCGAGGAGAACAGGAGGCTTCCAGAAAATGAGTCGGACTTCTCGTTCTCCTGGAAGAGGTGACAAATCTCCGAAAGTCCTCATGAATAATCATGGAAACTAGCAAATCATCTGGAAGGTTTCTGTCTCATGACACCGGGATATTCCAATAGGGTCACTGAATACTTTGTTTTCTTCCTCTTGAACATATTTGCATACCATGTTTCCCAGGGAGCATTGCTTGACCTATAAGTGTCCCTATGCTGACCAGGCACTAGAAACTTCCCCCCCCCAGACTTATATCAAAGTCCTCTCACCTCCTCTTACCCAACCAACCGCTATCCTACTTTACATTTTTCCATAGATTTGGATATACGGTATATCCGAAGTCATGCGACAAAGCTCTAAAAGAGGACCTATTACCAGGAGGAAAGTGGTCAGTTTTTTCTCTTGCTTTATTCTTGCTGCTCCCCTAAGTATTCATATAATTAGTTTTTTTTTCTCCTTTTTTAAAATCCGCCACACGGTTCTAGAAATATGGACCGTTTTATTTAGTGCAAATTTTATGATCTTTATGAGGGGGGCGTGGCTCATAGGGTAATTATGCAGGGCACTATAAAGACACGCCCCAGAGGTTCCTTTGGGTCCCGCCCCTTGATAAAGACCATAACAAATGGCACGACATAAAAAATCCCATATCTCTGGAACAGCATGGCGGATTTACAAAAGAAAAACAACGAAGAAAGGAATACTCAAGGGAGTAGCAGGAATAAAATAAAAGCAAAAACTGACCATTTGTAATCTGCTGCAGGTCCTCTTTGTAGGATCAATATTGAGTTCCAGGATTGCTATTTCCAATAAGTGGCCCTAGAGGCCCTGTTCTCTTTCTTTTTGAGAATACTATTTGCATGTTCAGAAGCTCTGCCAAAGTGCAAAAATGTATATTTAATGACTTTTTCATATTATAGGAGGGTCAACAATTGTTCCATTCGTCTGAAACAGCTCCCATTTAGATTAAAGGGTTATTCTCATCTTCATAAATGGGGAAAAATGCAAAATAAGCAATTTTCCATTTTGACATTTATTAAAAAATTACTCTGTGTTCTTAAACACTGAGGGATTTTTAATTGTATTGTGTAACTTGATTTTTGTTTTACTCAAAAAAATCACCACAATGTTCCATTGAAATGAAAGCGTAATCAGAGAGTATTTTAAATGGGTCTTGCTGTGTATTTTTTAGTAAATCCAATTCAAAATACCCCTAAAAAACAACTATAAAAAACTCAGCCTTAGTGTGTGGTCACAAGGAGGTTTTTTAACGTATACTTTTCTGGCAGATAATTTTGATGTGGAAACCTCATTAAAAAAAATAAAAATCGGATTGCACTCATACCAATGTTAATCTATATATAATAAACATGTAATAGGAGTATTCCATGCTCATCTGCAATTTTTTCTCAGCTGAAATCAAACCGAGAAAAAAAATTGCATCATGCTGCGACAATCCTCGTATCTCAGACGAGACTCGCCAATGCAAGTCAAAGGGTTTGGAAAAACATTGCACGGCATTCGGACCATGTGACTGCTCTCTGATTTTTACACACCGATGTCCTTGAAAATCTAACATTTCATCTGCCGCGTACAGTAAAATCACAGTGTCACCCGACAGAATAAATTAGATAGAATAGATATATACACATAGCATAGATAGATGTAAAGATGTCAGTCACATATATAATCAGTGTTCTGCCTGTGTAACTTACTGTACATGTATTTTATTACTAAATAAATTATTCTGAAAAAAATGGTGTGGGGTACTCCAAAAGTTTATTAACCAGCAGAGGGAAAGCAGACAGCTGGGGGGGCAGATGTCTACAGCTTGGGAAGGGGGTAATACACATGGAGCTCACCAGGCTATTAATATCAGGTCACAGCTGTATACATAGCCTTTACTGGTTATTAAAATGGGGGACTCCCCAAAAAAATTACATAGGGTTCCACTATAATTAATAACCAGCAAAGGCAAGGCAGACAGCTGCGGGTTGATATTAAAAGCGTGGTAAGGGGAAATAGATATTGGATCCGTTCCAGACTAAAAACATCAGCTCTCAGGAGCCTCAGAAATGGCACATCCATAAGCTGCACCAAATCTGGCAGTTAGCCTCACTCTTCACACTTACCCTGGTGTGGTAGCAAATGGGATGATAGTATTGGGGTTGATGTCCCCTTTCTACTGTCAGGTGACATCAAGCCCCGAGGTTAGTATTGGGAGAGCATCTATAAGACACCCCTATTACAAACCCCATAGTCAAATTGTGAAAAAAATAACACCCAGAATAAATTCCTTTATTTAAACAAATGACACAGATTCCTTTATTGACTCTAAATTAACCAAAAACAGTTATACTCACCTTACGCCCAATCCATTGAAGCCAATGTCCCCTGTAAAAGAATTAAAATATTAAACAACCATATTGCTCACCTGTCCGATGAGAAGATAATAGTATAATTGTCCCGCAAAGCATCTAGCTCGGTGACATCTAGATGACAGGCTGCATTGTTGCATGATGCGACTATACAGCCTGCTATCCAGCAGAGATACAGACGGAGGGAGGGAGCCAATATCCATGTCCACTTTCTAGGCTATTAATATCAGCCTGTAGCTGTTTGCCTAGCCTTTGCTGGTTATTAATTATAGGGAAACCCACATCATTTTTGGGGGGAGTCCCCCATTTTAATAACCAGTAAAGGCAAAGTATACAGCTGTGAGCTGATATTAATAGTCTGGGAAGCTCCATGGGTATGTGTAGCACAAGCGATCGGATGATTGTAGCTTCAAATCTCCTAAAAAAAATTTAAAAAATCTAAAACTTCAAATCACTCCCTTTTTGCCCTAAGAGAAAATAAAACAGTAAAAGAAAAGAAAATTACACATTAGGTATCGCGTTTCAGAAATGCCCGATCTATCAATATATAAAAAGAATTAATCTGATCGGTAACGGTAGCGAGAAAAAAAAAGCAAAATTCCAGCATTACATTTTTTGGTCGCCACAACCTTGCAATAAGAGGCGATCAAAACATAATTTCTACCCCAAAATGGTATCACTAAAAATGACAGCTTGAAGCAAAAACAAATAATCCATCACCCAGTCCCAGATCCCAAAAAATGGAGACTATGCTGGTCTCGGAAAATGGCGCCATTTTTTCTACAAACTTTGGAATTTATTTTCATCACTTAAATAAAAAAGAACCTAGACATGTTTGGTTTCTACAAACTCGTAATGACCTGGAGAAATATAATGACGGGTCAGTTTTAGCATTTCATTTACATGATAAAAAAATGAACTATTGTGGATTTGTACTTTTTTGCAATTTCACCGCAACAGTATAGCAGAGCTAGGTCTAAGCAGGGAAGGCGTGCATGGTAGCAGCAGATATGCCTACTACCTGAATACTCAGATTGCGTCCCACCGCCTGAGCAGGCCTAAAAGATCTGGGATCGTACTGTCAGAGGTGCAACCTGGCGCACAAAGGAGAGAAGAAAACAGTGGAAGAAAGATGATACCGATCGAATCCAGGAGAGGTGAGCATTGAGCAACAGTCACCAATTATTTTCAGAACTTTTCTAAATTTGAAAAGATCTCTTGGAATAAAACAATTGCTGAAAAGTTAGGGTGATCAATGAGTGGAACAGTCGGCCACGAGAGGTGGTGAGTTCTCCTTCAATGGAAGTCTTCAAACAGAGGCTGGACAGACATCTGTCTGAGATGGTTTAGTGAATCCTGCTTTGAGCAGGGAGTTGGACCAGATGGTCCAGGAGGTCTCTTCCATCTTTAACATTCTAGGATTCATCAGAGAGAGCACATTTCATTTTCCCAGAAAATATTAAGGGTCCAGTATAGAAATGTCCAGCCTTCTCTTATTTTTTTGACCATGAAGAGCAATATTAAGTCTATGGTGGTATATGGTAAAACGGGAAGCGCCAAGTTTCCAAGAGGTTCTCAGAATTCTGCTCTGTGTGTCCCATCAGCGTCGCTTCTCTCCATATTTTGGCATCATATCCCGGAATCACACATACTAATATTTTAGATTCTAACGCCTTTTGAACTAATTATAGCCGAGCACCGGCTGCTAATTAATTGCTGATGAGTACACATAATCTGAAATTCCTGTAAGACCTTCAGCTCTGTGATATGAATACAGAGCAGTTACATAAATGAAACGAAAATAGCTTTCATCTGGAATCACAAAATCCGCACGGAGGTCCCTCCACCAACAGACTGATTAATGTACTTCACCGAGTTTACATCTTCAAGGTATATTTGATTTTCTATTATTAGAGGTTCGCGGGCGTTCATGCTCCGCGTGCTTCCATAGGATACATGGTGCATTATTAAAAAACTGAGATGGCGCACCCCTCCCCCCACCGCTTCCAGTCATAAATGATTGCACACAGCTGCTGCGCTAATAACAACCCAAAATGATAAAGTTTGGGAACACACATCTGTTCTGGCAACTCAAACTACGGCCCTAAGATCTGTCAGAGGCCAGATATCGCTGCAGCCATGAAAATGTGTCCCACTAGAAACCGGAGAGGGAGATTTACAGATGGGAGCCTGCAGCAACAACCAGACTGGATCCATGTCATGCCTTATTCTCTGAGGAGTTCTGATAGATAGATAGATAGATTAGATAGATAGATAGATAGATAGATAGATAGATAGATAGATAGATAGATAGATAGATAGATAGATAGTAGATAAATAGATAATAGATAATAGATAATAATAGATAGATTAGATAATAGATAGATAGATAGATAGATAGATAGATAGATAGATAGATAGATAGAATAGATAGATAGATAGATAGATAGATAGATAGATAGATAGATAGATAATAGATAGATAGATAGATAGATAGATAGATAGATAGATAGATAAGATAGATAGATAGATAGATAGATAGATAGATAGATAGATAGATAATAGATAGATAGATAATAGATAGATAGATATAGATAGATAGATAATAGATAGATAGATAGATAGGATAATAGATAGATAAAGATAGATAGATAGATAGATGATAGATAGATAGATAGATAGAAAATAGATAGATAGATAATAGAAAGATAGATAATAGATAGATAATAGATAGATAGATAATAGATAGATAGAAAATAGATGGATAGACAGATAATAGATAGATAATAGATAGATAGATAGATAATAGATAGATAATAGATAGGTAGATAGATAATAATAGATAGTAGATAGATAGAAAGATAGATAGGTAATAAATAGATATAGATAGATAGATAGATAGATAGATAGATAGATAGATAGGATAGATAGATAGATACCGTATATACTCATGTATAAGCCGACCCGTGTATAAGCCGACCCCCTACTTTTGCCACAAAAAAACTGGGAAAACTTATTGACTCGCGTATAAGCCGGGTGTATAAACCGCCATCCTGCTCTGTGCTGCCCCGTCCTGCTCCTTGATCCCCCATCCAGCTCTGTGCTCCCCCATTCCCCGGCTTCTTTTGGTAGTGCTGCCAAATTTTCTTAGATAGATAACATTGCTGTACAGCCAAATTGGTTCAGAGACAAAAAAAAGTTGAACACAACTATTTTTTTGGAGCTGAAAATGAATATGAGGCTTAAAGTTGCTGATTGTCTCTAATTTTCAAGATACAGAGGAGGTTATAATTATTTGTGACACCTTTCCTGCAGGTTTATAAAAACTTGCGTCTTTATTATTTCATCATTATTGCATTGTTAGTAGCTCGTCTATTACATCATCTATTTAGACTATTGAGCGTTCAGTCTTCCATGATCTTAGGGTGATCACTGACCAAGCAAAAAACGCCAACTCTCCTTCGACCACGTATTCCTAATTACAGCTGCATCACCTACTTTTATAAATGCTCTCTGTGTAAGGTATACAGTTTTATGATTTCTTAGCTTCGTTTCTTAGCATATTGACATATTTCTATGTGTTTTTTTCAGATAAGTCTCGTTCTTTCATTAACAAAGTGGATAGTTTTTGCTACATATGCGGAAAAGTCACTTTTGCATCACAAAGCGAAATTTGACTACCATGATAAGGAAAGTCTGCAACCTGTATTTTGGCTGCAGAATAAGAGAATCAAGACAAGAGTTGGGCTCCACATGCAGCAATAGATGTACATCGCATCTTACCCAGTGGTTGTATGGGAAGAAGCCATCTATGCCTTTTGCAGTCCCAATGATCTGGAGAAAGCCAACCGATCACTCTACCAATTGCTATTTCTGTATGGTGCCCCCATTAGGAAAGGAGTTTCAAGGAAGAAGAAGTGAACTTCACAGTATCCAAACTTTCCACCTGCAATAATCCTAGTGCCACATAAAGAAGAACTGCTGGTTCCAAGAGAACCAGAAACATTTTCAGCCAAGTCAAGTGATAAAGAAGAGGACCTTGGTGTCCTTCCTCTCACGACCCAAAGCTTCTGTCAACAACCTCAACTGAACCTCTTCTTATAACACAAAGGGAACGGAACGATCTTGTTAGAGATTTGGATCTGCCAAGAGTAAGGCTGAGCTCTTCAGCTCCAGGCTACAGCAGTCGAATTTCCTAAGGGTAATATTCTGATAAAGATCTTGTCCAATACTTCATCATGGAGGGCGATATTGTGGCATGTGACAACATCAACAGTTTAATGGAAGCTCTGAAGATAAGTCATAATCCAGAGGAATGGAGGCTCTTCATCGTTTCATCCAAAACAAGCTGAAAAGCCGTCTTGCTACATAATGGCAATGCGCTACCTTCAATTCCAGTTGGTTATGCCATCCACATGACAGAAACCAATGACAACATGAAACAGCTGCTGAGGTGCCTGAACTAAGACCAACATTTGTGGCCCTCTTACCTTGTCTCCAGGGTGGATGCAAAGTACTGCTGCTTTCTGTGTGAGTGGGATAGTCCTGCAAGAGAACATCACTACAATAAGAGACTGGCCAATCCAACATTGACTTCAGCCAGAGAATAATAATGTCCTCCATCCAGCACTTGTTGGCCCACATAAGATTTTGCTACCACCATTGCATATCAAGTTGGGCCTAATGAAGAATTTTATAAAAGCAATGGAGAAAAATGCAAAATCATTCACATATCTCATTGATACATTTCCATGGTTGTTTGAAGCAAATGTAAAGGAAGGAGACTTTATTGGACCTCAGATTCATTATCATCTTTAAGATGAGGTGTTTCTCCATTTGTTGAAGGGCAAGAAAAAGACCTCATGGGTAGCACTCACATTAGAGGTGACTCATTTTTTGGGAAACTCTAGAGCAGATAACTATGAAGAGTTGGTGGAGAATCTCCTCAAAACATATAAGTATCTTGGCTGTAACAAGTCCTTAAATATTAATTTCTTACATTCACAGCTGGACTTTTATTCTCCAAACTGCGGAGCAGAGAGCGATGAGCACGATGAGGGATTTCTCCAAGATTTTGCAGCTATGGAGATAAGATATCAATGAAAATAGAATCCGTCAATGCTTGAAGATCACTGTTGGACAATTGTAGGAGATGATCTGATGCAGGAGTACAAGAGACAAGCAGATGATCCGACGCAGGAGTACAAGAGACAAGCAGATGATCCGACGCAGGAGTACAAGAGACAAGCAGATGATCCGATGCAGGAGTACAAGAGACAAGCAGATGATCCGATGCAGGAGTACAAGAGACAATCAAATGATCCGATGCAGGAGTACAAGAGACAAGCAGATGATACGACGCAGGAGTAAAAGAGACAAGCAGATGATCCGATGCAGGAGTACAAGAGACAAGCAGATGATCCGACGCAGGAGTACAAGAGACAAGCAGATGATCCGATGCAGGAGTACAAGAGACAAGCAGATGATCCGATGCGGAGTGAGCTACAAGATCGATGCAGGATCAAAGCACATGATCGATGCAGGAGTACAAGAGACAAGCAGATGATACGACGCAGGAGTACAAGAGAAAAGCAAATGATCCGATGCAGGAGTACAAGAGACAAGCAGATGATCCAATGCAGGATTACAAGAGACAAGCAGATGATACGACGCAGGAGTACAAGAGACAAGCAAATGATCCAATGCAGGAGTACAAGAGACAAGCAGATGATCCGATGCAGGAGTACAAGAGACAAGCAAATGATCCGATGCAGGAGTACAAGAGACAAGCAAAAAAGAGTTGTCACTGAATGAGCAGCAAATGTTGTAGTGCAATTTCTGTAACTGTTTATAATTTGTGATAGTGTTTAGACAGGTTTTACTTATTTGAATTGTTGTTAAGTTTCCTCTAAATAAATATCAGAAAATTGTCATAAAATATTCTACATCTTCATATTTACAAAAATAATAATGTTTCAAAGTACTGAAACTTTTATGCATTAATGGATAGATAAATTTATAGATAGATATTAGAGATTAGATCATCAACAAATAGAGAAACAGTCTGTTAGCTCAACATAGCCGGCACCAGTCTTCAGTTCTTCAAATTTTCCACCAAAGCAGCTTTTCTGGTACTGGGCATCGGGCATGAAAAATGCAACCAAAATTTCATTCACACGACTGGCTGTTTGATCTCTATGGCCCCTTCAGCCGGCAGTTCCTTCTATGAGGTGGTGACAATAGCCGGCCGGGTTGGGCCACTAATAGTTCTATGCGTCAGTGGTAGAGATTGGGGTCTACAGCCTGAATCCTGGACAGTCGGACATTAATTAATAGAATGACCATTATGTACAATGTCCAAAAACAGGTCCTAAAACCTGGACTTGGCCCTCGAAATTAGGGACAGTTGTCAGCTCCGAGACAAATTGTTCCCATATTTGTCTGTCTTTGATTAGGCAACCCATTAAGACTCAGATGACATTCTGGTGGCTTCATACATAAAATGCTGCAGTCCAGGTCACCGGATAGCCGCTCGCTGCTTTCAAAGCATTCATCAGATATCGGATAACACACGGCACAATAACTCAGCAGCCGGGCTTCACTGACTTAAATCACTATATATTCCCACAGAAAGCAAGTAGCAGAGTGTTTATAGCAAGCAAGAAAAACACGGCATGAATGCTGGGAGCTGGCGGGTACGCAGCTGGCAGGGGGTCACACGGGTTTTTATTTAGCGCCTGGGTTGTTTTGTTTTGCCCCTCGATGACATCACATGAGGACCACGCTGTAAACCAAGGAAGAAATCTCCAGCCAGACATGAAATCCGCTCCTGTATAGGTAAAATCATCAAAAAAGGACTAAAATTAGACAATTATTCAGAGGGTCAATATTTTGAAGTAAAAGGGTGTGCTTCCATAACGTTATTTGGTAGTATAAAAACAAAGATTACAATTACTATAGAAAAGGTGTAATCCAGCACTATATGTTCTGGGAAATCACAATAATCTACAATTCTTACTACAGATAAAGTGTAATCCAGCACTATATGCTCTGGGAAAACACAATAATCTACCATTACTACACAAAAGGTCTAATCCAGCACTATATGTTCTGGCATATCACAATAATCTACAATTACTCCAGAAAAAAAAGTGTAATCCAGCACTATATGTTCTGGCATCACAATAATCTCCAATTATTACTACAGAGAAAAGTGAAATCCAGCACTATATATTCTGGCATATCACAATAATCTACAATTACTCCAGAAAAATTGTAATCCAGCACTATATGTTCTGGGAAATCACAATAATCTACAATTACTACTACAGATAAAGTGTAATCCAGCATTATATGTTCTGGGAAATAACAATAATCTACCATTACTACAGAAAAGGTCTAATCAGCACTATATGTTCTGCAAAATCACGATAATCTACAATTATTACTACAGATAAAGTGTAATCCAGCATTATATGTTCTGGGAAATCACAATAATCTACAATTACTACAGAGAAAAGTGGAATCCAGCACTATATGTTCTGGGAAATCACAATAATCTACAATTATTACTACAGAGAAAGGTGGAATCCAGCACTATATGTTCTGGCATATCACAATAATCTACAATTACTCCAGAAAAAATGTAATCCAGCACTATATGTTCTGGGAAATCACTGCAATCTAGCCTTCAAGAAAAAAAAAAGCCAGATTTCATGGAAGGGAAGGTATCTGATCGTCCATCAGACCCAAGAGTGGCGCTGTCTTTGAGAAACTATTCAGCAGTCCATTTTTCGTAGTGTCACTCAGCCCCTGTCTCCCTCCCTATAAGCTACAGACATTCTTGTTTATGGCGGTGTCATAGTAATGAAAAACATTACCATCAGAACAAGATTACAGTGATGTCAGAACAGTATAAATCAAAGTTTGTGTCCTGCGAACTTATAACTGGTGGGGAAACATGTAGGCGCAAACATGTAAAATAGCTGGAGTGTTTTCTGAAATACCAACTGTCAACAGCGCGCGGTACGAGCCAATAAACAACTGGCAGACGAGATCACGGCAGACAGTAGACAAGGAAGCATGGAGTAATGAATGATCCGTACATTGCAGAAATATAACACAAACAGGGATCTGGCTTCATGGATGAAGGAAACACGACGGTTTTATACGAGAGCTTCACATAAACAGGACTTTAAGTCACCAGGTCAAAAGTGGACAGTTTTGTTCTTACTTTATTCTCACTGCTCCCTGGAGTATTCCGCTTTTTGTTTCTTGAAAATCCGCCATTTGGTTCCAGAGATATGAGCCTTTTTATTTAGTGCTAATTTTTATGGTGTCTAGGAAAGAGGGCGTGGCTCACAGGATCCTCAGGGGCGTGTCTTTAGGCTGCTCTGCATAATTACTGTGTGAACCACGCCCCCTCAGTAAAGCTTAAAAATTCACACTAAGTAAAAAGGTCCATATCCTTGGAACCGTACAGTTGATTTAAAACATTAAAATAAGAAATACTCAGGGGGGCAGCAGGGATCAAATATAAGCAAAAATTGCCCAATTTTGACTTGGTGGCAGCTCCTCTTTAAATCGATATTATCTTGTTTTAAAGTGATGCTGCATTCCATTACTATGATGAGCAAGTGTATGTGAGCACAATTTCAGAAATCTGATTCACTTTTTTAATAATGTAAAATGTTTTTCCGCAGTGTGTGAACAAGCCTTTAAGGTTTAACCTCTGACTCCTCCACTGATCCTAAAAAAAGGGTCCTAACCTTGCATGGTGGCGCTATCGCCCTATTCTGTGGCTGTGGGGGGGGGGGGGAAATCTTGTGAATGAGATGCAGCACTAAGTCAACAAAATCATTTTTTTTCCTTCTGATTGATGAGGGTCCAAGAACCTCACCAATCAGTTAGTGATGACATATCAGGGTATATCAGGAGGCGGGAAAGAGGTTGTCTCAACACAAGAAGGCATGTCTAATAGGTGGGGGTTCAACCGCAGTAATCCCCATCAATTGCTAGACCAAAGTGGCAGCGCTTCTACTAAAGCTGAACCACATTTGAACCCGCCCCTGAGGACCTGATCCTTCTCTCTAGAAATGATCCCAAAATTTAAAAGAGAACGTCCTTTTTATGTCACTAAAAATAATTATGTCCTTTGGGAAATTCTGCAAATATCAGGACTGTTTGGGTGGTATAAAAAAACTTTCGGAATATACTTTGAGGTTGTTAAGTCCTCAGTCACCAGTAGTGTTGAGCATTCCGATACCGCAAGTATCGGGTATCGGCCGATATTCGCTGTATCGGAATTCCGATACTTAGTTCCGATATTTTTCATATATCGTATACCGGAATCGGAAGTTCCCATAATTCTTTGAGAGGCAATGTGATTTTAGTCAGCCAATGAGGAATCTTATGAAGTGTGGGCACATTCTGTAATGCTGCGGTCATCTTAACTAATGGCATGGCTGTGATTGGCTGCTGAAATGATGTCAGAATGCACTATAAAAGGCGCCGCCTCCATTTTTGCATCACTGTGCTGTGAACTCAGTTAGGGACAGAACGCTGCTGTGCTGACTCTGAGGGACAGTTAGACATTGCGATTTTGTGTACTCTACTGTGCTTTAGGCAGGCTAGTTTACCAACCGCTGTGTAAAGCTTCCTTTTGCCAGTGTTGTTTTAACAGCTCTGTGCAAGGTGTGTGTGAGAGTGCAGGTGACGCTGCAGTTTGCTCTGCATCCACCGCTGTTTGTAGGCATCTGCACGTGTCACTCACTGACTCTTTTTTTTATTTGATTTTGTGGAATTGGTGCAGCTCCATTATATTTGCAAAAATCTAATCTATTAGTGTGACGCGCTTCCATCCGTATACAATACATTGGTTGCAAACACTATAGAAGTAGACAAAGGGGCCTTTCACGGCTACTGAACAGTTGTGTTTCAGTGTTCACTGTAGTCTGTGAGCTTTTCATTTTTTGAGTGCAGATCACGCTCCAGTTAGTTCTTCAACTACTGCTGGTTGTAGTCTGCTGAGCGTGTGTCACTGCCTCATCCTTCACATTTTTCTCTAATTGGTGCTGCTCCATTATATTTGAAAAAAATCTAATCTATTAGTGTGACGCGCTTCCATCCGTATACAATACATTGGTTGCAAACACTATAGAAGTAGACAAAGGGGCCTTTCACAGCTACTGAACAGTTGTGTTTCAGTGTTCACTGTAGTCTGTGAGCTTTTCATTTTTTGAGTGCAGATCACGCTCAAGTTAGTTCTTCAACTACTGCTGGTTGTAGTCTGCTGAGCGTGTGTCACTGCCTCATCCTTCACATTTTTCTCTAATTGGTGCTGCTCCATTATATTTGAAAAAAATCTAATCTATTAGTGTGACGTGCTTCCATCCGTATACAATACATTGGTTGCAAACACTATAGAAGTAGACAAAGGGGCCTTTCACAGCTAATGAACAGTTGTGTTTCAGTGTTCACTGTAGTCTGTGAGCTTTTCATTTTTTGAGTGCAGATCACGCTCCAGTTAGTTCTTCAACTACTGCTGGTTGTAGTCTGCTGAGCGTGTGTCACTGCCTCATCCTTCACATTTTTCTCTAATTGGTGCTGCTCCATTATATTTGAAAAAAATCTAATCTATTAGTGTGACGCGCTTCCATCCGTATAAAATACAGTGGTTGCAAACACTATAGAAGTAAACAAAGGGGCCTTTCACAGCTACTGAACAGTTGTGTTTCAGTGTTCACTGTAGTCTGTGAGCTTTTCATTTTTTGAGTGCAGATCACGCTCCAGTTAGTTCTTCAACTACTGCTGGTTGTAGTCTGCTGAGCGTGTGTCACTGCCTCATCCTTCACATTTTTCTCTAATTGGTGCTGCTCCATTATATTTGAAAAAAATCTAATCTATTAGTGTGACGCGCTTCCATCCGTATACAATACATTGGTTGCAAACACTATAGAAGTAGACAAAGGGGCCTTTCACAGCTACTGAACAGTTGTGTTTCAGTGTTCACTGTAGTCTGTGAGCTTTTCATTTTTTGAGTGCAGATTACGCTCCAGTTAGTTCTTCAACCACTGCTGGTTGTAGTCTGCTGAGCGTGTGTCACTGCCTCATCCTTCACATTTTTCTCTAATTGGTGCTGCTCCATTATATTTGAAAAAAATCTAATCTATTAGTGTGACGCGCTTCCATCCGTATACAGTACATTGGTTGCAAACACTATAGAAGTAGACAAAGGGGCCTTTCACAGCTACTGAACAGTTGTCTGCAGTGTTCACTGCAGTCTCTGAGGAATAACCACACTTAGGCCTTATAACTTTTCTGACTTTCTTTATCAATCTACCAAGATGAAGAAGGCAGGGAGTAAGGCACGTGGTCGTGGCCGTGGAGTTTCAGCAGGGAGAGGACGTGGGGATTCTGTGCCTGCTGCTGCCGCACCCAGTGACACAGCATCCACCAGTTTTCCCCGTGAGCGTTCCTTTATGCGCACTTTTGTAGGAGCTCAGCGTACCCCCCTGCTGCGGGAAGAACAAATTGAAGCCGTTGTTGGTTGGATGGCAGCCAATGCATCGACTTCAATTGCTTCCACCTCCTCTCAGGACCACAGCACTGTTGAACAACCATCTGTCTCTTCACCGCCTGCCAAATTGCCCAGGTAGTCAGAGAGTTCTGAACTGGAGCCAGCTGAGTCTCTGCTTCTGTTCTCAGAATCTGTTGGCTTGGAAACAGGGGGCCCCGCCAAGCAGCATTCTGGAATGTGAAGAAGAGGCAGTATGCAGTGATGCGCAACAGCTGTGTCTCTCTGAATCTGAAGAGGCGGGTGAGCCAGTGCCGATGGTCAGCACACCGCAGAACGCATCTGATGATGATGAGACTCAGGTGCCATTTTCTGTTGAGCAAGGTGCTGGCCAGACCACCCAACAGCAGTAGGTGTTGGAAGAGGGTAGTGGAGATGATGAGGTCCAAGACCCAACATGGCGTGAGGAACAGGAAGGTGGTGGTAGCAGCTCTGAGGAAGAGATTGCCCCAACGTCCAAACAGTAGGGAGAGGTAGGCTGCAGACTCGGTTGCCTGTACCCTCCAGTTTGGCACCCGTTCGTAGCAGTTCTCTTCCAACAGCCAAAACGGGCGCTCCCAGGACTTGCACTGCGTGGTCCTTTTTTGACACACTTGCAGATGATATTTGCTATGTCAAATGCAAGCTGTGTAATCAAAAAGTTAAAAGAGGTAAAAATACCAGTAACCTCAATACCAAAAATATGTGGAAACATGTACGGACAAAGCACGTAGCTGAGTTACAAAGACACACTGGAGATGTAGGCCAACCTACAGCAGCACCTACATCTTCAGCTCGTGTTGGAGCCTCTTCCTCCAGCTCACACACAGCTGGTTCGGCTTCCTCACAGGATCGCCATGGAAGAACCTCTTCACTGTTGTCCAGAGACCCAGTGTTATTCCACCCACAGCTGCAAGTTCCCTATCATCCTCACACTCCCAGGCCACTGTACAGCCATCGGTAGCACAGGCATGGGATAAAAGACGGCCATACTCGGCAAACCATCCACGAGCACAGGCTCTGAATGCTGGCATTGCAAAACTCCTGTCCCTTGAAATGCTGTCATTCAGGCTGGTGGAGACTGACACTTTCCGTAACTTTATGGCATTGGCAGTCCCACAATACAATGTGCCCAGCCGATTTTATTTCAGCAGGCAAGCCGTCCCTGGTCTGCAAAAGCATGTCGAGGGAAAAATTAAACATGCGCTACTAAACGCCGTCAGTAGCAAGGTCCACCTGACCACCGATGCGTGGACCAGTACCCATGGCCAGGGACGATACCTTTCCCTCACTGCCCATTGGGTCAATGTTGTGGAGCCGGGTACAGATCTTGAGAGTGGCGCTGTACGTGTTCTGCCAACTCCAAGGATTGCAGGAATCAAGTCTGTCCACATTGACTCCTCCTCCTACTCCAGTTCCTCAGAATCATCGCTGCAGGAGCCGTCACGGTCTACCTCCACATGGACCCGTGAACGCTTACCTGATGCGACCGATATGAGCACAGCCGTGGCCAAACGTCAACAGGCCGTCCTGAAATTAATTTACATGGGGAATCGAAGCCACACAGCGCAGGAGCTCTGGAATGCCATCAAGCAGGAGAGCGACGTGTGGTTTTTGCCAGCGAATCTCCAGCCAGGCTTGGTAGTGTGTGACAATGGCCGAAATCTGGTGGCAGCTCTGGGCCTTGGCAACCTCACTCACATACCATGTCTGGCACATGTGCTCAACTTGGTCGTGCAGAGTTTTTTGAGGGACTATCCGGATCTTGATGCACTGCTGCACAAGGTCCGCCTAGAGTGCGCTCACTTGCGACGTTCCAGCATGGCCAGATCGCGCATTGCAGCTCTGCAACGCAGATTTCGCCTTCCTGAACATCGCATCATATGTGACGTACCCACCAGGTGGAATTCCACGTTACATATGTTGGAGCGGTTGTGTGAGCAGCAGCCAGCAGTAATGGAGTATCAGCTGCATCAGGCGCAATCAACTCGCAATTTGCGTCGTTCACACTTCACCACTACTGAGTGGGCCTCTATGAAGGACATCTGCCACCTTTTGCGTGCGTTTGATGAGTCAACGCGGATGGCGAGTGCAGATGATGCACTAGTCAGCCTGACTGTCCCCCTTATCTGCCTGCTTTAAAAAACACTGCAAGCAATAAGGGATGAGGTTTTGGAAGAGGTGGAGGATGAGGAGTCACAAATTCCATCACCTTCTGGACAGTCAGCGCAACGTAGTTCCTCACAAAGGGCTGGGCAGTGTTCACTTTGTGAGGAGGATGAGGAGGAGTCAATGGAGGAGGAAGACATCGCTCCAGAGGGAGGTACACAACGCTCTAGTCAGTATGTAGAGCGAGGGTGGGGTGATGCAGAGCAGGCAGAGATGACGCCTCTTGCAGGGGACAGCGTTTCTTGGCCAGTTGGGAGTCTGCAGCACATGGTTGTGTAATGTATGTGGTACAGTTCATATAGCGTCTTGTGCTTGGGTGCGATGAAAATACTTGAGACACAGGTTGATAAAGAAAGTCTTGTATTGCTTCATACAAATTGGCAAAAAATAAACACACAGGTTGCAAACACAGAAGCAGGAGACACAGCAGGCCAGAGTAATCTAAGCTCAGCAATAACTCTCCACAACAGATTCAGATCTTCTTCTCTGTTACCGCAAGTCCATGCAAACGTGAGGCTCTCAAGAGCAGAGTTCAGAGTCCACAAGTGCTTCAGAGTTCCTCAGTAGGAATGGCTGGAGTACAAGGTCCAAGGCTTCAGGAGTCAGAACACAGGTTCACTGCAGGCTAGATTCTGAAGCACTGATTGCTCAGCTGTGGCTGTTTAAGAAGCAAACGGAGAGAATCAGGGCGGGAACATGCAAGCTGGAAAACTCCATTTTGACTGAGGGCAAGATAGCTGCAGCAAAACAGAAAGCAAAATGGCCGACGAACAAACTGAGTTTCAGAAACAGATACACAGAACCTTACAGGTTGATTTCATGCTGCAGTGCCTGAGAAACGACCGCCGCATCGCCCACATTCTCACCACGTCTGATTATTGGGTGTACACCCTCCTAGACCCTCGCTACCGGGACAACTTACAAAGCCTCATCACACCGTTGAACCGGGACCGTAAAATGCGGGAGTACCAAGACACACTGGTGCAATCCATAATGTTCTCCATTCCAGCCGAGAGCACTGCTGCTGCTACTGCTTTACAAAGCAGCTCTGTGCGTCGAGGCAGTGGAGACAGCTCTGCAACAAGAGGGAGCACAAGCAGCGCCTCTGCACAGGGCAAGACCAGTATGTTCCAAATGTGGCGAAGTTTTGTGGCAGCGCCACCAATGTCTACACCATCCGAGACGGCTCCAGTCAGCAGGAGGCAACGTTTCCGTAAGATGGTGACAGACTACATGTCTTTCCCTCTCAGTGTACTCCCAGATGGCTCTTCCCCATTCAAGTTTTGGGTCTCTAAGCTGGATACATGGCCAGAGCTTAGCCAGTATGCATTGGAGGTGCTGGCTTGCCCTGCTGCCAGTGTATTATCGGAGCGCGTCTTTAGTGCCGCAGGTGGTGTACTAACAGACCGTCGCATGCGACTATCCTCCGATAATGTAGACCGGCTTACTTTTCTGAAAATGAACAAGGCATGGATCTCGCCAGAATTTGTCTGTCCGTTTTCAGATTAAATAACTGGTTCGCAACGTTATCCATGTCTCCTGTTATGTTCATCAAACTACCACCTGAACTCTACTCCCTGTGCTACAACACTGCCAGTTGCTGCTCAGAAGTGTCGTGTCCACAGACCAATACACAAGCTATAGTGTTAGTGGGGTTCAGTAACGCCAGCTGTTCCCCTGCTGTGTGTCCGGCAACAAGTCTCCTGTTCCCTACACATGCACAGAAAAACCCATGACCAACATGCTCCAAATAGGGAAGAGCCGTCACCCTGATTGTTATGCTTAAAACAGGAAATTGTGAAGTTTTCCAGGCCTAGAATGATAAATTTTTATGACAAATATGGACAAATAATAATTTGTCATCACAGCGCATATCTGCACATGTCTATTATAAATGGTAACAAAAACTAAAACATAGTCTTCACTTTTTGAAATTAATGCATAAAAGTACATTTCATACTTATCAATTAATGCTTTTTAAGGAACTTTATCTGTACCTGTAAGATAATGCAGTCAATGGATGTACGAATCATAAAATCCTCATCATCATCATCACGAGTTTTATTTATGACAGACATTATAAAATACACATACTGATGCCAACTGTAACTTCACACACCATATATGAAATGGCCAGCATCTAAACCTGGTAATAATGTGCAATAATAAATTATTACATCTAGAAAGTGCATCATGCATACTGACAATAGGTAGTTATACCTGCAAGTGCTGTTGAAACAACCACAACAGATATAAATTAATAATGGTATATAGGTATCACAGTGCATAGTTACTCATGGACAATGTCAATGTAATACTGTACCTCAATAAAGTCAGCGTCAACCATTATGCTTGTTAGTCTTGTAGATTGTTAAAGAGGGAACGGTCTTTTTTGGTTGGTCATAGGTGGAGTATTAGACAGTAAATGATTACTGCTGTCGTATTTTTGGCGTCCCTAGGGCGCAATAACGCTGCGTAACGTCACATTTTATAGAGTCATCTAATTGACACACGCTACCCTACCCTACGCGTGACAGTAGGAAGGTAGTGTTCAAGCAGCTGACAGCACTCGGGAGTTAGCACGGATGCACGTTCAGGCGTTCAAGGATCCAAATGAACAACAGTCCAACGAAAAAATAGGAACAGCATCCAATCCAGGTGAAGTATAACAAGTCTTTATTCAGCCACCATAAAATACGACGTTTCGGCCATAGTAGGAAGGTAGTGTTGACGGATAAAGCCTTGCGCAACCAGACATGCTTTTACCCTCTTCAACACTGTCCAAGCAAAAAATGCATGATTGCAGCCGCAGACTTTATTGACGTACAGTATAACATCGCCATTACCCATCAGAGGCTGTCCACTGTCTGATACAGACATAGAATATACCTTTTCTATCTGTAGCCTTTGTTTCACCTACACTTGCAGGCACACACTTAAATTGTGACAATGCATTATGTTTTTTTAAATGGTTATTTTTTATCATACATTATTGTGTCATCACATTGATGAGTCCATGCTGGACATGTCATACATGCTGTACAAAGTAACGATTTTATTAACTTAAATAATTGAAATGTCTGTGACTGTCACATCTAAATTGCAATGATGATGATGATGAGTGACGATTACAAAATCCATTGTCTTCACTATGTTATGGTTTAACATAGCGTTCCTTAAGCATTATTCATAAATACAAAAATGGACTTTTATTGTTAAATTTACAACACTATATTTTGTAACCAATTTTTTGGGTGGTGTGTTGTTCCATTTCTTGTTGGCATGTGCATATATGCGTTTATATTTGCAGTGTCTTTATTTTTATTCTTGAAGTTAGGAAACATGTGTATCTTCGTACCGTGTTAGCCATTAGATAGAAAAATATTTAGACTTGAGAGTCCACAGTGGTTGATACCTTTGAATGGATAACTGAAAAGATGGTAACAAATTGCAAGCTTTCGAGGCTACTCACGTCTCTTCATCAGGCAAAGACTAAAACAAAAAATGAAGCATCACATATTTCTATACACAACAGGACACAGGAATAGTGCAATAGGTAAGACAAGTAAGTGACGTGTAGCAGAACTGTCATTATCACAGAGGGATGAACATAAATATTGGAACAGTTCCTAGATAAGGATAGAAAGTTTTATTGCCCTCTGATTGGGGTCTGGTGTTGTGTTTTCATGCCCCTGGAAGGGCAGAGACGCAGATTCCTTAATTGATATAGAATGACATAAATCCGTGTGATCTATTCATTCCATCACTAACAGTGTCAAAGGTCATGATGAGCTTATATTCTGAAACCTTTGTATCTTTGTCATATTTGAAGTTATATTTTAATACCAGTAATTCCATATCCATCATGCTATGACCGGGCATACAAAAGTGTTTTGCCACAGGTAAATCCATTATTTTTTGTCTTATCGTGTGGCGCTGATAATTCATCCTTGTTCTCATTTTTTGGCCGGTCTCCCCTCACTTGTCCCTCCCTCACTTGTCTTACCTATTCCTGTGTCCTGTTGTGTGTAGAAATATGTGATTCTTCCTTTTTTTTTTTAGTCTTAGCCTGATGAAGAGACCTGAGTAGTCTCGAAAGCTTTGAATTTGTTACCATATTTTCAGTTAGCCATTAAACGGTATCAACCACAGAGGACTCTCAAGTATAAATATTTTTCTATTCTTGGAATTGAAATTCATCATTTTATTGTCCTAGTAAAACTTCATTTATTCTTGTTTGAAGTACATACATTTGCAATGGCCACGTAACAAGGCAATAACTCAATATTTTGTGCCTACACCCTCCTTGACCCTGGGCTTCAACAGTGCCAGTTGCTGCTCAGAAGTGTTAGATGCACAGATGAAAACAATCGCTGATGTGTTTGTGGGGTTCAGTAACGCCTGCTGTTCCCCTGCTGTGTGTCTGGCAAAAATTACTGCTGCTAACTACAACTTCAACTTCAAACGTCTCATACTAGGCCTCTGCCTACACCCTCCTTGACCCTGGGCTTCAACAGCGCCAGTTGCTGCTCAGAAGTGTTAGATGCACAGATGAAAACAATCGCTGATGTGTTTGTGGGGTTCAGTAACGCCTGCTGTTCCCCTGCTGTGTGTCTGGCAAAAATTACTGCTGCTAACTACAACTTCAACTTCAAACGTCTCATACTAGGCCTCTGCCTACACCCTCCTTGACCCTGGGCTTCAACAGCGCCAGTTGCTGCTCAGAAGTGTTAGATGCACAGATGAAAACAATCGCTGATGTGTTTGTGGGGTTCAGTAACGCCTGCTGTTCCCCTGCTGTGTGTCTGGCAAAAATTACTGCTGCTAACTACAACTTCAACTTCAAACGTCTCATACTAGGCCTCTGCCTACACCCTCCTTGACCCTGGGCTTCAACAGCGCCAGTTGCTGCTCAGAAGTGTTAGATGCACAGATGAAAACAATCGCTGATGTGTTTGTGGGTTCAGTAACGCCTGCTGTTCCCCTGCTGTGTGTCTGGCAAAAATTACTGCTGCTAACTACAACTTCAACTTTAAACGTCTCATACTAGGCCTCTGCCTACACCCTCCTTGACCCTGGGCTTCAACAGCGCCAGTTGCTGCTCAGAAGTGTTAGATGCACAGATGAAAACAATCGCTGATGTGTTTGTGGGGTTCAGTAACGCCTGCTGTTCCCCTGCTGTGTGTCTGGCAAAAATTACTGCTGCTAACTACAACTTCAACTTTAAACGTCTCATACTAGGCCTCTGCCTACACCCTCCTTGACCCTGGGCTTCAACAGCGCCAGTTGCTGCTCAGAAGTGTTAGATGCACAGATGAAAACAATCGCTGATGTGTTTGTGGGGTTCAGTAACGCCTGCTGTTCTCCTGCTGTGTGTCTGGCAAAAATTACTGCTGCTAACTACAACTTCAACTTCAAACGTCTCATACTAGGCCTCTGCCTACACCCTCCTTGACCCTGGGCTTCAACAGCGCCAGTTGCTGCTCAGAAGTGTTAGATGCACAGATGAAAACAATCGCTGATGTGTTTGTGGGGTTCAGTAACGCCTGCTGTTCCCCTGCTGTGTGTCTGGCAAAAATTACTGCTGCTAACTACAACTTCAACTTCAAACGTCTCATACTAGGCCTCTGCCTACACCCTCCTTGACCCTGGGCTACAACACTGCCAGTTGTAGCTCGGAAGTGCTGTTAGCACAGTCTACACTTGCTCCTGTGTTACTGGGGTTCAGTAATGTCAGCTGTTCCCCTGCTGTGATAACGGCAAAAAGTCCTGCTGCCTCCACCATGTTCTCTTCTCATCCCTGGGCTACAACACCGCCAGTTGTTGCTCGGAAGTGCTGTTAGCACAGTCTACACTTGCTCCTGTGTTACTGGGGTTCAGTAATGTCAGCTGTTCCCCTGCTGTGATAACGGCAAAAAGTCCTGCTGCCTCCACCATGTTCTCTTCTCATCCCTGGGCTACAACACCGCCAGTTGTTGCTCGGAAGTGCTGTTAGCACAGTCTACACTTGCTCCTGTGTTACTGGGGTTCAGTAATGTCAGCTGTTCCCCTGCTGTGATAACGGCAAAAAGTCCTGCTGCCTCCACCATGTTCTCTTCTCATCCCTGGGCTACAACACCGCCAGTTGTAGCTCGGAAGTGCTGTTAGCACAGTCAACACTTGCTCCTGTGTTACTGGGGTTCAGTAATGTCAGCTGTTCCCCTGCTGTGTGAACGGCAAAAAGTCCTGCTGCCTCCACCCTGTTCTCTTCTCATCCCTGGGCTACAACACCGCCAGTTGTTTCTCGGAAGTGCTGTTAGCACAGTCTACACTTGCTCCTGTGTTACTGGGGTTCAGTAATGTCAGCTGTTCCCCTGTTGTGATAACGGCAAAAAGTCCTGCTGCCTCCACCATGTTCTCTTCTCATCCCTGGGCTACAACACCGCCAGTTGTAGCTCGGAAGTGCTGTTAGCACAGTCTACACTTGCTCCTGTGTTACTGGGGTTCAGTAATGTCAGCTGTTCCCTGCTGTGATAACGGCAAAAAGTCCTGCTGCCTCCACCATGTTCTCTTCTCATCCCTGGGCTACAACACCGCCAGTTGTTGCTCGGAAGTGCTGTTAGCACAGTCTACACTTGCTCCTGTGTTACTGGGGTTCAGTAATGTCAGCTGTTCCCCTGCTGTGATAACGGCAAAAAGTCCTGCTGCCTCCACCATGTTCTCTTCTCATCCCTGGGCTACAACACCGCCAGTTGTTGCTCGGAAGTGCTGTTAGCACAGTCTACACTTGCTCCTGTGTTACTGGGGTTCAGTAATGTCAGCTGTTCCCCTGCTGTGATAACGGCAAAAAGTCCTGCTGCCTCCACCATGTTCTCTTCTCATTCCTGGGCTACAACACCGCCAGTTGTTGCTCGGAAGTGCTGTTAGCACAGTCTACACTTGCTCCTGTGTTACTGGGGTTCAGTAATGTCAGCTGTTCCCCTGCTGTGATAACGGCAAAAAGTCCTGCTGCCTCCACCCTGTTCTCTTCTCATCCCTGGGCTACAACACCGCCAGTTGTTGCTCGGAAGTGCTGTTAGCACAGTCTACACTTGCTCCTGTGTTACTGGGGTTCAGTAATGTCAGCTGTTCCCCTGCTGTGATAACGGCAAAAAGTCCTGCTGCCTCCACCATGTTCTCTTCTCATCCCTGGGCTGCAACACCGCCAGTTGTTGCTCGGAAGTGCTGTTAGCACAGTCTACACTTGCTCCTGTGTTACTGGGGTTCAGTAATGTCAGCTGTTCCCCTGCTGTGATAACAGCAAAAAGTCCTGCTGCCTCCACCATGTTCTCTTCTCATCCCTGGGCTACAACACCGCCAGTTGTTGCTCGGAAGTGCTGTTAGCACAGTCTACACTTGCTCCTGTGTTACTGGGGTTCAGTAATGTCAGCTGTTCCCCTGCTGTGATAACGGCAAAAAGTTCTGCTGCCTCCACCATGTTCTCTTCTCATCCCTGGGCTACAACACCGCCAGTTGTTGCTCGGAAGTGCTGTTAGCACAGTCTACACTTGCTCCTGTGTTACTGGGGTTCAGTAATGTCAGCTGTTCCCCTGCTGTGATAACGGCAAAAAGTCCTGCTGCCTCCACCATGTTCTCTTCTCATCCCTGGGCTACAACACCGCCAGTTTGTAGCTCGGAAGTGCTGTTAGCACAGTCTACACTTGCTCCTGTGTTACTGGGGTTCAGTAATGTCAGCTGTTCCCCTGCTGTGATAACGGCAAAAAGTCCTGCTGCCTCCACCATGTTCTCTTCTCATCCCTGGGCTACAACACCGCCAGTTGTTGCTCGGAAGTGCTGTTAGCACAGTCCACACTTGCTCCTGTGTTACTGGGGTTCAGTAATGTCAGCTGTTCCCCTGCTGTGATAATGGCAAAAAGTCCTGCTGCCTCCACCATGTTCTCTTCTCATCCCTGGGCTTCAACACCGCCAGTTGTTGCTCGGAAGTGTCATTGGCACGGGTACTCACTCCTGCCCAGACTGGTTACAGCACGCCATCTGTTTCCTGTCAGTGTAAACGTCACTTAGCCTCCAATAAGTTGTCCTGTCGTGTTGCGGTCGGGTTAGCCGACTCTATGGTGCTTGGAGTTTAGGTGCTTCCTATGTGTGCTGCGGGATATGCAAATAAAGGCTGTTTCCGTTGTGACAATAGGACAATCACCCACTGTAGTACTGTGGGATTCGGTAACTGCGGCCGGCTCGCGGCCTGTCATCTTAAATTTCCATGGGTACCTTCTGCTACCCGTCCGGGTTCCAGTACCGTCAGCTGGTTCTCCGCAGTGCCTTTGGCCTAGGTGCCTCCATCTCGGTATCCGAGTTCCAGCAATGTCTGCTGGTCCTTGGTAGTGCTTTGGAGCACAGGTACCTCCTGCTTAGTAACCGTGTCCCAGTAACATCAGCTGGTCCTCGGTTGTGCCATTGGCTCTTTTCCTTCTGCTGCCCCTCCAGGTTCCAGCACAGTCAGCTGGTCCTCGTTACTTGCATTGACTCTTGTACCTTCTGCTACATTTACAAATTGAAGATTTTTTCAATGTTTTTTGGGTAATCACTCTGGATCTCCAACAATGAAGACGACGACCCTGATGACCACCCCGAAGAAGATGACGACCACAAGGACGACGAGCATCAAGCCAACCAGCCTAAACACCATCACAAAGAAGAAATAAAAGATTACCAAACAGGACTAAGAAGGTTAAGACAAACTACAAGATACAGAACAAGAGACTTAAGAACAATAAGCAGAAGATCAAAAAGCAGAAGAACATGAAGTATAAGACCAAAATGAAGAGCAAAATATATGCTCTAAATTATAAGCAGAAGAAGACTAAGCAGTGTATGGGGGTGAGTCCGTTCCTCCTCGTGGTGCCCCTGGAAAATGCCTGCTGCTGCAGGCTAAACTGAACACGGACAAATACTGTTGTAATTTAAATCTTTTGTGACAGCAAGAACGGAAAGATGAAAAATTCATACTTTGACAGATTACAAGTACAGGATTCTCTGTCACAAATAAGAATATGATGAAGAAGATGAAGTACAATATGAATAAGAATAATAGTTTAATAAGAAGAATCTGAGTAATGTTAACAAAAAGATGAATAGCAAGAAGTTTAAGAAGAAGATAAAGAAGGTGAAGATGAAGAATAATTTGATGAAAAAGATGATGCTGCTGAAGATTATGAAGGAGAAAGTGTGTGAAAAGTTAAAAAGGTGAAGAGCATGGAAGTTGTGAAATATACATATTTGCCAAAATAGAAAAAACGTTAACAACATTGTCAATTTCTTCGTCAATCCGAACATCTTTAAAAAAAAAAATATTTATGCTATTCCATTTGATTGGGTTAAACATCTATGCCTTTAATGTCTCCTCAACCTTCCACAATACATTGTACATTACTCTTTGTTGTTTTCCTTCATGTACAATTAACCAACAAGGCAAGAATGGGGTTTTTTTAATTCCGATATTTTGTTCCCATAGACTTACATGGGACTTCTGGTATCGGTATCGGGTATCGCCGATATTTTAATGGTATCGGCGATACCATTCCGATTCCGATACTTTTGGATATCGGAAAGTATCGCTCAACCCTAGTCACCAGATAAAAAAACATCCGTCTGGCTGGTATGTGTTAGCAAACTGATTATTTCATGGATTGTCCTTCCCTATTCAGAGCGCAATTTTTTTTTTTTTGCAGTGGAAAGATGCTATGACATTCATCCAGACTGTAGCCATTGTCAGACTCATGAGCATACAGCTGGATGCACAACACTAGGAAGGTATGTAAACAAGGTACCTTCATAGATCCAAAATGTATTAAAAATCCCGTGTTTATGCCCTTAATATCTAAGATAGAAATACTCTTTTACTTTATATACAATGATAGAATACTTTTGCATAGAAAAATTTGCATAGAAAAATATATGAATGCATTACCCATTGTGACCACTAGATGGAGATAACATTTCTCCTTTTCTATAGATTGTAAACTATTTTACAGCAGGATCAGTATAGACACCGTACATGGATGGTAAAGTCTCTGATCATGCTATTCGTATGTTTGTTAAAAAATACTATTCCTCCCTGGGGCAAATGTCCTTGGCGAGAAAACCTTGATGCATTTCATTGAAATTTGATTCCTGACCACCAGTCTCAATTCATAGCAATGGCCTCTTACTTCCCTCTCTGCAACAGATTTATTCTAAAAATGTCAAGTGTCTGTCATCTAGATTAAAACAGTGAAGAAAAAAAATAATATTTGCCATCCTGTACATGTTAGGAGTCATTTGAGTCCTTAGAGGTATCTCCCTGAGGCTGCCTGCACATTTCCACTATGTATACACATAACACAATGGCTGACTGTGTATCAGAGGTTTATGAATGTATCACTGACAGGTGTGCCCTGCAGGGGAGGCTGATGACATCCTGTGATCGACTGACGCCCCCATGGTACTAAATATTAATTTCTTGCCAATGATCCTTCATTCCAATGTATTGTCTCAGCAACCGCAGAAATTCCTGCGAGGAGATATTACCCGAAGATATATATACAGGTCCTTCTCAAAAAATTAGCATATAGTGCTAAATTTCATTATTTACCATAATGTAATGATTACAATTAAACTTTCATATATTTTAGATTCATTACACACCAACTGAAATTTGTCAGGTCTTTTATTGTTTTAATACTGATGATTTTGGCATACAACTCCTGATAACCCAAAAAACCTGTCTCAAAAAATTAACATATTTCAACCGTCCAATAAAATAAAAGTGTTTTTTCAAAACAAACAAAAAAACATCAAATAATAATGTTCAGTTATGCACTCAATACTTGGTCGGGAATCCTTTTGCAGAAATGACTGCTTCAATGCGGCGTGGCATGGAGGCAATCAGCCTGTGACACTGCTGAGGTGTTATGGAGGCCCAGGATGCTTCGATAGCGGCCTTAAGCTCATCCAGAGTGTTGGGTCTTGCGTCTCTCAACTTTCTCTTCACAATATCCCACAGATTCTCTATGGGGTTCAGGTCAGGAGAGTTGGCAGGCCAATTGAGCACAGTAATACCATGGTCAGTAAACCATTTACCAGTGGTTTTGGCACTGTGAGCAGGTGCCAGGTTGTGCTGAAAAATGAAATCTTCATCTCCATAAAGCATTTCAGCCGATGGAAGCATGAAGTGCTCCAAAATCTCCTGATAGCTAGCTGCATTGACCCTGCCCTTGATGAAACACAGTGGACCAACACCAGCAGCTGACATGGCACCCCACACCATCACTGACTGTGGGTACTTGACACTGGACTTCAGGCATTTTGGCATTTCCTTCTCCCCAGTCTTCCTCCAGACTCTGGCGCCTTGATTTCCGAATGACATGCAAAATTTACTTTCATCAGAAAAAAGTACTTGGGACCACTTAGCAACAGTCCAGTGCTGCTTCTCTGTAGCCCAGGTCAGGTGCTTCTGCCGCTGTTTATGGTTCAAAAGTGGCTTTACCTGGGGAATGCGGCACCTGTAGCCCATTTCCTGCACACGCCTGTGCACGGTGGCTCTGGATGTTTCTACACCAGACTCAGTCCACTGCTTCCTCAGGTCCCCCAAGGTCTGGAATCGGTCCTTCTCCACAATCTTCCTCAGGGTCCGGTCACCTCTTCTCGTTGTACAGCGTTTTCTGCCACATTGTTTCCTTCCAACAGACTTCCCATTGAGGTGCCTTGATACAGCACTCTGGGAACAGCCTATTTGTTGAGAAATTTCTTTCTGGGTCTTACCCTCTTGCTTGAGGGTGTCAATGATGGCCTTCTTGACATCAGTCAGGTCGCTAGTCTTACCCATGATGGGGGTTTTGAGTAATGAACCAGGCAGGGAGTTTTTAAAAGCCTCAGGAATCTTTTGCATGTGTTTAGAGTTAATTAGTTGATTCAGAAGATTAGGGTAATAGGTCGTTTAGAGAACCTTTTCTTGATATGCTAATTTTTTGAGACAGGTTTTTTGGGTTATCAGGAGTTGTATGCCAAAATCATCAGTATTAAAACAATAAAAGACCTGACAAATTTCAGTTGGTGTGTAATGAATCTAAAATATATGAAAGTTTAATTGTAATCATTACATTATGGTAAATAATGAAATTTAGCACTATATGCTAATTTTTTGAGAAGGACCTGTATATACTGTAGGTATATACCTCCTTCTATACTTTATTATAGTTTGCTACTAATATTTAATAATGGTCACAATAATAACATAAACAAAAGTGATAAACGAATCTGGAAAAATTCAGTGTGATCAAGAAATTGGATTATTTTCACATTTATTCTATGAGAATCAATTGTACATTATTATGCGCTGAGATCTCTCCAGAGCGCAACACACATATGTAAAAACAAAAAAAGAAAAAAATTATATTCACCATTCCAACAGCACAACCGCGCTCCAATCAATCCAGAATTCTTTTACGGTCCGGTCACCAGGCGGTCAACACTGGCCACCGTCAGCGTCTTCCATTGCCCTCTTGGAATTCAGCTGGATTTGCTAAAATCAAATAGCAAACCTGAATTTTTGGTAATTCGCTCATCTGTAACAAATAATAACTGTGATATCATGCCTATTCAGACGGCTTCATGCCCGCTAGTATAATGGCACGCAGGAGCAGGGAGCAAAGAGGTTAAGTGTATATGAAAATAAAAAAACAAACACAGAAAGTAAGAACCTGTTTTGTCTGGGGTCTGATATTAATATGGGATTCTTAAAAGTCTGTTCTGGGGTTTGATAATAGAATATCGGTCTGGTAAAGGTTCTGAAAGTCATTTAAAGGGAGTCTATTACCCTCAAAATGTTTTTTATTTGGCTGATACAGTTTTGTAGGGGACTTGGCCCCTATAAAAAAAAGGTATTAGCTCTGTACCTGTTACTGGTACAATGCCTGAGAAAATACCTTTTAATTTGTATGCCAATGAGGCATTTTTGGTGCATCTGTGGCAGGACCAAGAGTTTGGGGCTCTGTTACACCTCCTCCTTTGCATATTGGCGGCCATTCCCCGCTTCTGATTGATTGTGCTCGCTTCCCCTCACAATCTAACAGATGTTGAGCTACTGCAAGGGAGAGCGGGCAAAGATCACCAATTCCACAAGTGCCACGAAGGGAGAGGGGGCAAAGATCACCAATTCCACAAGTGCCACGAAGGGAGAGGGGGCAAAGATCACCAATTCCACAAGTGCCACGAAGGGAGAGCGGGCAAAGATCACCAATTCCACAAGTGCCACGAAGGGAGAGCGGGCAAAGATCACCAATTCCACAAGTGCCACGAAGGGAGAGCAGGCAAAGATCGACAATTCTAGATGTTCCACGAGGGGAGAGCAGGCAAAGATGGCCAATTCTAGATGTGCCACAAATGAAGAGCGGGCAAAGATCGCCAATTCTACAAGTGCCACGAAGGGAGAGCGGGCAAAGATCGACAATTCTAGATGTTCCACAAGGGGAGAGCGGACAAAGATGGCCAATTCTAGATGTGCCACGAAGGAAGAGCGGGCAAACATCACCAATTCTACAAGTGCCACAAAGGAGAGCGGGCAAAGATCGCCAATTCTACATGTGCCACGAGGGGAGAGCGGGCAAAGATCGACAATTCTACAAGTGCCACGAAGGGAGAGCGGGCAAGATCGCCAATTCTAGATGTGCCACGAAGGGAGAGTGGGCAAAGATCGCCAATTCTAGATGTGCCTGAAGGGAAGGTGGTCACAGATTGCCAGTTCTAAATATTGCCAAAGGAGAGCGGGCAGAGATCGCCAATTCTACAAGTGCCAGAAGGAGAACTGGCAAAGATCGCCAATTCTACAAGTACGAAGGGAGAGCTGGCAAAGATCACCAATTCTAGATGTGCCATAAAGGAGAGCGGGCAAAGATCACCAATTCTACAAGTACGAAGGGAGAGCTGGCAAAGATCACCAATTCTAGATGTGCCACGAGGGAAGAGCGGCAAAGATCACCAATTCTACAAGTACGAAGGGAGAGCTGGCAAAGATCACCAATTCTAGATGTGCCATGAAGGGAGAGCGGGCAAAGATCGCCACTTCTAGATGTGCCACGAAGGGAAGGTGGTCACAGATCGCCAGTTCTAAATATTGCCACAAAGGAAGAGCAGGCAAAGATCACCAATTCTACAAGTGCCACGAAGGAAGAGCGGGCAAAGATCACCAATTCCACAAGTGCCATGAGGGGAGAGCGGGCAAAGATGGCCAATTCTAGATGTGCCACTCTGATAAACTCCTACCCGAAAAGCCTGAATGCTGGTATAAAATTCAAAGGGTACCTCAACAAAGTATTAGCGTAAAGGTGTGTAGATTTATGCAACAGCGATATTTCAATACTTTCTTTTATTTTTCTACTCAAAAATATTTATTGCCCTTCTATAATTGTAGTTCTGCAATGAATCTTCGTGGTATGATTTATTTATATGACATAAACATGGCAAATTAACAGGGGCGTGTAGACTTTTTATATCCTTTTTATGTGAAAGCCGTTGACCGCTATAAACAAGTCCACTTGGATTGTTCTTAATAGGGAAAAAGCTTCCGCCAGAAATCCCTGGCTGGACTATCTCCCGGCACAATCAAATCTGCCATGTCTGATCCTTCTTTCCGTCAGTGACTATCGGGATGGCCTCATACACGTGAGATCGTATTTAAAAAATACCAATATCAGTGGGTTCCACCAACATTAATTTTTTGATGTACTCTGCAAAAGACCCTTGGAACATGTGTCATGCCCACCCCATCCATGTACATTGCACTGTAACAAGTTGTGGATTTTTCATCACAGAAATCTGCATAAATTCTGCAATTATATTAATCTGGAGATTGTAACTTATCACTTAGTTGAATTTTTTTCAGTGTATCCTCCCCCTCATCCTATCAGTCGTAGCTCCCAGGTCCTCTCCAGTATTATTACGACCGTCCACAAGGCACTTCTGTACGTGTATTATTACTTCTGCGTGTTCTTTCTCTCCCTAAAATCCCTCTTCAGTAAACTTCCTCCTCTGCATTGATGTAACTGCCTGGGCAGCTGCCGGCATTATTTATTGACTCTGGATATTTATTGGATGATACCATAAAAACAGCAATTTAACTATAATGTGGCTCAACGGCTTCCTCTCTCGCGCTTCCCAGACGCCTCCTTTCAGGTGTAGCCACCCTGAAACATCATATCGATCTGTTTTTGGGCTATCTAATAGCTTTTAAATCTGTAATTGACTTTGTCCTCTGCAGGACGGAGATCACGAGTGGACATACAAGCTAACCATGAAATAAGCAGTCGGTCAATAAACTCACCTGCCAGCAAACACCACTCATTCCTATGTGATGGCTTGTAATGCAAATCAATGGGTGTTTTCGGTAATTGGACACAGCCAGTGTTGGAATGGGTGGTGAGTATCCTAGAAGACGTAGGCTTTATCATCTCCTTACTCTTTATGTCTTATTTTTTAATTAAACATAGAAAATGTATATTAGTAATCAGTGTGTTCAAGGAGATCAGTCATGTCACCTCTTCTCTTTCTCTACGCCTGGCTGTAAGACTACTTTCTGCAGCAGAAGCCTCTCCCCTTTCCCCTGTCTGTGTTTAAGACAAAAGATTGTTAAGCCCTGCCCCCTTTGCTAAGCCCCATCCTCTTTGCTAAGCCTCGTCCCCTTTGCGAAGCCCTACAGCTTTCATCTGGTCAGAAATGGAAGAGATGAGCAGGAGATTATCCTCTATATTCTCTGCAGGTTTATACACGATTTTTTTTTTGTTTTAAGATTGTGGAGATTAATATACAGAGAGATAAAACTATATTTATTGGTTTAGTTAATATCGTTAATTTCTAGGTGTAATATTCCTTTATACAAAACATTTTATAAGAAATCTAGATGATCACATTCATCAGTCACCTTAAGTTATCGCATATAGTTGTGAGAAAAAGTGTTTGCCCCCTTCCTGATTTCCTATTCTTTTGCATGTTTGTCAGAATTATATGTTTCAGATCACCAAACAAATTTAATTATCAGGGGGAGATAACACAAGTAACCACAAAATGCAGTTTTTAAATGAATGTCTTTATTATTAATGGAAAAAGAAATCCAAACCTACAGGGCCCTGTGTGAAAAAGTGATTGCCCCCTAAACCTAATAACTGGTGGGGCCGCCCTTAGCCTCAACAACTGCAATCAAGCGTTTGTGATAACTGGCAATGAGCCTTTTACAACAATCTGGAAGAAATTTGGCCCACTCATCTTTGCAGAATTGTTGTAATTCAGCCACATTGGAGGGTTTTTGTGCATGAACCGCTTTTTAAGGTCATGCCACAGCATCTCAATCGGATTAACGTCAGGACTTTGACTAGGCCACTCCAAAGTCTTAATTTTGTTTTTCTTAAGCCATTCACAGGTGAACTTGCTGGTGTGTTTTGGATCATTGCCCTGCTGCATAACACAAGTGCACTTCAGGTCGCGAACAGATGGCCGGACAGTCTCCAGGATATTTTGGTAGGCAGCAGAATTCATGGTTCCATTTACCACAGCAAGTCTTCCAGGTCCTGAAGCAGCAAAATAGCTCAAGACCATCACAGTACCACCACCATATTTTACTCTTGGTATGATATTTCTTTTCTGAAATGCTGTGTTACTTCTACGCCAGATGTAAAGGGACATACACCTTCCAAAAAGTTCAACTTTTGTCTCGTCAGTCCACAGAGTATTTTCCCAAAAGTATTGGGGATCATCAAGATGTTTTCTGGAAAAACTGAGACAAGCCTTTATGGTCTTATTGCTCAGCCGTGCTTTTCATCTTGGAACTCTGCCATGCAGGCCATATTTTCCAAATCTCTTTCTTATGGTGGAGTAATGGACAGTGACTTTAACTGAGGCAAGTGAAGCCTTCAGTTCTTTGGATGTTGTTGTAGGGTCTTTTGTGACCTATTGGATGACTCATCGCTGCACTCTTGGGGTAACTTTGGTCGGCCGGTCTTTCCTGGGAAGGTTCACCACTGTCTCATGTTTTCGCCATTTGTGGATTATGGCTCTCAATGTGGATCACTGGAGTGTCAAAGCTTTAGAAATGGCTTTATAACCTTTTACAGACTGATAGATCTCAATTACTTTGTTTCTTATTTGTTCCAGAATTTCTTTGGATCATGGCACAATATCTAGCTTTGAGGATCTTTTTTGTCTACTTCACTTTGTCAGGCAGGTCCTATTTAAGTGATTTCTTGATTGAGAACAGGTATGGCAGTAATCAAGATGTGATAAACCACAGTTAATTTATAATAAATTAATTTAAACACTGCATTTTGTGTTTCCTTGTGTTTATCTTTGTCTAATATTCAAAATACTTTGGTGATCTGAAACATTTAAGTGTAACAAACATACATAAGAATAGGAAATCAGGAAGGGGGCAAACACTTTTTCAGAGCACCTGTATGTATCCAACACTCCAAAAGTTACAACTCTTAAAAGAAGCACTGAAGCAAAACTCCCAGCAAATCTACCTGTAATTTCCTAATTTTCTTTTTTGTTCAACTTTGTCTTATATTGTAATCAAAAGTAAGAAATCTATAAAAATCCTACTACAATTGCATCATTTCCTTTATTCTCTTCACAATCCTCTGTCTGGCTGTAAGACAACTTGCTGCAGCTGGTGCCCAGTCCCAAAAGAAAATGGATAAGATCAGGAGAAAGTAAGTCCCCATACCCTGTAGAAATGCAGAGCATCATAACGGCTGATAAACACTGTGGGTAAATTGACATCATTATTCATTTAATCACTTATGTAACACCCCTTCAGGGCTACCACGGTACGCTGGGTGTTATGGGGGGTCTCACCTCTTTAGGGCGCAGTGCCTCCACCCGAATCTTGATTGGAGCTCTCTCTAGGACTGCAGAAGGACTGTTATCTTCTGCCAGGGACTGATTCGGGAAACCCCTGCCTATAGCTCAGTACACACTCACCCAAAACAGGAGTAAAACTGTTTAACTGGTTTATGGATATGCAGCAGAAATGAAGTGTATTTAAAGAAACAACATGCAATACAGGTAACGGTGCTCTATAAAAATCATATACACATCACAACCTAATTCTTTCCCCAACCCTGCAAATATAACGTAGCAGGGTTCCCCTTTTCTTTTATTAACCCAGTCCAAACGTTGGGGCCCAGTTGCCGCGGATGTTGGCGCGCAAATTTATAACCGTTGGTGCACTTAGATGCTCACGAAGGTAAATAGTCTGGGGCGTAGTGTACTCACTGTAACGGGCTGGTTGAACCACAAGTCTCGAAAAGGGGCACTCACGGTGCGTCTCCACCGTGGTAGTTTTCCCTGGACCCCAACTGGGGGCGGCAGGATTCAGGCCTTTATACGGTGGGAGTGCCGGTAGAACTCTCCGAGTCCTTAATGTTGCTTGCTTCACCTGATGACCGGGCTGTGCTCTCTCCAGATTCGCAGGTATATCAGAGGGGACGGGAACGCTCCGCTCTTTAGAGGAATACAAGTCCACAGCGCTCCATCTTTTACATGAACCATCCACTCTCTCACTTTCTTTCACTTCCTCTCCAGCTCCCTCCCCCAAGTTCCTCCTCCCTCCTATCCCTCCAAGCTGTGTCATCTGACTGAAACAAGGGTCCATGGGAATTGTAGTCCCCCGCAGCTCAGGGAAAAAACCATTAATGTCTGAAGGTCCCTGTTTAACAGCACCTGCAAAACTCTTCTTAGTGTCTGTAAATCCCAGTATACCAGTAGCTGCTCTGACAGTTCCATGTGCAGGTGTTACATTCTCCCCCTGGTGAGTCATTGAAAGTGTCCCATCACGACATGAGGACTCACCACCTGAAACATGAATGGGGGTTAAGGCATCCTGACTAACACCAAATTTACATGCATACAAACCACCTCCTGGACACATGGAAGATACCGAGAAATAAGGCCAAACAGAATTTGAATTTGGGTGTATCAACCTGGGGACCTCAGTGGTATGTCCCATTCTGTCATAAGTCAACATCATGGGTGGCCTAATGTCCCGCTTGGGACGAGTGTGTACCGAGGGGCCCACCTCCTCAGTCCCCGACTCTTGTCTCTCAAGAACGGGCTCCACCAGGTGAATCTCTTCATTCAATAAATGTCCCTCTTCTGAACTTTCCTCCAATTGTGGGCGGGGTGCACTCGCCTCCTGACAAATGTCCCTTTTCTTTGTTTCTACTTCAGGGGTCTGGTTTTCAGGGTCTACGCCCATGGGGCATGGGTCCTCGATCCACCTGTAGCTCCATTGACAGTCAGGTCCCCATTCATCCCCAGACTCGCTGTCACAGCCTCCTGAGGCAACTCCAGTCTGGGGTGGGTTTTTACACCTTGGACTTCTCCTATTGCACTGAAGAGTTGTATGACCTCCTTGAGTTGGCAATGGGGGTAAAGGGATGTTTTTTCCCACAGGCAACAGATGATGTCGATGATAGGTTTTAACAGCTCCACCCCTTTTTCGGGCTTCACTCTGTAGGCCGGAACACCGGGCAACTTCTCCATCACCACGTAAGGGTCAGGACACCACCGATCAGCAAGCTTGTGCTTCCCAGGAAGGCCCAAAAGCTGAATAAGAACTCTGTCTCCAGGTAGTAAAACTTGTTCTCGAACCCTACAGTCGTAGCGAGTCTTATTGCGCTTCCCTGACCGACCAGAGGCCTGCTCTGCCAATTTGTAAGCTTTTGTCAAATCTTCTTTTAGCTGGGACACATATTTTAAGTAGGTCTTCCCATTAGAACGGTCAATGGATGTCCCAAAACTAATATCCACGGGTAGTCGGGCTTTTCTTCCAAACATGAGGAAATAAGGAGAATATCCAGTTGACTCATTTGTGGTGCAATTGTAGGCATGAACCAACTGGCTCACATGCCTGCTCCAGTGTCCCTTCTTCCTGGGATCTAAAGTGCCTAACATGTTCAGAAGGGTACGGTTGAATCTCTCAGGTTGAGGATCCCCTTGGGGGTGATATGGCGTGGTTCTGGATTTCTTGATCCCACAGAGAGCGCATAGCTCCTTGATTAGTCTACTTTCGAAATCTCTTCCTTGATCGGTATGGATGCGGGCAGGCAGCCCGTAATGTACAAAGAACTTCTCCCATAATGTTTTTGCCACAGTAATTGCCCTTTGATCTTTAGTGGGGTAGGCCTGGGCATATCGGGTGAAATGGTCAGTGACCACTAACACATTACTGACATTGCTTTCATCAGGCTCGATGGAGAGGAAATCAATGCACACTAGTTCAAGTGGGCCATCGCTGGTAATGTTCACAAGGGGGGCTGTTCTCAAAGGCAAGGTTTTTCTCAACACACACCGGGAGCATGATTTGCAGTATTCTTCAATATCCGCTTCCATGCGAGGCCAATAGAATCGGTCGGCCACGAGACTCGTAGTCTTTTCGATGCCAAGATGTCCATGGTCATCATGCAGGGACTTCATGACCATCTTCCGAAATCGGGTGGGTAACACCAGCTGCCTGCGGACTCCTCCCTTCTGGCCCCTTGTCTCTCGGTATAGTAGCCCATTTTTTACTACTAGCGACTCTAGCTGCCGAGTCAGCAGGACAGACTCCTCTGTTCTTAATGCATTCTTTTCGGGCCTCCAGCCCCTCTTCACCCACCATCGAACTACCCCCACTGACTGATCCTCCTGCTGCGCCGTCCTGACTTGATTATGAGTCAGTTGAGGGAGAGAGTCTGGGGTTACATTTGTCACTCGACAGTACGACAACGGGAGCGCTTCGCTAGATGCTCCTAAGAATTTAGCACAGCACTGCAGAGTGAGGGCATCAGTTCGATGTCTATGGCACAGAGTCTTCACCTCAGGGGCAGGGACCTCTATCCATCCTCCTTCTTCTTCCTCATTTAAAGGTTCACTAGGCAGGCGAGAGAGTGTGTCTGCATCAATGTTACTGATCCCTGGTCGATATTTTAAGCTGAAATCATACAGAGAGAGTGCGGCAAGCCACCGGTACCCCGTGGCATCCAGTTTTGCTGTGGTTCTCACGTAGGTTAATGGATTGTTGTCGGTATGAACCACGAAGCGTACCCCATAGAGGTAGTCATGCAGCATATCCACTACAGCCCATTTCAGAGCCAGAAACTCCAGTTTGTGAGCTGGGTAGTTGCGTTCACTGGGAGTCAATCCTCGACTAATGTAGTAAACGGGACGTAGACAGCCATCATGGTCCTGATAGAGAATCCCTCCTAGTCCGTCGAGAGAAGCATCTATATGTAACACATATGGTTTACTGGCGTCTGCATAGGCCAACACTGGAGTTTGGGTCAAACATGACTTCATTTTCTCGAATGCCTCGTCGCATAAGGGTGTCCATCTTTCCCCAAAAGGTTCATTAACTCGGAAGTAGTCTCTTTTCTCTGACCTTGAGGGGCGGGCTGTCCCGCCGGAAGGGGGATACCCCTGGGTAAGAGCAGTTAATGGCTTCGCAATCCGAGAGTACTGGGGTACAAATCTTCGGTAGTATCCACAGAATCCTAAAAAGGACCTAAGCTCCCCCAGCTTGGTGGGCTTAGGCCAGTTTACCACAGCCTCCACTTTGGCGGGGTCGGTGGAAATTCCTTCTCTGCTGACTATGTGCCCCACATATTTCACAGTCGTCTGGCAAATCCGGCACTTATCAAGGGACAACTTCAACCCAGCCTCCTTCAACCGATCCAGCACCTTGAACAACCGCTGGTTGTGTTCTTCCAGAGTCTTCCCAAAAACAATAAGATCATCGAGATAAACCAAGACCTCACGTAAGTGCATGTCCCCCACTACTTTGTCCATACATCTCTGAAAAGTGGCCGGAGCACCTGTCAGTCCTTGAGGCAGTCTTTGAAACTCGAAGAACCCAATGGGGCAGATAAAAGCGGTCTTCTCTTGATCTTCCTTTGACATGGGTATCTGATAGTAACCACTCCGGAGATCTAACACAGAAAACCATTGGCTCCCTTGCAGGCAATCTAAAGCTTCATCAATTCGGGGCACAGTGTACTGGTCAGGAACCGTACGTTTGTTCAAAGTACGATAATCCACACACATCCGAATAGCTCCATTTTTTTTCCGAGCAATCACAATGGGGGAAGCATATGGGCTACTAGACTCTATGATGACTCCTGTGTCTAACATACCGCGTAGAAGCTGCCTAACATCTTCGATATCCGCCGGGGCCAATCTTCGGGATCTCTCTCGGAAAGGCTTTGATCTTTCAACTGAATGCGATGCTCTACTCCTTGGGCGAGGCCCATGTCCCATTCACCCAAGGAGAAAGCCGCCCCCCGCATCATCATGCCGTCGATGACTAGCTTCCTCTCTTCTCCTTTCAGCTCACTTCCTTCAAAACAAGGGTCAAAGCTTTCAGGCTGCAGTTCCCTCTTCTCCTCCTCCATCCTCACATAGGCTTCCAGACAGACTGGGTGGATGGATAGGGTCTGCGAGTACTTTTCTCCCCCAGCTTCACGACACCACTGAGCTAACGTACGGAAAATGTTGGCATTTGTTCCCACTATGACAGGTGTGGGTCTCTCATCTGCCTCTGCCTCCGGGCAGATTAGCGCTATAATGGGTATCTCTTTATCCACTCCAACAACAGTCTCTGGGAATCGTAGTGTCACGGACACGTATCCTCGGTAGGGATAGCTGTGTTCACTCAGTCCCCACACCACGAGTCCAGACAGCGGTTTCAGAGGCACATTGGATAAATATCTTTTATACCATCCTTCAAAAATGATGGACACTTGAGATCCGCTATCCAGCAATACTGAACAAGATTTACCATTGATATATGCGGGGACATGCGGGGCTGGTCCCACTAACCCTTCAGGAAGTGTTTTCGATGAGGCACTATTGGATGGAGAGGTAGAGTAGGTCTTAGTTGCTGATGGGGGCTCAGTATGGGGTTCTACTGGCCCCCTTTCCCGTTTCCCGACTGCCTCGGAGGGAGGTGGGGAGAATGTGAAGAGTTCTTTGAGCTCCACCTCTTTGGACACTGACGAGCTATATGGCCCGGACTCCCACAGACAAAGCACCCTTCTGGTTTCCTACTTTCCACTCTACACAGGTCATCATTCTCTCTTCCTGAAGCCAGGGTCTGCTTCTCGGCTACCTCTGCAGCACTTTGTAACCGCTGTATTGTCTTGGCCTGAGCACTTAACAATTGAGTAATCTGCTCCCCCTGTTTCTCGATGACTTTCAGCAGTTCCCTCTCTCGGCAGTCGGCTGCTGGCTTCAAGGCAACAGTAGTCACCCGAGGGGAGGTCTTCTCTCTTGCGGCCAAAATAACCTCTTCCTTGCGAACTTCCTTAAGCAACTCATGAAAAGAACCAGGAATCTTCTCTTTATCACAAGACCTCATCCGCTGAGCAATTGGATCATGAGTGAGAGCTCCTCTGAGTACTTGGTCCAGACGACACTGATCAACTTCTTTAGGGCTGACTCCACCTTTAGATACTATTCTATGAACCATCTTATCCAATCGGTATAGATAGTCGGACATCTTCTCATCTGGTTGTTGGTAGGTGGTATGAAGTTTATAGAGTAGATCAGTAGCATCTTCAGGGGATCCAAAAGCATCTTCTAAAGCACTCATATAATCTTGATAAGTTGCTAGTGGCTTGCTCCGCCAAGCAGCCTGCACCACTTCCATAGCAGTACCCTTCAAACTTTCTACTATTCTCTGCTTCTTCACGGCATCAGTGCACTGCCACTCTTCTAAGCACAGTAAAGTGACATCCCTCCAAGTATCATATTCTTCTTCTCCAGCAGGGGTGGGGAGGGCACCCGAGAAGGTTCTTAAACGACGGTAGTTCCCTTCTGGCTGCATCTTTGCAAACTGACTGACTAACTTTTCCATAGCTGTCATAAGCACATCAACAGGTGCCGCTGTCTCTTCAGGACTGGTTCTAAGGGGAGTAGAGGGCGGACGTATACTAGTCTTCCTAGACTGAGTGGTTGATTCCTGTTGCCGGGTCTCAACTTCGGACTCATTAGGCCAAGTGATCTTCCATTGTCGACCATACTCTGGGGACACGGCTATCATGGTGTCACGCTGTATAGCAGATATATATATGTGATGTCAGTAATCTATATCAAAAGGGCAACATACTATATAACATGCGCATAGATATATGATAACATAGATTTACCTGACAGAATGTCCAGTGGGTCAAAACGGAATCCGTTATACGCTGTCTCCGGCTAGAGGGTGACCGGGGTCTAAGCTGACCCTAAACTGGGGTCCTAACTAATCCCTCAACCTGGAGGTACTGTTAAAGGTACAGAGGTCCAGGCCACCAGCGTAAACCCTGTCTCCTATCAATCCCTGCCAACTGTATTCTAGTCCTAAGAAGGACCCTGAATACCACCAAAGGGAATGAACAGGTAACGGTTAATGAACAGAAAGACATACAAGAAAGACAAGAAATAAAGTAAATAAAGTCTTACATACAACACTCACACACAGTAGGAACACCTAAGGTCTCAGAGAAAAACTATAAGCTGTAAGAGTAAAAACAACTAAGGAGCTCTTAGCTTAAGTATTCTCAGAACCGATCCAGTCTGCTAGACTACATGAATGCTTTCACCGGCATCCAACCCCCAGACTGGCAGGAATATAAAGGAAACTAATTAGAACATAATCAAAAGCAGCCGGGCGAGGCTGGACCTAGTCTTAGCAAAGAGCTAGGTAAAATTAACTCTCTCATAACCAAACACAAAGAAACAGCAGCTCAGCTGTGAGAAGTCAGAATGTGCAATCGCGACGATCTTCGTGGCGATGCACCCATGACAGTACCCCCCCTTCTACGAGGGGCCTCCGGACCCTCATGACCAGGTCTGTCCGGGTAAATTGTGTGAAAGGTCCGAACCAATCGATCTGCGTTATCATCCGACGCAGGGACCCACGTCCTCTCCTCAGGACCATACCCCCTCCAATGAACTTCCACGTTATCATTGACTACCACTGAAGGAGGAGGTAGAGGTGACGGTATGACTGGTGCCACATACCTTTTAAGTAATGACTTGTGAAACACATTATGAATTTTAAACGTAGGAGGGAGGTCCAGACAAAATGCCACAGGATTAATTATGGAACTGATCTGTATGGCCCGATGAATCTGGGACCCAACCTCCAGGAGGGAACTTTAAGTTTTATATTCCTGGTAGACAACCACACCAGATCGTTCACCTTCAGATCTAGACCAGAAACTCTCCTCCTATCAGCCATCCGTTTGTAAGGGTTCTCCGTAACCTTCAGTCTTAAGCGATCTGGAACTATCAGTCTCCCTGGAAGTCCCACAGGGGCGTCCCCCTGAGCCCCCAATACCTCCCCCTCAAGCTCAGAGCATACAGCTGACACTACAACTCCCTCCTGAGGAATAGGAACCGGATCATCCGTCTTCCCGACCCCTGGGAAAGTACGAGATAAAGCATCAGGAAGCAACTTTATTGAGCAGTCATATGTGCGATGAGGAGGTAACTCTTTACACCCCTCCTCTGAGAACACCTCCCAAAAGTCCTCCAGAAAAGGAGGCAAAGTCCCAGGCACAACCGCACCGATGACCGTGCTCATGCAGTTATTCTTGCAAAATTCACCCCACTGGCTTATCTTTCTGGATTGCCAATCAATCACTGGGTTATGTTTAGCCAACCAAGGAAGTCCCAACACAATAGGAGCAGGCAGACCCTCCAACACATAACAAGACAATTGCTCTTTATGTATTGCCCTACTCGAAGATCTATGTTATGAACAGCTTGTACCAAGCTACCTTGACCAAGAGGTCTAGAATCAATAGAGAGTATAGGGACCAGTTTGGCCAATACACTCAGTTGCATACCATGCACCTGGGCAAACCGAGCGTCCACCAGATTAGCCCCGGACCCACTATCAAGAAAAACAGAAATCCTCTCAGTTCTAGTACCAATCACCACCTCCGCAGGCACGAGAAACTGAGAGGGATTTGGGGACGAAATACACACTCCCAGGTTAACTCCTTGGCTCAAAGAGGTCCGGGATGGACACCCCCCAACAAAATGTCCCTCTCTCCCGCAAAAGAAACACCTTCTAGTCTTGCGGCGCACCGCCGATTCCCTCCTGCAAAATGATGTCCCTCCCAACTGCATGGGTTCCTCAGAACAGACCAGGGGAACCTCAGTATAAGGGACTTTAGTAGTAGGTGGAGTCATCACGGGGGGCGGAGTTACCTCGCGTCTTCCCGAAGTCGTCTATCAATGCGAATAGCGAGGGCCATAGCAGCCTCCAGTGATGAAGGAGAATCATACTGAGCCAACACATCTTTTAATTTGTCAGACAACCCTTGACAAAACTGGCTCCTAAGAGCTGGGTCATTCCACTGAGTATCTGTTGCCCATCTACGGAACTCAGAAGAATATTCCTCCGCTGGACGATTTCCTTGCCGTATTTTACGTAACTTTGTTTCAGCAAGGGAGACTCGATCCGGATCATCATATACCAGACTCAGGGCAGTAAAAAATCGATCCACTGACTGGAGATCTGGGGAGCCTGGAGGAATAGAGAATGCCCAAGATTGAGGGTCCCCTTGTAAGAGCGAGATAACAATTCCCACCCTCTGCTCTTCACTCCCAGATGACCGAGGCCGCAGCCGAAAGTACAATTTACATGCCTCCCGGAAAGTAAAAAATTTGTCCCGCCCACCAGTGAACCTGTCCGGGAGAGCAACCTTAGGTTCAGATCTGGTTTTCTCCGGGGGGGACAAAACCTTGGACTTAATGTCTGCCAACTCCATGGACAATCCTGCAACTGCCGGGCCAGCTGGGCTACTGGATCCATGACAGCTGAGGAGAATCTTTAGTATGGGCCGGTGAAAATGTCACGCTGTATAGCAGATATATATATGTGATGTCAGTAATCTATATCAAAAGGGCAACATACTATATAACATGCGCATAGATATATGATAACATAGATTTACCTGACAGAATGTCCAGTGGGTCAAAACGGAATCCGTTATACGCTGTCTCCGGCTAGAGGGTGACCGGGGTCTAAGCTGACCCTAAACTGGGGTCCTAACTAATCCCTCAACCTGGAGGTACTGTTAAAGGTACAGAGGTCCAGGCCACCAGCGTAAACCCTGTCTCCTATCAATCCCTGCCAACTGTATTCTAGTCCTAAGAAGGACCCTGAATACCACCAAAGGGAATGAACAGGTAACGGTTAATGAACAGAAAGACATACAAGAAAGACAAGAAATAAAGTAAATAAAGTCTTACATACAACACTCACACACAGTAGGAACACCTAAGGTCTCAGAGAAAAACTATAAGCTGTAAGAGTAAAAACAACTAAGGAGCTCTTAGCTTAAGTATTCTCAGAACCGATCCAGTCTGCTAGACTACATGAATGCTTTCACCGGCATCCAACCCCCAGACTGGCAGGAATATAAAGGAAACTAATTAGAACATAATCAAAAGCAGCCGGGCGAGGCTGGACCTAGTCTTAGCAAAGAGCTAGGTAAAATTAACTCTCTCATAACCAAACACAAAGAAACAGCAGCTCAGCTGTGAGAAGTCAGAATGTGCAATCGCGACGATCTTCGTGGCGATGCACCCATGACACATGGATGGGAAGTAATCTTTCCTCAAGATCTGCCCGGTTGAGATCAGGGCTATGGGTAACTGTCCCCCCTTTTCCTTTCTGCGGTCGACCACTTCAGGGTGGGCAAGTTCAGTGAGTCGGTTAACTATTTTCAGTATCTCTTCATCAGATGCATCACAGAGCTCACCACTCACTGCAAAGCTTTGTCTAGCTGTAACATCCATCTCTTCACACCACAAATATACTTCTCGCTCTGTTAAAGTCTCCATAGTAAATACTCCTGTGTTAGTTCTGTATCTCAGCAGTGCCTCCACTGTAACACCCCTTCAGGGCTACCACGGTACGCTGGGTGTTATGGGGGGTCTCACCTCTTTAGGGCGCAGTGCCTCCACCCGAATCTTGATTGGAGCTCTCTCTAGGACTGCAGAAGGACTGTTATCTTCTGCCAGGGACTGATTCGGGAAACCCCTGCCTATAGCTCAGTACACACTCACCCAAAACAGGAGTAAAACTGTTTAACTGGTTTATGGATATGCAGCAGAAATGAAGTGTATTTAAAGAAACAACATGCAATACAGGTAACGGTGCTCTATAAAAATCATATACACATCACAACCTAATTCTTTCCCCAACCCTGCAAATATAACGTAGCAGGGTTCCCCTTTTCTTTTATTAACCCAGTCCAAACGTTGGGGCCCAGTTGCCGCGGATGTTGGCGCGCAAATTTATAACCGTTGGTGCACTTAGATGCTCACGAAGGTAAATAGTCTGGGGCGTAGTGTACTCACTGTAACGGGCTGGTTGAACCACAAGTCTCGAAAAGGGGCACTCACGGTGCATCTCCACTGGTGGTAGTTTTCCCTGGACCCCAACTGGGGGGGCAGGATTCAGGCCTTTATACGGTGGGAGTGCCGGTAGAACTCTCCGAGTCCTTAATGTTGCTTGCTTCACCTGATGACCGGGCTGCGCGCTCTCCAGATTCGCAGGTATATCAGAGGGGACGGGAACGCTCCGCTCTTTAGAGGAATACAAGTCCACAGCGCTCCATCTTTTACATGAACCATCCACTCTCTCACTTTCTTTAACTTCCTCTCCAGCTCCCTCCCCAAGTTCCTCCTCCCTCCTATCCCTCCAAGCTGTGTCATCTGACTGAAACAAGGGTCCATGGGAATTGTAGTCCCCCACAGCTCAGGGAAAAAACCATTAATGTCTGAAGGTCCCTGTTTAACAGCACCTGCAAAACTCTTCTTAGTGTCTGTAAATCCCAGTATACCAGTAGCTGCTCTGACAGTTCCATGTGCAGGTGTTACACTTACTTTAAGGATTAAAGTTTCTTTTAAATGACTAATGCGGAAATTTAGCTCTTTGGTAATTACCAATTTTGGAGGTGCTGGAAATACTGTCAAGCTTACAAATTGTTTTTTAAAAAATGAAAGTTTAGAAATGGTCACAAATCTTTTTCTAGAGTTTCAAGACGCCTTCACATTGAAATAAAAGCCGTTGTCTCCAAATGTGGTGGACTTGGAGCAGTGGTGAAATTTTTACGCAGCCCGAGATTTAAAAAGAATGTTCTGCTACGTTATTAGCCATCCATAAAGTCATGAAACTTCTTAAAAGAACGTCCAAAAACTGCAGCGGAGGGAAACTGCAAAACAAAAACAACATCGATGATCACCGCTTATTTTCCATTACCATCTACACCAGATTTGTCATGACTGGCACATCGGATCTCTATGAATAAAGTATCATTTTTATGGGGGAATCTAAAATTGAGCAATTTTTTCTGGGGAATCCCCGAGTTACATTACTTATCCGATAGAACCATAAATATGCCTTGACTAATTGTTAGTCATCATCGAAAAATGAAAATAGTTTCTAACTATGAAATCTATGACCCAGGAGTAATATTAGTATTTATGACATAAGTTATTCTTAAAGGAACACTAAGCCTAGAAATGAATTCTCAAGTTATAAACTCGCCTGTTATTTGTCAGTCTGCGGAAATTTCTCAACTCTTCCTGATCCTCAAATGAAAAGTTCTGTAAGAATCCTGCAGAGAATTTTAGCTGGAGAATGTCTTAGGATCAGAGCTTAGCTGAAGGGCAGAGCCTAATGGTTGATGTCCATGGTCGACAGATCAGTGGAGATTTCCTGCCACAGCCAGTTGTCTTACCGCCAGATACAGGATGGTAAGGAAGAGGAGGGGCGAGAGACCGATCACGTGAGGTGTATACTGTGGACATTTGTATCTATTTCTTAGCTTTCAGTACAATATGAGATAAGATGAAAGGAAAAGAGGAGACGTGCTGGACTTTTTGGGTATTTTTTATGTTTTTTGTTCTTTCAAAGCAAAAGAGAAAGAAAATACAGAAAAAAAAAAAGATTGAAAAAAGGAAAAAAAGAGACAGAGATGGGAAAAGATGTGACCGCTGGAATTGAAGGGAAGGTGGGGAAAGAGAAATACTGGAAAGAAAGGAAAAAAGGGAATAAAAGAGAAGAAGGAAGAAAAAGGAAGCGAGAAAGAAGGAATGATAAAATGATGGAGAAAGAGGGGAAAAGGAAGATAGAGGAAGAAAGAATAAAAAGGAAGGAAAAAAGAAAGAAACAATGAAAAGAAAGAAGAGAAAGAAAAAAAGAGAAAAGGAGGAAGAAAATGGAAGCAAAAGCAAGGAAGAAAGGGTAAAGGAATGGAATAAAAGAGAAGAAGGAAAGAAAAAGGAAGCGAGAAAGAAGGAATGATAAAATGATGGAGAAAGAGGGGAAAAGGAAGATAGAGGAAGAAAGAATGAAAAGGAAGGAAAAAAGAAAGAAACAATGAAAAGAAAGAGAAAGAAAAAAAAAAGAGAAAAGGAGGAAGAAAATGGAAGCAAGGAAGAAAGGATAAAGGAATGGAATAAAAGAGAAAGAGAAGAAGCAAGGAAAGAGAAAAGGACAAGAACAACAAACAGAAAGAAGGAAAGAAAGAAATCAGGAAAAATGGAAGGAAGAGAGAGAGGAAAAATAAGTTCAAAGTTAGAAAGGGAAAGGATATAAAGAGATTGAAGCAACGAGAAGGAAACAAAGGGAAAGTGAGAAAAAATGAAGTAAAGGTGGAATGGACAAAGGGAGAAAAAAGAGCTATATAAGAAACACTGGAGAAACAGGGAGGTTAAAGGCAGCAGAAACAGAAGTGAGAAAGAAAGGGAAGATTTTACAAAATGCCCAGATACAAATGTAACATAAACCTCCACATCTAGCTCTCTATATATAAAAAATACTGATAAAGAATTCAGATTATCATTCGCATCGGGTGAGTGACAGTAAGTAATAAAAATGTCTGTAAAGGGATGTGGAATATGTTGGTGCTATATAAGCAAAAGAAAAAAATGAATAAATCTGCATTTTACTGACGTGAGGAGCCGGAGTCACAGAACTGGTTGGTTCAGGTCCTGAGCGTGCTCTTTTGAGGGTGAGATTTAATCCAGCGCTGCCTGACACTTGACATTCATCACACATGTAACCGGGCATTGTTCACTTGTCACACAACTATGTGGCAGATGAAGGAACGAGCGACGCTGTATTCTTCCTGAGTGACAGGGCTTTCGGCAAAAATAACTGAGATGTGTTTTCATGGCAACTGCTTATTTCTCCACATACTAAGTCTGCCCTAAAGCTCTTGTTTTTAATGAACTGGGTCGAATACCTGAGGTCTGAGTCAGTGTTGATAACATATATTCCACCTAAGTTTTCCCAGAACCGTGATTCCTAATGCACCCATCCCCTCAGGCTTCACACTTGACTTCTTAATTACAGCGGATAAAGCTGCGAGTTACAAGTTTTATATTACCAATAACAAGTTGAGATTACCGGGCCGTACATTGAGGGTTCACCGTCATATGTTATCCAAAACGTCTTCAAAACAGCACGAATGTTATCACGCAGAACCCAGTGCTGAAAAGCAACACTGCGAACCACCGAGCCACCAAACACGGATCTAGCCCGGTAATGACTTTCATGTATCATTGGAACCGACTTTGTGCCAGAATCTAATATCCAGCTCTACATTTCTGCTATAAATTGCTCCAGATTCTGGCATTAATTACAAAGAATCTACGAGATTACACCTAGCACCAGCAGCACCTTGTGTTATGATTTTTAGAAAAGTTGCGGGGATGATATTAAACAGAAAGTCGCTACATTTTTGTACAATAGTATATTGACCCAAAAAGTTACGACTTTCATATTGCAAGTTTTTCCAAAAAAATTATTTGATGATTTTCTGTCGTAGTGCCAAGAAATAATGTCCTGGCTTTGTTCTTTGTATTTACAAAAAAGGTATAAGAGGAAAAATTATTTAAGTTTATTTTCAATTTTTAAAACTATTTTCTATACATAATGTCCATGTTAAAAGTTGGATAACACTTTTTAAATACACTGTATTAGTCATCTTCTTCTGATCCTGAGTTACATCCTGCACTATACTCCAGAGCTGCACTCACTATTCTGCTGGTGGAATCACTGTGTACATACATTACATTACTGATCCTGAGTTACATCCTGTATTATACTCCAGAGCTGCACTCACTATTCTGCTGGTGCCGTCACTGTGTACATACATTACATTACTGATCCTGAGTTACATCCTGTATTATACTCCAGAGCTGCACTCACTATTCTGCTGGTGCAGTCACTGTGTACATACATTACATTACTGATCCTGAGTTACATACTGTATTATGCTCCAGAGCTGCACTCACTATTCTGCTGGTGCAGTCACTGTGTACATACATTACATTACTGATCCTGAGTTACATCCTGTATTATACTCCAGAGCTGCACTCACTATTCTGCTGGTGCCGTCACTGTGTACATACATTACATTACTGATCCTGAGTTACCTCCTGTATTATACCCAGAGCTGCACTCACTATTCTGCTGGTGGAATCACTGTGTACATACATTACATTACTGATCCTGAGTTACATCCTGTATTATACTTCAGAGCTGCACTCACTATTCTGCTGGTGCAGTCACTGTGTACATACATTACATTACTGATCCTGAGTTACATCCTGTATTATACTCCAGAGCTGCACTCACTATTCTGTGGTGCAGTCACTGTGTACATACATTACATTTCTGATCCTGAGTTACATCCTGTATTATCCCCAGAGCTGCACTCACTATTCTGCTGGTGCAGTCACTGTGTACATACATTACATTACTGATCCTGAGTTACATCCTGTATTATACTTCAGAGCTGCACTCACTATTCTGCTGGTGCAGTCAATGTGTACATACATTACATTACTGATCCTGAGTTACATTCTGTATTATACTTCAGAGCTGCATTCACTATTCTGCTGGTGCAGTCACTGTGTACATACTGTACATTACATTACTGATCCTGAGTTACATCCTGTATTATGCTTCAGAGCTGCACTCACTATTCTGCTGGTGCAGTCACTGTGTACATACTGTACATTACATTACTGATCCTGAGTTACATCCTGTATTATACTCCAGAGCTGCACTCACTATTCTGCTGGTGCAGTCACTGTGTACATACATTACATTACTGATCCTGAGTTACATCCTGTATTATACTCCAGAGCTTCACTCACTATTCTGTTGGTGCAGTCACTGTGTACATACATTACATTACTGATCCTGAGTTACATCCTGTATTATACTCCAGAGCTGCACTCACTATTCTGCTGGTGCAGTCACTGTGTACATACATTACATTACTGATCCTGAGTTACATCCTGTATTATACTCCAGAGCTGCACTCACTATTCTGCTGGTGCAGTCACTGTGTACATACATTACATTACTGATCCTGAGTTACATCCTGTATTATACTCCTGAGCTGCACTCACTATTCTGCTGGTGCAGTCACTGTGTACATACATTACATTACTGATCCCTGAGTTACTTCCTGTATTATACTCCAGAGCTGCACTCACTATTCTGCTGGTGCAGTCACTGTGTACATACATTACATTACTGATCCTGAGTTACTCCTGTATTATACTCCAGAGCTGCACTCACTATTCTGCTGGGCAGTCACTGTGTACATACATTACATTACTGATCCTGAGTTACATCCTGTATTATCTCCTGAGCTGCACTCACTATTCTGCTGGTGCAGTCACTGTGTACATACATTACATTACTGATCCTGAGTTACCTCCTGTATTATACTCCAGAGCTGCACTCACTATTCTGCTGGTGCAGTCACTGTGTACATACATTACATTACTGATCCTGAGTTACCTCCTGTATTATACTCCAGAGCTGCACTCACTATTCTGCTGGTGCAGTCACTGTGTACATACATTACATTACTGATCCTGAGTTACATCCTGTATTATGCTTCAGAGCTGCACTCACTATTCTGCTGGTTTCTTTTACAATAGACTAATTGACACATTATTTCACAGCATGGTTTAAGCTCTAATAATGCAATACTGTGACAAAAAGTAACTAATGAAATTATTATACTAGATTGTGGTAAGGACTTTAATAGCACTTCATGCTCCCTATAAAGAGAATGAACCAGCAAGAGCTGCTCTGAGATGTAAAATCAATGGAAAGAAGAAGGCAGCCGGATCCTGAATGTAGACTTTTACGATAATGAACTGTAACAATTTAAATCAGTACAAGATAAACAAAGGTCTGTTCACACAGGGAAATGATCGCGCCGAATGATCGCTCATACAATCATTGCCCAATCTCTGGATTATCAAAGGTTACGAGTAAGCCCAGAAGCATGTAAACAGGGGATGTGCTGCCGACCATTGTGCACAGGGTTTTGTACAAACCACAATTTGTGCAGTACCCTCCCGATAGTTACAACATGTGAATGGCATGAAATCAGAATTAAAGATGAGTGAATTTATTCGCTGCAATTCAAATTCGTGTTGCATTTTGACAAATTCTGTAATTTGTACAATTTGCGTTTCACTCTTGAAAATTGCCTAAAATGCCTATTACCATTTCATACATTAGAAAAGATTGTATCAGCCAGAGAAGAATCAAATTATCTCCGGTGCTGTTCGGCTTCCCTTTAATGCCTTGTAGCTGTCACTTGATATGAAATACTGCTGCCATTAAAGAAAGATTATCACAGCCTGTATAAAAGCAAAGGAAGGGAACGCAGCAGCCAACTTGTAGTGAATCTGGATAGTGAGAGGACGTCATAGCTCACATCTCACCCATAGAGATAGGGAGAAAGCCATAAAACACTGAATACAGAGTAAAGATAGTGTGTGACAGCACAGCAGTGAAGCGGATCAGTATGTAAGGATAGAAAACAGTGTCATAAAGGTGTTTTCAGGGCAGTTGGAGGTTTTGGAAAACTTTCGATTCACTGCTAATCCAATCTGCTAAGAATATTCATCAAAACCTTCAAATTCAGATTTCAAAACATTTGCTCATCTCTAATCAGCACCGATCGATGCTCAATGCGGGAAAATTAGCCGTCAATGAAACAAAGAATCCTCAGAAGGAAAACTTCACAGTTACAATATACGTAGGTCAAATAGTTGGGACAACATTTCTATAATAGGATACTCAATGTATACACATGTGTGCTCACCCAGGACACCGCGACCATAACAAACCGGACCAATCTATCTTACTACACAACGGATCATAAATTATGCATCACTATTACTTTAACCGGCTGCCTTTTAAGTATTCTGCTTCTAAGGCCACAAGATGAATAACCATTAGCAGCTTAATGCATCGTCACTGTGTAAATTACCTAATTTTACTTGTGGTGGAATCAGGTTCATCGATTAGGAGCAGGCAGAGAAGTATCAGAGAGTTATCCAAGATCTACAAAGAGACTATGGTTCAGTTTGTGAGATAGATAGATAGATAGATAGATAGATAGATAGATAGATAGATAGATAGATAGATAGATAGATGGTAGATAATAGATAGATAGATAGATAGATAGATAGATGATAGATAGATAGATAGATAGATAGATAGATAGATAGATAGATAGATAGATAGATAGATAGATGATAGATTAGATAGATATATAATAGATAGATAGATAGATAGATAGATAGAATAGATAGATAGATAGATAGATAGATAGATAGATAGATAGATAGATAGATAGATAGATAAAGGCTAGCCCTTGCTGTAACCTTAGTCTTAACCCTAGCCTATCCCTTACTCTACCCATAGTCCTAGGCCTAATGCTAACCTTATGCGTAGCCTTAATCCTAGTCTTAATCCTAACTTTATCCCTAACCATAAATCTAGCCTTATACCTAACCCTAGTTATAACCTTGCCTAATCCTAACCTCATTTCTAACCCTAACACTAACCCTAGCTCTATCACTAGGCTAGATGTAGGGCACTAATGTAGGAACTGCTATCTATTGCTACCTAGCATAAAAACTTGTTCAATTACAACCCACATATTGTACGATATATATTTAAATAGGTCAGAGCTGCACATATAATTCTATAATCATGTGCATTAATAAGGACATAAATTATTGGGTGGAATCTTTGGGTTGAAACATAAACAAATACAAATTATTTAAGCATAATATATAAGGCGGCAACGGCAAGAGATCTCTCACACCACAGTCAGGCCTTGTTCTATGTGTGCTTTCTCCAAAGGGCATGTTCTTTCAGATAGGAGGATGGTTAGATAGATAGAAGTAATAGATAGATAGATAGATAGATAGATAGATAGATAGATAGATAGATGCTCGTTGCTCAAACCGAGCAATTCCTAATGCTCGCATGCTCATTTTGAGTAACAAGTATAATAATTGTCAATGGGAAATCTGAGCATTTCTCTGGCAGACCCTACTAAGAGGTATGGTGGGGCAGTGAAAATGTTGAACTGGATGGGAAAACTGCTGAATGGAAGGAGGACAGCATGGGGAAGACCACTGGAAACATCTCTGACTCCCAATTGCTGCTGAAAACAATGGTGTCACACTTTTACTCCAGTTTAAAGACTAACAAAAAAAACAATCAAATTGACATGTAGTGGTACTCCTAGTCTCATAAAGGCTATGCACTAAAGGCTAGTGCAAAGGCTGCCAACAATTACAAGCAGGGTCATCCATACGCCCTTGAAGGCACCAACTGTAGTACCTCATACAAATATTGTGAGCAAAGTATGGTGGCGGTACTCCTATACTCATAAAAGTTCTGCACCATACAAAGCCTGCCAAAAATTACAAGCAGGGTCATCTATATACCCTTGAAGGCAACAACTGGACAGCCTCATTAAAATATTAGTAACGAGCACAATCGAGCACCCAGATATTCAAGTGATATCTAAGATTCCCTGAGCTGGTTCTCTCATCCCTGTACTTTATCACTTTAATGACTTTAGTACATTTTTGGATGCAAAAGTTTGCAAACTTCAAGAACAAATTCAACACCCCTGTGTGAACTAGGCTAAATAAATCTGCTGTATATGTACAGCAAAAGTTGGTTGAAGTGTTGACTCAGCAGACATCCACGGGTAACTATTGCTATGGTAGCTAGATCAGATTCTAGCACTTAAACCCCTTAGATGCTGTGGTAAACAGTGACCATTGCATCTACAGGGTTCTCTGACACTCCCCACAATAGGATTGTGTGAATCCATCGGGTTGTTGTCTTGGGGCCCCATAGTATAAGTTCAAATTGTGGAAGGGTGTGGGTCTAGTTCACACTTTTGCTATGGGGCCCCCAAGATTTCAATATATGTCCCTGACAGGTGCACCATATATTGTTGCACAGATTTTTTAGGTCTGGAATACTCGGTACATGGCGAATGCACATGGGCTCACATCGCTCAAAAAGCTCCATATTTATCACTGCTAATATAAAACCTTTAGAAATTGGATACATGATTCAATTTTTTTAGGGGAAAAAATGGAAATGCATTCTCAAAATTGATTAAAAAAAACTGTGTCCTTCTTCCCTGTAAAAAATTCCCTGTAAAAAATTATTTTTTGCTCGCTGTATGTTATTGTGTATGGTAACACGGCTGTTGTATTTGCAAACTACCATAATTATCCATTTTTGTGCAAAATTGCAAGAATATGTTTATAGTCTGTTAACGCCAACTCTATTCTAGATGAAACTATTGATCCATAACCTGTTTTCTTTTGTTAGTTTTTTTTTTTTCACTTTCATATATATTATTCCTAAAAAATATATGAAACAAAAAAATAAACAAAATACATCAATATATTCATGGTATTTGTACAGAATAACTTTTTGTCCTCCCGGGATTGTGAACATTTACAGGAGAAAAAAAGAAGTTGTAAAAATAATCAAAATTTCTGTAAATGATGGTTTCATTTCACTTGAAGGAAATGGCATGTTTTATGTTGAGTGTGGAGTTTGTTGATAGAATTAGTCATACACCATGAGGGCGCACCCAATGTAACCAGCCCAAAATTGTGTAAAAGAAGAGTTGTGTTAGATGCGTCTCTGGAGTGGCATGTGGGGGATCTGGTTCTTGTAAATGATTCAAGCTTTTGTCATAAAAATTGGACAACAAAAATCTGAGAAATTAGAGACGTGGGTTTTTTTGTGGTTTCAACCCATGGTTACCCAATACTCCCACCTTAAAGGCCCTTCTTGACCAGCCCAACTAATGAAGAGTCTCCACAGATGGGAGAACTTTCAGGCCAATTTCAAGCATTGTTGGCTTTGTACAGGAAGTTTAAGTGATACTCACATTTTACACCCTAAGGGAATAGTTATAAACTCAGATGAGGATTGCAATGCAATGCTCGGACTGGCCGGCGGCTCTTCTGACCCGAGCGTGACAGCTGCATAGAAGTACAGGCTGTCACGCACAGGTAAGAAGAGCCGCCGGCCAGTCTGAGCCTTGCGTTTCAATCCTCGTTTCCAATTATACGGCCATCTGACTCTCATGGACGATACATGGAATATCCAAAATTAATCAGAGTAAACAGCGGGAGAGTCATCACGGGGCTGGTAAGAAAATTATGGAATTACTATACATAGAGGGAATGTGAAATTAGAATATGACTTATTTACATTAAGTTTTTCCGATAAAAGTAATTTTATTTTTACATTTGTCTTTTTTTTTCCTTATCACAATCTGTATTAAAAATAGGAAATTAAGATCTTGCGATTCTCACACTGGCCACTGGGGCATTTTTTAGGCATTAACATTCTGTGGTTTCAGGAAACAACACATGTACATAGCCACAGTGAACAGAGTCTGACAAATTATTTTGTATTGAAGTGTCTAAAGGGCATTGATAAGGGAAGGGTGGCCGGGTCAGCCGTGACATGGTCTTTTGTGATTGTTGAATCAGGTGCTATCAGGTGTGTCATTGTAATTCAGCCTCTGATGATAATGCACCTGCTGAAAACTCTACTTGTCAGGGTAGGAAATAGGAGTCTGAAAAGATCTAATGGCCAGCGTGAAAATTTTAATAAAGAATGTAATATAAAAAATGCCAATTTAAAAAATATATATACTGTATATAGGTAACACAAAAAATGATTAAAACAATAGGTCATTGTCTGATGATAGCTTCCCTGTTATGAATGTTTTAGAAATGAATTCTGAGCAGAAGCTCCCTCTGGTGGTTGCAGACAGTACTGAACCATTCAATGAGGATTGGCAATCAGGGATCACGGACTGGCTGAATATAAGGGAGGTTTCCCCCCATCATGGTTGCCGGTGATCAATTGTTCTTGTCTCAACGTTGTTTCCTGGTTCACTTGGAAGCTTGCTGAGTCTTGCCTCTTCTCCTGCTCTCAGATAAGATATTTTCTGTTTTTTGTTTTTGTGCTTGCCATTTATATATTTCGCTGCATTTCTGTGAGGTTGGCCAGGTTCCCCTCCCCGGGGGGCTTGGTCTCCTCTCGGTTCCTCTGGAGCCATTGTTGTTTGTTCTTTTGCCTTTTCCAGTTTTTTTTCTGTGGCTGCGGCTTAGTTTTGTTACACCAGGGAACTAATTTAGGTGGTAGAGGTCGTGTGATCTCAGGTGTTTTTGCAATTAGTAGCGTTGGCTTTTTTTAGGGTTTTTTTGGATTGCAGTAAGTATCCTTCCTATCCTTTTCTGTCTAAGTTAGATTGGGCCCCAGCGTTTGCTCATACTATTTTCTGTCTGTGTCTGTATTTCCTCTTGTCTAACCGCCATTACATGTTTGGGGGCTTCCTATGTTCTTTGGGGATCTGCTCCGGGGCAGATAGCTTTCCTCTTTCTATCTTTAGGTGTAGTTAACCTCTCAGGCTGTGACGAGGCGTCTAGGACCAACGTAGGAACGCTCCACGGCTGCCTTTAGTTGTGGTGGTTGGTCAGGGTGCTGCAATCCAGTAGATTCCAACCTCTCTGGTGTATTGCCGTTTTTGCCTGCTCTCCTCAGTTACCAAAACATAACACTTCCCTTTAAGGTCCCTGAAAGCTGACATTACAGCCCATCAGACAACTTGAGGCTGGCACTATGGCCGATATGTTTTTCGCTCTTTATAAGTCACTGCTGGATAAAGGAGTAGCCATGTGTCCCAGTAGAAAATCAATCAGATCCAATCATTACATTATTATAACTATTTTTAAAATGCATTTGTGTGATTCAGTATTTATAAGCCACAGGAAGATCCATTCAATACCATGTAGGGTTAAATTACAACCACATTACATACAGTATGTATTTATTGGGGCATGTGATGTGGACTATATAGGGGACATTTAGAAGGAAGTTTGACTGCGGAATCTGACTACACAGTCTTTATTTGTTGTCTGTTACCACGGAGACACATTAGTTTGTATTTATGAGCTATAGAAACAACACACTAGGATATTTTAAGTCAACACCAACTGCAAAGTTGTTGTTTTTTTTATTTTAGATGCATTGGAAAAAAAAAATAAACCAATGAAGGAGCTTCACACAAGGCCATATCATAACAAACTACATAATCTTTATTAAAGACACAATAAAACAATTAAAAAGGAGCAGATACCACAACGTACAAGACAATAGGTGGGTAACCCAGAAAAGACCTTCACATATATGCTTACAAAATAACCAAAAATTGGAGTAGAACTATTATGCATAAGTATAGCATCAACCACTAGCATAAAAAAGCAAAATTGCAACAATGAAAAAAAAAGTGGTCAATACAAAAGGTAAGTAAATGAGCTAAAAAATAGCTGATAATAACAAGTAGTAATGTGGATAGCGATCCTGCATATTACAATAGCATATATACAATGTAAGATGTAAGCAAAAATATCAGAGGCATAGTTACCTAGAAGATCAGACCCAGGGGAACCCACCACACCCGACGCGCGTTTCGCTTGACGCTGGACGAAGCATTTCAAAGCGAAACGCGCGTCGGGTGTGGTGGGTTCCCCTTGTAATATGCAGGATCGCTATCCACATTACTACTTGTTATTATCAGCTATTTTTTAGCTCATTTACTTACTTTTTGTATTGACCACTTTTTTTCATTGTTGCAATTTTGCTTTTTTATGCTAGTGGTTGATGCTATATTTATGCATAATAGTTCTACTCCAATTTTTGGCTATTTTGTAAGCATATGTGTGAAGGTCTTTTCTGGGTTACCCACCTATTGTCTTGTACTTTGTGGTATCTGCTCCTTTTTAATTGTTTTATTGTGTCTTTAATAAAGATTATGTAGTTTGTTATTATATGGCCTTGATCCTTCATTGTTTTTTTTTGTATGTTATTGCTTCATGGCATTATATGAGGGATATATTTAGGTGTTATTTAGATGCATTGGGACAATACCAAATGTGGGGTTGCGAATGTGGAAAAAAGTTTTAAGCCTCATTGGTTACTTTTGGAAACAAATTAATATTTTTCTCATGCAAGATTCCGTTGGAAATAGATTATCAGTAGATAATTATATTGATTTTTTTTTCTTTATACGAAGCAATCTTTTAGTTAATTGAAAACCCAGTTATTTTTTATATTGTTGCCCAGAGAGAAGCAAAAAAAAATCCCCATTAGTTATCTTTGTCGTATTTCAGCAAAAAACATGTTCACTGTTGGTTACAGGGGTTTCAAATTTGGGTTTTGCTTATTCTAAATAATTGCGAAGTGAGTTTTTATTTCACCCAGAATATTCTTCATTAAATTCAAAAATTATGTTTCATTGGTGCAGACTGGGACGAGAAATTAGAGTCTCTAACACACCTGCAGATCATTAAATGATTTTTTCAGAACTTTATAACTGAACACGTGTTTTGTACGTGGGTATGTGCATAGCTGTGCATGTTTTGGGGGAGATTTTTACCAACATTTCGGGAAATGTGCTTTTCCTGTTCCAGTTAATGATGACATGCCAGCTGTTACGATGATTAGTCGGTGGAATGGTCCCAGTGGGTAGACCTCTATCCTGACATCTGCTTCCAAGGGAAAATTGGGACATCACCATAGGAATAGCATCCTGATCCACCTGAAATTATTAAGTTCTCGTCGCCTTTATTGTATGTGTATGTCCAAGCTTTAAAATCTATAATGAATCGTTTTCTAGTTGCTCTGCTTGCTTTGCAAATAGGGATGCATTGTGCAGGTGAACCGTGAGACATCTACCTCTATCTCTTCAACTTTGCAGAGATAATGAAATCTCACCAACTTTGACGTCATATGCTGCTGTCATCTCCAATCCAGGTGCGAAGAGGGAGCAATACGGAAACTTCAGACCTGAAATTCACATGATCATCCTAGAGAAATTAGTGGTGAAAATTCTTCTAAAAGTAAATTCTGCAATTTAGCAATCTGGTTCCCATCTGAAAAATGCATCAATACTCATCAACAAGCTCCAGTCCCAGTTTCTGAGAAGTTTTTATACTGGTTTGTGTCCAACATATGCATATGCACAGAACAGTGCTTGAAGGGGACTCCATAGCTGTGCCGAATAATAGACAGAGAAGTTGGCTTTGCTATTTTAAAGACACAAGGAAAGATTTTAATACTAGAGACAGGATAGGACCGTCCCGGCTGGGTACTGTCACGCTGTCTAATGATATGTATACAATGTCAGTAAACTATTAATACAGGAACAACACTCTATACAACAACTAGTATAGCAACATCAGCATGTAAGTATAGAATAGATTTACCTGACACGATATCTGCTGAACTCAGGGTTAATCTTGAGGACTTGATGAGCTGAAACAGGAAAGAGGTGGACCGGGATCTAACCTGACCCTAAACTGGGGTCCTAACTAATCCCTCACCTTGGAGGTACTGATAATGGTTCAGAGGTCCAAGTCACCAACCTAACCCTGTCTCCTATCAGACCCTGAACCCTGTAATCAGTCCTAAGAAGGATCCTGACTACCACCAAAGGGATAAGGGCTGATCTTAGCTAAATACACAGATTAGACATATAAGACAGACAGGATAACACTCGCTTGCATACACACTCAAACACCAAAGGAACATAAATGGTCTGGGAAATAAACTCTAACCAAGTTGAGCTTAGAACAACTAAGGAGCTCACAACTAAAGTCTATACAGAATCATTCCTATCTGTGGTCTGCATGAAGGTTTCACTGGCAACTCCCCAAGCAGACAACCAGGAATTTAAAGGAAACCAATCAACAAATAATCAATTGCAGCCGGGAGAAACTGCACCCAGTCCCAGCACCGAGCACAGACAGAATTAACTCCCTAGCTGCCAAACACAAAGAAACAGCAGCTCAGCTGTGAGAAGTCAAAATGTGCAACCGCGACGATCTTCGTGGCAATGCACACATGACAGTACCCCCCCTTCTACGAGGGGCCTCCGGACCCTCAGGGCCAGGCCTGCCCGGGTGAGTTCTGTGGAAGGTCCGAACCAAACGATCTGCGTTAACATCAGACGCAGGGACCCACGTCCTCTCCTCTGGACCATACCCCTTCCAATGCACCAAGTACTGAAGGGACCGGCGATTCAGACGTGAGTCAATGATCTTTGATACTTGAAATTCCAAGTTACCATTGACCAACACAGGAGGAGGAGGTAGAGGTGACGGTATGACTGGTGCCACATACCTTTTAAGTAATGACTTGTGGAACACATTATGAATTTTAAACGTAGGAGGGAGGTCCAGACGAAATGCCACAGGATTAATTATGGAACTGATCCTGTACGGCCCGATGAATCTGGGACCCAGTTTCCAGGAGGGCACTTTAAGTTTTATATTCCTGGTAGACAACCATACCGATCGTTCACATTCAGATCTGGACCAGAAACTCTCCTCCTATCAGCCATACGTTTGTAACGGTTCCCCATCGCACTCAGATTATTCAATACACCTCTCCACACAGAAGCAAGTGACGACGAGAAACGCTCCTCCTCAGGAACCCCAGAAGGCCCCCCCCATTGAAAGTACAAAACTGGGGATGGAAACCATATGCCCCAAAAAACGGGGACTTACCAGTGGACTCGCTCCGCCTGTTGTTAAGAGCGAACTCTGCCAGAGGCAAGAAAGAAGACCAGTCCTCTTGGTTCTCTGAGACAAAACACCGGAGATATGTCTCTAAGCTCTGATTCAGACGCTCTGTCTGACCATTGGTCTGCGGATGAAAAGCCGAGGAAAATGACAATTGCATCCCCCGACGTAAACAAAATGCCCTCCAAAATTTGGACACAAACTGAGACCCCCTATCTGACACCACATCAGAAGGCAACCCATGAAGTCTAACGATCTCCCTAATGAACACCTGCGCCAGAGTTTTAGCATTAGGGAGTGCAGGAAGAGCAACGAAATGTGCCATCTTACTGAACCTGTCAACAACCACCAGTATGACAGTATTCCCTGACGACGGAGGAAGGTCCGTAATGAAGTCCATAGATAAATGAGTCCATGGACGCTCCGGAAGTTTCAAGGGTAAAAGGGTCCCAGACGGACTTGTATGAGGGGTTTTAGAGCGAGCACACACCCCACATGACGCGACAAAAGTTATAACATCTTTATTAGCATTAGGCCACCAAAACCGGCGAGAAAGGAGATCTAAAGTAGCCTTACTCCCTGGATGTCCTGCTAGAGCAGAATTATGATGTGCCTCAATAACCTTTTGTCTCAACAGATTTGGGACAAACAGTCTCCCTGGAGGTCCTGCAGGGGCGTCCCCCTGAGCCTCTAACACCTCCTCCTCAAGCTCAGAAAATACAGCCGACACTACCACCCCCTCCTGAAGGATAGGACTCGGGTCATCCATTTTCCCGGCCCCTGGGAAACTGCGAGACAAGGCATCAGCCTTTACATTCTTAGACCCGGGCGATAAGTGACGACAAAATTAAACCTGGTAAAAAACAACGACCATCGAGCTTGTCTGGAATTCAGACGCTTAGCGGATTCCAAATACAACAGGTTCTTGTGATCAGTAATAACGGTAACCGGGTGGACTGCCCCCTCCAAAAAGTGACGCCATTCTTCAAAAGCTAACTTAATGGCCAAAAGTTCCTATTGCCGATATCATAATTCCTTTCGGCGGACGACAATTTCTTAGAAAAAAAAGCGCACGGATGCCATTTACCAGGGGACGGACCTGGGACAATATAGCACCCACCCCTACGTCAGACGCATCCACCTCCACAATGAACGGCTGAGATGCATCTGGTTGGATGAGAACGGGTGCCGAAGCAAAACATTTCTTCAAAGAGGAAAAGGCTTGGCAAGCTTTGTCCGACCATTTAGAAAAATCCGTCCCTTTTCTTGTCATGTCAGTGAGAGGTTTGACGACAGATGAGAAATTACAAATAAATTTCCGGTAGTAGTTAGCAAACCCCAAAAAACGCTGCAGAGCCTTAAGATCCCCTGGCTGATCCCATTCAAGCACTGCTCTCACCTTTTCAGGGTCCATACGGAAACCGGAGGCTGACACCAAAAAACCCAAAAACTGAAGTTCCTGTACGGCAAATACACACTTCTCCAGTTTGGCGTATAATTTATTGTCTCGCAAGATCTGCAACACCTGTCTCACATGCTCCTGATGAGACACAAGATCTGACGAGTAAATTAAAATGTCATCCAAATATACGACCACAAACAGCCCACAAGGTGACGAAAAATGTCATTAACAAAATGTTGGAATACTGCTGGTGCAGTAGTCAGACCAAAAGGCATGACTAGGTTCTCATAATGTCCCTCCGGCGTGTTAAACGCCGTTTTCCACTCATCCCCCTCTTTTATCCTAATCAGATTATACGCCCCCTGAGATCCAATTTAGAAAACCATTTGGCGCCAACAATTTGATTGAAGAGATCAGGAATAAGAGGGAGTGGATACGGATCTCGAACAGTAATCGATTAAGTTCGCGGAAATCCAAGCAAGGGCGTAGGCCTCCATCTTTCTTCTTCACAAAGAAGAACCCGCGGCTACTGGGGAAGATGAAGGTCTAATATGCCCTTTGGCCAGACTTTCAGAAATATAATCTTTCATAGCCTGCCTTCAGGACCAGAAAGATTATACAACCTAGCTTTAGGCAACTTAGCATCAGGAAGGAGATTAATAGAGCAGTCATACACGCGATGAGGAGGCAACTCCTGACACCCCTCCTCAGAGAAAACATCCCCAAAATCCTCCAAAAAAGGAGGCAATGTACTAGGCACGACCACACAGATGACTGTGTTCATGCAGTTGCTTTTGCAAAACTCACCCCATTGGCTTATTTCTCTGGACTGCCAATTAATCACAGGGTTATGTTTAACCAACCAAGGAAGTCCCAACACAATGGGAGTAGGTAGACCCTCCAACACATAACAAGATAATTGTTCCCTATGTATTGCCCCTACCCGAAGGTCAATGTTATGAACCTCATGAACAAAGCTACCTTGGCCGAGAGGCCTGGCGTCAATGGAGAATATAGGGATCGGTTTGACCAATACACTCAGATGCATACCTTGAGCCTGAGCAAACTGAGCGTCAACCAGATTAGCCCCGGAACCACTATCAAGAAGAACAGACAATCTCTCCACTCTCGTACCAACTACCACCTCCACTGGTACAAGGAACTGAGAAGAACTGGCGGATGAAATACATACTCCAGGTTGTCGTCCACCACACAACCTGGGATTAACAGTTTTCCGGCGACTTTTGGCTCAACAAGGCACGGGATGGACATTCTCCAACAAAATGTCCCTCTTTCCCGCAGAAAAAACATCTTCTAGTCCTGCGGCGTACCGCCAATCCCCTCCTACGAAATGATGTCCCTCCCAACTGCATAGGCTCATCCGAACAGACAAGGGGAACCTCAACATAAGGGACTTTAGTGGTAGGTGGAGAAACAACGTTACCTCACCCTCTCCCGAAGCCGTCTATCAGTACGGATAGCTAAGGCCATAGCAGCCTCCAGAGAAGGAGGAGACTCATACTGAGCCAAAACGTCTTTTAATTTATCAGAAAGCCCATGACAAAACTGGCTCCTAAGAGCTGGGTCATTCCACTGAGTATCTGTGGCCCATCTACGAAACTCAGAAGCAAATTCCTCTGCCGGACGATCTCCCTGCTGTATCTTACGTAATTTTGTCTCAGCAAGAGAGACCCGATCTGGGTCATCATATACCAATCCCAGGGCAGTAAAAAATTGATCTACAGACCGTAGAGCCGGGGATCCCGGAGGAAGGGAAAATGCCCAGGATTGAGGGTCCCCTTGCAGAAGTGAGATAACAATTCCCACTCTCTGCTCCTCACTCCCTGATGATCGAGGCCGAAGCCGAAAATACAATTTACATGCCTCCCCGGAAGGTGAAAAATTTGTCTCGCCCACCAGTGAACCTGTCCGGGAGAGCAACCTTAGGTTCAACTCTGGTTTGCTCCAGGGGAGACAAAACTTTGGACTTAATGTCCGTCAACTCCATGGATAATCCCTGCAACTGCAGAGCCAGCTGGGCTACTGGATCCATGGTAACTGGAGATAATTTTTATGGCCAGTGAAAATGTCACGCTGTCTAATGATATGTATACAATATCAGTAAACTATTAATACAGGAACAACACTCTATACAACAACTAGTATAGCAACATCAGCATGTAAGTATAGAATAGATTTACCTGACACGATATCTGCTAAACTCAGGGTTAATCTTGAGGACTTGATGAGCTGAAACAGGAAAGAGGTGGACCGGGATCTAACCTGACCCTAAACTGGGGTCCTAACTAATCCCTCACCTTGGAGGTACTGATAATGGTTCAGAGGTCCAAGTCACCAACCTAACCCTGTCTCCTATCAGACCCTGAACCCTGTAATCAGTCCTAAGAAGGATCCTGACTACCACCAAAGGGATATGGGCTGATCTTGGCTAAATACACAGATTAGACATATAAGACAGACAGGATAACACTCGCTTGCATACACACTCAAACACCAAAGGAACATAAATAGTCTGGGAAATAAACTCTAACCAAGTTGAGCTTAGAACAACTAAGGAGCTCACAACTAAAGTCTATACAGAATCATTCCTATCTGTGGTCTGCATGAAGGTTTCACTGGCAACTCCCCAAGCAGACAACCAGGAATTTAAAGGAAACCAATCAACAAATAATCAATTGCAGCCGGGAGAAACTGCACCCAGTCCCAGCACCGAGCACAGACAGAATTAACTCCCTAGCTGCCAAACACAAAGAAACAGCAGCTCAGCTGTGAGAAGTCAAAATGTGCAACCGCGACGATCTTCGTGGCAATGCACACATGACAGGTACACCTTGTCACGTTGGAATGACTTTTAAGCTTTTTTTTTATCAAAATACCTTATTATTTTTATATACTATTACTATTTACTTACTATAGGGTATATACTCATTTTTTTTCTTGGGTTTTATTTTGACGAGAAGCCAAACAGCCTCCTTCACACACAACTCCCTTATTATGCTGACACCGCCCTGTGTTGGACTCATACCAAAAGGGGTCCCGTATGGGCCAAGGATCGAAGCTTGTTATGAAACATTGGAACAAACAGTATTATCACATTTATCACATTTAATTTATCACATTTAACACTCTATCTTTTTTTATCTTGATAACCCGTTCATTTTAAGACTATGCAGATTCATTTTTCGCTCCTAGCCATGCAGGTGTTGGAAGTTGAAGGCATACATCTCATTATAATTTTCCTTAAACCTGAATATATTAAATTTTGTTACATATCTTAATATGGAAAAATCAGTATCTTCTGCACCTTCCTAAACCCTGTAGTTCCCCTTTCCTTGCCTGGAGGCTTTTTGAAGGTTAAAGCGTTGTACTCAACTTGTTTCTTCAGGAGCACACCGCTGCTCGGCCTCCGGGCTTACTGCTTTGCCGGGGGCGGTGCGCTCCTGATGATTGACAGTTCAGACTATTGGCAAGGTCGCGTCACAGGTTCAAACTGTGCGATCTCTCATGCTGCAAGAAGCAGATGCAGCTTTACCTCTGCAGCATCTGACCAGCGCAGGGACACTGAAGCTGGCCGGATCCATCGCAGACATGGCTGGCTTTGTATCTGCAGCAACTTCCTGCTAATTTGTGCATTATTGTGGTCCGCAAATGGGATCAGAGTACTGCATGCTGCAATTTTGTCTACATGCTCCATCATGTGCACTTGAAGGTAGATTATATTTGGTGTGGATGGAGCACACAGAAAGTACGGCCGACTGAACAAGGCCTAAGATATTTTGTGTTGATAGCTGCAGTCCACAAGATTGCTGCAACTCAACACAATCCTTAGGACTGCAGATGTGAATACATAATTAAAGGAGTTGCCCACTACTCGGACAATTCCTTCTATATCTGCCCCCATGTAAAATGCAAGCAGCCTTTACTCACCTCTGGTGCCGGCACCATTCCAGTTCACCTATCATCAACCATAATGATTTGCTTCACTCTCACTTCCTTACACGAAACTGGAGGAAGCCAGAGAGCTTTTCCAGATGTCAGTTTCATCTGAAGGAAGTGAGATCAAAAGCAGCTGCTGACTGGCTACCGGGTTTATGTTGTTAGAATCTATTCAGTTTGACCATCCGCCATCTTGTTGTGGTTTCTGGCTGCTGGTCTTTTTCCCCTGGTGCTGAGCTTGTCGTTGGTCAGGTGATTGTATCACCCTATATTACCCTGCACCTGCCTCCCAGTCCTTGCTGGACATTAGTGTTAATCCACTTGAGTTCTGGCTAGGAGCCTTGATAGCTTTGTGCTATACTTTGTGCAGTTCTGGGAACTCTAGTTCTGCTTGCTTAGTCTTTTTGTTTTTTCCTTTTGTTTCTGCAGCTTCCTCTATTTCCCTGCTAGGAGGTTACCAGTGTTTTGTTCCCAGTCCCTAGATCTTTCAGGGATCCCCGTCCCCACCTTCAGGTCTTCGCTTGAGTCTAGACTAGGATCGTCGGTGGGTCTATTCGCAAAGAATAGATTACTCGCTCCATCGTGGGGATCGAGTCTAGTCCTAGTGCAAGGTCAGATTCGTCAGATTCCCCCCGCTCTATTTCTGAGTTGCAGACCCATAACACATGTGGCATAACAATGTCACGGGAGCCCCAGGAGACCCGGGACCGACATAGCTGGAATGGTGCAGATACCTGAGGTGTGTAAAGCATGCTCAAGGTCCAAGCATGGGCCTCAATTTTTAAACCGGCCATGGGACTCCTCACCCAAACTCTACTGTCTTATAGCCATAAAAACATCTGCCGATGGAGGAGCATGAGACCAATCTCCTCCTAAGGAAAAATATTGTGCTTGGAAAAGTGATTTTTCTTTTGCAAGAGGTTGATAGACAAGTCACATGCCTCTCCAATAGCATCTACTTGTCTGAGAAGAAGAGGAAACGCTATACGTCTGCCACAAAGTCATGACCTCTACCACGTGGTAAAATAAAGTGTAAACTAGATGTCTAAACAGAATTCCCAAATGGGACAACAGCAGGAGAAAGGGAGATGGATTTCACTGCCGTAACAGCTCTTAGTCCCGTCAATTGCAAGGTTTATACCAGGAACAGTCAACCTTGAAAGTGTGCCAAAGTCAGGATTGCCAAATTGTTTTCAAAAAGGTCATCTAATTCCACATCGCAATAACAAAACAGACATTGATTAGTCATGAGAAGCAGGGCATCCTCTTTTACCAGTACACAAATCAGTCATTTGTTGCAATGTGTGATTGTATGCAGCTTATCTTTATACGCAAGATGGATAAAATAGTGAATGGGTTTCCTGACACCTGGGCATTTGCTCGAGAAATTGTACCAGAGTGGTCAAGAGTGTGGACATTGGGTTCATTTGTTTCATCGGTGAGACTTTATTGGTACTGACGTCAAATAGAGTGAGTTTTCTGATCTCCAGGCATGGACAACAAACTCTACCGGTCACAGAGAAAGATACTCACAGCCAGAAAATGTCAAACTCTTACTGAAAGAATAAGAAAATAAAAATCTCAAGGTAGAGGAAAGGTAACATTAAGTAGAAAAAACTAGGGTTACAACAGAGTAGAATGGAGAGGGAGTGGAAACTTTAAGTGGATGAACTACAGTAGAAGACCACGTTGGCTTTCATTAGCGATGGTTAAGACATTACTATAGGTACAGGCTCAATAAAACTGTATAGTTGATGGTTGGATACATGATGACACCCAACGAAGTACTAATGTGAAGGATCACCAAGTGAGGTGTATCCTCTAAGGCTCAGATCTGGGTGGGGACACAGACCACGTGTGTTGATGCAGCAGGCAGAACGGGACGTGGGTAGCAAGGACTTGTAACACTCAGGGATCTCAGAAGCAGCAGGGCAGATGAAGTGGGACCTAGCTGTGATGGAAGACAGTAAAGCAGAGAAGAAGGAGCACAACAAACCTTAGAGGTCTGGAGTCTCAGTCCCAAGACACAGGTGCATGTGTGTGCATCCGTTGGCCTTAAATAGGTCTAAGGAGATTAAGTCATTGATCCATGCTGGGCAAGCATCAAAACCAGATGTGGAGCACAACATAAGGCAACGAACCCAGTAGAAGACAAGTGTGTAACAGCTATAGTTTTGAAAAGTAGGGTCATATTTACTGTACACAGCAGCAATCTATGGACCTATGCAGAGGCATCACTCTTGGAACCAATGAAAAATCTGTAACAGAACCCCATTGATTGTGAGCCATTTATTATAATGGTGTCTTCTTATGTGGCAGAGGAGGCCCGGACACCCAAAGCTATGGGATGGCTGCTACCTTTACTTCTCCAATAACTACTCCATGAACACTATTTAAATATCTTAACATTCTTGAGTTTTGTTGCATTTTCTCCAAGACTACAATATTTTTATTTCCATGTGTCAAGAAACAAATTGTAGATCTGCAGGAGTGAAGAATTCTGGTCTTGGTAAATTATCACCTATCCACTGAAGAGGTGACAATTGTTAGATCCTTCAGGGTCCAGGCGATCACCAGACTGGTTGACGTCTGTCCAATGGCGTTGAATGTTAATGGAAAGTCTGGTCGTGCATTCGAATTACGTGGGTCAAAAGTTTAAGAGGATGAAAAACAGCAACTTCAGTTTGGCAACAGAAACAAACACTAGTGACCAGAGGCCAAAAAAATGTTGACTCTTTAGAGCTAAGGAGCTAGGGAGAGCCAAAAAAATATTAGTTGCTCTGCAGACTTAGAGAGACAGAAAAACAGCTACCCTACGGGGATAAAGAGGCACAAATTTAAATTTTTAAAACTTGGAAATTTATTTTTTTATAAATCTAACTGATCTTTTGATTATCTGAACTCATGCATGATTTTTTGGTAATTTAATTACCGGCAAATCTCTTATTTATCTAACCTTCTAGTTGGAGAATTTGGGGTTTAATATGATGGACCAAAATGCATGGAAGTATTAGAGCACGTAAGTTGGTTTTATCAACTTCTCAAGAAATGTTTATAGGATTGATTTAAAAAAATACCATAGATTTCTAGCTTCCAGTAAAAATTAACAAAAAAAATTGGCAAATCCACTGATCAAATATATCTAGAAATCTATCAATACTGTTCTACTAAATCCCAGCTTAAACCTCCGGTTGTGCTTCTCCTTTATCTCACAGACATGAAAGCCTGCTGGCGCACATTTCGGAATAACATCAGGTGGATCCTGAGATATACCTTTATTATTGACAACCTGTTAATGGAGTTATGGAGCATCAGATACCATGTGCACTGTATATCTTGATTTATTGATGCCCTCACCGTACATATGCACAGCATCTTAAGAACTAGACGTCCCTTCTACCACTGCCAACAATTTTCTGTAGATAAATCATGGCGCAAATGCTTTCATAGCAAGTTCAGATCCCTCAGGCAGCAAAAAACACATAAGCAAGGTTTACCTGGAGCATTAATAATGTCCATTTGCTTCCCCTTGCTCCTATATTCTCAGCCAAGTATACTGAATTTGTCCTGTATGTATATATATATATATATATATTGTGAGACAGTGAAGGAATATGTGTTGAATGGGGTGTACATTTCACCTAGGTACTGTGCTGTATGGTATAAGGGAAATGTGTGGCTTTGTAAACCTAGTGGTAGAGAAAGGTCACTACACCTCACATTCAGCACACACTTGCAGCTCAGGCCTGAAACCATTCAGCTGTTAATTAGGAGACCAGAAGTAGGTGTCTGCAAACACAGTCTGGGAGCTGGCTTAGTCTGGACACAGGAAGGGGTCCAGGCACAAGAAGCAGTCTCCAGGAGTGGGAGCACGCTTAATCTGGACAAGGGTCAGGTACAGAGGTGTCTCCAGGAGTGTGAGCTATCTCAGTCTGGGTGCAGGAAGTACCCGGACACAGGAGTAGTCGCAGTGAGAATCGTGCGAAATAGCGGCTGAATAGGAGTGGATCTCTCTCAAGTCTGGACATTAAAGGTGCCTTCAGACAAAGGAGGAGACTCTGTGAACCTCAATGCTGGTAACATATTCATATGTGTTGTTTGGGCCAGGCTGGTAGACCCGGGACCCGGATAGACAGGGCAATCTATCTAAGTGTAATTAGTGGCTAGACAAGCCCAGGTCTTCTGTTTATGATTTGTTTTTATCTTTTTTGCTGTGGACTTTAATAAAACTGGTTGCGGCCAGTTTTACACCAGAATGCTGTCTGAATGAACTGTTTTCGTGCCATTTGTTACCCAGACAGCGATCCTAGAGCTATACCCCCTGGAAATGTTACAATTGGCGGAGAATGCTGGGGCAGCGCAGTGGCTGATACAGTTAGTGCTGGAGTGTGCATGCAGAACAGTGGATTAGAGACAGCAATAAAGGTGAAGTCTGTTGAAATAGCAGCAGAGAAAAAAAAAGTGTGTCAAGAGAAACGTTGTTTGGAGCAGTCTTAAAGAGACAGGAGCCCTAATAGACTTTGCAAAGGGGAAAAAAAAAAAAAAGTGTCTGCACAGCAGAGCTGAATTTTTTTTATGGAAAAGACTGTAGAGTGTGTATGTCTTGATGAAGACTGCCGTTGGTAAGACAGAGAAGTCGACAGCATGGATGACAGCATGGAGGCGCTGTTTGAAAAAAAATGGCACAGTTAATGTGCAACATAAAACTGCCGTGGTTGAGACAGATAAGTCCGGCAGGATGAAGGAACTCATTGAGTCCCTGGTACAGGCCCAGCGAAGATGCAAGCAGAGCATGGAGCAGCAGCGCTTGCAGCACCAGCAGCACATGCAGCAGGCCCAGCAGCAATTCCTGCAGCAGCAGCAGGAGAATAACCGGTTGTTTTTGAGCAGGTTTGCAGCAATGCAGGGGACTTGTGGGCATCGTCCCAAAGTAATGTTGCAAAGTCCCCTGCATTGTCCGCTGTAAAAGAAGGCGGTAAGACGGTTCTGAAAAAGGATGACACCTCGTGATGATGTGGAGGTATATCTCACTAGGTTTGAGAGACTGGCAGAGAAGGAGAATCCCCCCTATCTGAATGGGCCATGATGGTCGCACCCTATCTGATTGGAGAGCCCCAAAGGGCCTATGCTGACCTGAGCGAGCAGGACAGCCAAGACTATGCAAGCTGAAAGCGGAGTTCGTACCCGGCTGGGTGTTACGTGACAGCCCGTGCCAGGGGAGTTCGTGGATGGAGATACATTTTGGGAGTCTGCAGTCAGCAGGCCTGATTATGGAGTTGAAAAGGTGATAGTGAACCGCTAACCCGGAATGTCCTCCTGAGGTACAGCCGTCTGAGAGGTGTCACTTCAGAGTTCCCGACGCCGAACTCTCGCGGTAAGAGCGTTCCAGCTGTTGGGGACATGGGGTATGCTAAAAAAGCGGGTTCAGGCCCGAGGGGACATTTGGGAGGGTGATTGTGGTGGACAGTGTTGGAGATGTCGTGAAATTGCAGCCGGCTGTTCATAGAGGGGGAGCCTATGTGCCGTGATGTTGGCAGGTCCTCTCTCTCTGCGCGAACTGTGTGTGTGACCACCGCAGCCGAAGAGACAGGACCACAGGTGTCCCGGTGGTTGTAAATGATGCCAGCACAGGCCCTCTTGGACTCAGAGAGTCCAGTGACTTCCGTATGTGACAGCCTGATTGATAGGACTTCATCCCTGATAAGCACCTGAGTGTGGTGTGCATCCATGGAGACACCAAAGTCTACCCAGAGACTGCCGTGGACTTGGTCCCCAAACCCGGGGAGGTTTCATATGAAGTGGGGGTAGTGAAGAGCCTGGTGCACCCCGTCATATTGGGTGGTGACCTTTCCCCGATCTGGGGATTTGGGGGAGAAATGTTTCTGATGGACAGTGTGATGAAGCTCCTATTGAGGGTGCGCAGTCCGAGGGGCGGAACACATATGCTAGTGGGCGTTTTAAACTTATGTAATGATGATGACCATGATAATGATGGTGATGATCATGATAATGATGATGACCATGATAATGATGCTGATGCTGATAATGATAGTGATGATGATCATGATAGTGATGTTGATACTGATATAGTCATGATAATGATATTGATAATAATGATGGACTGTGATAGTGATGAAATTCCTTTACAGGTGATGTTGGGAGACGAGGATGGTGGTTCTCGGGAACATGTGTCCCTGACTTGCCTGTGTCCTGTGACAATTTTGAGAGTGAGCAGTGGCGAGACCCATCTTAGGACGGCACAGGAAAATATGATTGTTCTAAATGAGGTTCCCAGGAGCCTGGCTCTGAGGAGAGGTTTCCTCATGCTGCCATGGACAATAGCCTGTTGTATAGGGACACTGAAGTCCAGGGGAGGTCGTGAGTCAGCCTAGTACCTGAAACATATAGAAGTATAGTGTTGGGGTTGTACATAGTCAAACTTGAGGGACCAGATGGTGAAGTTAATGTTGTGGATGACATGTTAACAAGGTTCCAGATCAAGATGTAATGAAAATGAATTGTATAACCCTGACAGTGGCAGGATATGAATGAAAAGGAATTGTATAACCTGACAGTGAGCAGGATATGAATGAAAATGAAGGGTATAGCCTGACAGTGAGCCAGATGTGACTGAAGAAGTAGAGTATAGGACGGACGGTAGGGCTTCTGGGCATGTCCTGCCAGAGAGCCTGAAGGTGGGGACTGGAGAAAAGTGAAAAAACCCCCTATACCTTCTGTGATAGTTGGTGGACACATGGTAGTGCACCAGGGACAGGAGGAACGTGAGTTTTGAGGAAGAGCCCGCGAAGTGTTCTGATGTGGGGTCGTATTTCTGGCAGGACTATACAAACGGGCCCCGGGCCCCAAGGTAAAGATAAAACCCCTGCAGGATCCCCCAGGCCCGAAGGGGGGTATGGTGGGGGGTAAGGGTGTGCGGATGCTTAGTGAAAAAAAAATGATGTTGGCTTGATCAGGGGAAAATACAAATGCAGTGGGGGAAGATAAAATTGTGGGGCCATGATGGCCCCGAGCCCCCGTTTTTTTGGATTGTTGCCCGCCCCCCGGTCTGGATGCCCCCCCTGGTCTGGAGAAGAGGGGGGGGATTGTGAGACGTAAAGGAATATTTTTTGAAGGGGGTTTGTCCCTTTACTAGGTCTGTGCGTATGGTAGGGGGAAAAAGGTGTGGTTTGTAAATGTGGTAAAAAAAAGGTCATCCCCTCACTTCAGCCATTTTTGAAAGCTCAGGTAAAACCATTCAGTGTTTTAGGCCCCCAGAGTGGTGTCTGCAAAAACAGTCGGGAGCGGGCTTAGTTGGAACGGGGGGGGGCCGGCCCAAAAAAAGGGGTTTTCCCCCGGGGGGGAAAGTTAATCTGGAAAAGGGGCCCCCAGGAAAAAGAGGTGTCTCCGGAGTGTGAGCTATCTCATTTGGGTGCGGGAAAAAAACCCCGGGACACGGAGTGTCGCAGTGAAATCGTGCGATAGCGGCTGATAGGAGTGGATCTCTCTAAAAATTGGACTTAAAGTCCCTTCGGGCCCAAAGGGGGAGATCTGTGAAATCCTTTTGGTAAAATTTTTCATTGTGTTGTTTTGGGCCGGTGGGAAAACGGGGCCCCCTAGGGAAAGGGGAAAATTTTTTAAGTGTAATTTGTGGCAAAACAAGCCCCGGGCTTCGTTTATGATTTTTTTTTATCTGTTTGCTGTGGACTTTAATAAAATGGTTGCGGCCGTTTTAACCCGGGAAAAACTGTTGAATAACTGTTTTGTTTCCTTTGTTCCCCCGACGCGTCCCAGAGTAAAATTCCCCCGGAAATGTTACCCTATATTTTACTTTAAAAAAAAATCATTTTTCCCCTCACACTGATTTGCATTGCTTTTGTATCCAGTGAAAAAGGGGTTTCTCCCGACGTAGTTGTTTTTTTTTTTAAAACCCCCTATTTCAAATTACAGTTTCTAATTAAAATACTGTGAATTGACTAAAATTTTTAGAATGCCTTTGGCCACCCCATAATTTTTGCAAATTTTCATCCACCCCTTTTGGGCTGGATTTTTTTTTCCCACGGGGATGAAAATATATATTTTATATATTATATTATTTATTACATATATTTTATATTTTTATCATATATTATATTATTTTCTTTTTTTCCCCCAAAAAACCCCCGATTGGGGATTAGCTGCAGTTTTTAAAAACCCGGAAAGGGGGTTTCTCCAGAGTAGTCGGTTATTATTTAAAAAATATTTCAAATTTCCCGATTTCAATTAACTTGTGAATTGATAGAATTTAAAAAGCATTTTGGCCCCCAAAATAAAATACGCATTGTATTTTCCCCCTTTTGGGTGGATGTTCTTCTGTTCCCACGGTTGAAAAAACCAGTTTTTTTATGCTCCTTGAAAACTTTTGTATATTGTTTGTTAATGGTATGAAAACTCCGCTTTTTTGTCCTGGTGATTTTGATATTGCTTTGTTAATGGTATGAAAACCCCGCTTTCTTGCTCCTGAAGCTTTGTATATTGCTTTGTTAATGGATGAAAACCAGTTTTCTAAAGCTCCAAAAGTTTATTTTTTTTGTTTTTTTTAAGGGTTAAAAAACCCGTTTTCTATGCTCCTAAAAGGGGTAAAATTTTTTTGCTTGTTTAAGGTATAAAACTCCAAACTTTTTATTCCTAAAAACTTGTATATGCTTTGTTAAAATATAAAAAAACGCTTTTCTATGTCCTGAAGGGTTTTATGATATTGTTTTTAAAAGGTTTGAAAATCCCGCTTTTCTTGCCCCCTTTTAAAGCTCTGTATTTTGCTTTGTTAATGGTTTAAAAACCCCCCTTTTCTATGCTCCAAAATCTTTATATTCTTTTGAATGGTTGAAAACCCCCCGGGTTTTTCTTGTTTTCCCGTGACGTTACTTTTAATTTTGGTTGAAAAATTTTCCCGCTTTTCTAGTCTGTGTCATTATATTCTTTTTAATTAGAAAAAACTCAAGCTTTTTATGTCCAATTTTCATCATGTATATTGTTTGTAAAGGTATGAAAACTCCAGCTTTTCTATGCTCCTGAAGCTCATGTTTATTGTTTTTTTAAAAGGAAAGATTTGTCCCCCATTTTCCCGTGTTTAAAATTTTACCCCAAAACCCTTTTTTTCCCCTTTACCACAAAACCGTTGGGTTTTGTAAACCCCACCCCCTTTTTTTTCCTTAACTCTGTTTGGGCCCCGAGCAAATTCAGCCACTTTCCAAACAACCGGGGTTGGAAAATTAGCTGCGATTAACCATGAAAGGGGGCTGCTCCGAGTAGTCTGCTTTATTTTCAAATCCCTTTTTAAATTACAGATTTTAATTACATACTGTGAATTAGACTAGAATTCGACTGGAATTTGGCTGCAAGGTAACAGATTATAAAACCACTATGTTTCATTTTCTTATCACTTTCACCCCCATCCTCCTTTCTTTTTTCCCTATCCCTGTAACCCCCCCACCTAGTAAGGAATTAGTCATTTCCCCCTCCATTCTCCCCAGCCATCTCACCTTTCCCTCAGAACTGTTCCTCCACATACAATCCTTTTTACCAAGCACCACACGGTCACCATGGTTTATCCTGCTCCCACCTTCTAACGCTCTGTCTGCTACTCCTCATCGCTGGCGATGTATCCCAAATCCTGGCCCTCCTCATCACATCCCCACACATCATTTCTAACACCTGCACGATCTTCCACACGTTTTTGCAACCCTGTCAACCTCATACCTATCCATCACACACCCCTCCCCCAGTCCCCCTACCCAGAGCACTATGGAACGAAACGCTCCGTCTGCAATAAACTGTCATTTGTCCACGCCCTTTCTTTATCACCAAACAAACTCTCCTTCTTGCCATCACTGAAACCTGGCTCATCCCTCTGACTCAGCCTCTCAGCTGCGCTTTCCTATGGGGATTTATCTTTCTCACACCCCTCGCCCCAGCAACAAACGTGGTGGAGGAGTTGGCTTACTCCTGTCTGATACCTGCTCCTTTACCCCTATTCAAATTCCACCCTCCGCTGCTTTTCCCTCGTTCGAAGTGCACTCCGTCCGCATCTATTCCCCCTCCAACCTCCAACTGGCTGTCATCTCCGCCCCCGGAACTAGCCATCTCCACCTTTCTCGACCACTTCACCACCTGGCTACTCAATTTCCTCTCTGCTGACATCCCCACACATCATCATGGGCGATTTCAACATCCCCATTGACATTCCACCCCGGCGGCTCTAAACTTCTTTCGCTCACAGCTTCCTTGGCCTCACTCAATGGCCTCTGCGGCCACTCACAAAGGCGGCCCACACGCTGGACCTTATCTTCACCCATCTCTGTTCCCTCACTAATCTCACTAACTCCCCACTCCCCCTGTCTGACCACAACCTACTGACATTCTCTTCCCTCTCTCTGTTAGTACGCATCCCCCACTCCACAAACTCACCCACCCTCGCAGAAATCTCAAACACCTCAATTTTACAATCGCTCTCTGTGTCCCTCCTCCCTCTTAAAAGACATAGCCTCACTTCATGACACAGTGCTGCTGCCACATTTTATAACACCACAATAAAAACCACACTTGATTCGGCCGCCCCCCTCATGCAGAGAAAAAACTGTACAATCAAACAGGCAGCCCTGGCTGACCGGCCTGACCAAAGAACTGAGACGGGCTTCCAGGGTTACCGAGCGGAGATGGAAGAAACCCACTCCACCGAGCACTTCAACGCATACAAGCAGTCCTTGCCAGCTTCAAGTCCACGCTCTCTGCCGCAAAACAAACTTACTTCTCATCTCTTATATCCTCCCTGTTCACAACCTAAACAGCTCTTAAACACTTCAATTCTCTACTCCATCCCACAGCACCTCCTCCCTCTCCTCTCATTTCTGTCGAAGACTTTGCCTCCTTTTTAAGCAAAAGATTGATACTATCAGAGAAGGTTTTGGGCCCCGCAGCCCCCAATGCCCCTCTTAGCCACTCAGCCCTGTTTTTCCAAACCAGCTTCACCACCATGACAGAAGATCAGCTCTCCACTCTCCTGTCAGATCACCCCTCACCACTTGCGCGCTTGACCCACTCCCGTCCCACCTCCATCCCTAACCTTGCCACAGTCTTCATCCCTACTCTCACACGCCTCTTCAACCTTTCACTTACAACTGGTGTCTTTCCTTCACCCTTCAAACATGCTTCAATCACCCCGATCCTCAAAAAGCCCTCCCTCGACCCATCCTCAGCGTCTAGCTATCGCCCGATATCTCTTCTCCCTTCGCCTCAAAACTACTGGAACAGCATGTATATCTTGAACTGTCCTCCCACCTTTCCTCCTGCTCCCTCTTTGACCGGTTACAATCAGGCTTTCGACCGCATCACTCAACTGAAACTGCCCTAACTAAAGTCACTAACGACCTGCTAACCGCCAAGAGCAGCGACACTACTCTGTCCTCCTTCTCCTGGACCTGTCTTCTGCCTTTGACACCGTAGACCATTCCCTCTCCTACAGATTCTCTCATCTCTTGGCATCACAGGGCTTGGCCCTATCCTGGATCTCATCATACCTAACAGACCGAACATTTAGTGTCTCCTCTCACACACACCTCCTCACCTCGCCCCCCTGTCTGTCGGTGTTCCCCAAGGCTCAGTCCTAGGACCCCTACTCTTCTCCATCTAAAACCTTCGGTCTGGGACAGCTCATACAATCCACGGCTTGCAGTATCACCTCTACGCCGATGACACCAGATCTACCTATCTGGACCTGACCTCACCTCCCTACTGACCAAAATCCCACAGTGTCTGTCTGCTATCTCAGCCTTCTTTTTGCTCGCTTTCTCAAACTGAACATGGACAAAACAGAATTCATCATCTTTCCCCCACCTCATTTACCCCCCCACCAGGCCTATCCATCAATGTCAATGGCTGCTCGCTTTCCCAGTCCCACATGCTCGGTGCCTTGGGGTGATCATCGACTCTGCCCCCTCTTTCAAAAAACATATCCAAGCCTTCGCCACCTCTGCCGCCTCAAACTCAAAAATATTTCCCGGATCCGCTCATTCCTCAACCATGAAACCACAAAAACACTAGTGCACGCCCTTATCATCTCCCGCCTCGACTACTGCAACCTCCTACTGTCTGGCCTCCCCTCTAGCACTCTGGCACCACTCCAGTCCATCTAACTCTGCTGCACGACTAATCCACCTGTCTTCCCGCTATTCCCCTGCTCCCCACTATGCGGCCCTTCACTGGCTTCCTATTGCCCAGAGGCTCCAGTTCAAACCTTAAAACCCTGACATACAAAGCCATCCACAACCTTTCTCCTCCATACATCTGTGACATGGTCTCCCGCTACCTACCCACACGCAACCTTCGATCCTCTCAAGATCTCCTTCTCGACTCCCCCCTCATCTCTTCTTCCCACAACCGCATACAAGACTTCTCCCGGGCTTCCCCATACTCTGGAACTCTCTGCCCCAAAACATCAGACTTTCACCAACAACGGAGACCTTCAAGAAAAACCTGAAGACCCACCTGTTCACAAGCCTACAACCTGCAATGATCCCCAGTTACTGAACCATCGCACAAAACCCGCTCTACCCTCTTAGTGTATTCTCACCCATCCCTGTAGACTGTGAGCCCTCGCGGGCAGGGTCCTCTCTCCTTCTGTACTTATGCGTCCCTTGTCTAGCACATGTTTATTGTATCTGTCTATATTTTTCCCCTTTTCATATGTAAAGCGCCATGGAATATTTTGGCGCTATATAAATATATAATAATAATAAAATATATATATATATGTATACACACATATGTTTCAGAATATATACATTTTTAGATATACAGTATTATATGTATATATACTGTAAGCTTTTCAGGGGATATAGCTCTAAGATCGCCGTCCGGGTAGACAAAGTGGCACAGAAAAAGTTCATTCAGACAGCAGTTCTGGTGAAAACTGGCCGCAACCAGCTTTATTAAAGTCCACAGCAAACGATAAAAACAATCATAAAATAAGACCTGGGCTTGTCCAGCCACTAATTATACTTAGATAGATTTCCCTATCTATTCGGGTCCCGACTCTAACAGCCAGGGCCAAAACAACACTATGTTCAGCATTTACCAGCATGGAGGTTCACAGAGTTCCTCCTTGTGTCTGAAGGCACCTTCAACGTCCAGACTTGAGAGAGCTCCCCTCCTATTCAGCAGGTTTCCGCATGGATTCTCACAGAGACTACTCCTGTGTCCGGGGTACATCGAGCACCCAGACTGAGACAGTCATACTCCTGGAGACCCTTCTGGGGCCTGGACCCCTCCTGTGTCCAGACTAAGCGAGCTCTCTGACTGTGTTCGCAGACACCTACTTCTGGTCTCCTAATTAACACCTGAGTAGTTTCAGGCCTGAGCTGCAAGTGTGTAATGAATGTAAGGTGTAGTGACCTTTCTCTACCACTAGGTTTACAAAGCCATACATTTCCCTTATACCAGTCAGCACAGTATCTAGGTGAAATGTACACCCCATTCAACACCATACTCTCACTGTCTCACATATCCCCCCCTCTTCTCCAGACCGGAGGGCTGGTCATCCCAGACCGGAGGGCTGGTCAACAATCCAAAAGGACAGTGAACTCTGGACCAGTCATGGCCCTCATCAGCTTCATCTTCACTACTGTCATCTGTATCTTCACCTGAGCCATAGCCAACATCAGCTTTCTCTTCATCTGAAGCATCCGCACTACCCTGTACCCTCCAGGCCTATGCGCTCTGCGGGCCTCGGGTATCCTGCACGGTTTCATCTTGACCTTAGGGCGGGCTCATTTTCGGTATAGTGCCTCCTCAGAGAAGTACGACTGGGCACGTCAGAACACCTTGCTGATTCTTCTCAAAAATCCTCGTACCTCTGTTCTTGGTGCACTGACCATGTGTCACCAACTATCACAGGAGGTATAGGGGGTTTTTCACTTTTCTCTAGTTCCCCTTGAACCTTCTTTACTTCATTGAGCTTCTCCAGAAGATGCTCATGGCTCTCATCACGCTCCTTCATCACGTTTGGAGTTTTTTCTGAGAAGTAATCAATTCATCTTGTACCTGTTGGAGCGTCCTTTATGTCTTCAGCCCCTTCTTCAGGCTCTTCTGGTAGGACATGCTCAGAAGCCCTACCGTCAGTCTTATATTCTACTTCTTCAGTCACATCATTATGGTCTCCAATTATCTCCATTTATTCCAGCTTTCAAGTTCTCCTTGATAGCTGCATCTGTATACTCAGAACCCGCCGGATTCTTCTCTTCCACCACGTTCGCATCCCATCTGAGCTCCCGTGTGTCTGCAGTGGCAACGGAGTGACACAATCGCTTTTCCCATTTGTTGGGACGTGGCTCCGATGTAGACTCCATGAAAGTGCGCTTGAGCTCACCAACGCCAGCCTGATGTCTCAAAATCTCATCTTGTGATTTATCCAGATCCTTGGTAACACTCAGGAACACTGCTGGGGCTCCGGGCGCCGAACTTCCAGCTGAGCTTCACGAGTTGCAGCTACTGATCCGGACCGTAACCTGTCCACGCCGCTGTCTTCGGCAGAAACAGATTCCTGGACAGAGTCAGTCCCCATATCTTCAGTCTTGTTCCTCACAGCTTCACTTGAGACCTCAGCTTCTGATGAGGCATCTGGCTTGGTGACCACCACTTCCATGGCTTTTTCCACCTCTGCAGCATTACCTTCAGAGTCCTGGGCATGATGCAGCTCCATACCATACATTGATAACTTCTCATCTTCAACAGCATCACTTGTGCTGTGTTCAGTTTCAGAGTCCTGCCTTTAAAGCTCAGCTCTCCTCCTTTCACCTTAGTCTTCGCCAGGGAACGGCCAACTGTAAAACATCTTCAGATGCCATCTTCTGTCGGCTGTAAGGTCGCATCAGCTTTCTTCTCAGGACTCTCAACCTCCTCTGCTACCATGCCTTCCTCATTTGCATGGTTGCTTTATGGTCAACAGATGATTCACTATCACTACCACTATCCCTGTCTGACCCCTTTTTCTCAGCCACATCCGGCTCACTTTCAGGGTTATACAATTCATTCTCATTCTCATCCTGCTCACTTTCAGGGTCACAATTCATTCTCTTCACATCCTGATCTGGAACCTTAGTTAACATGTCATCCACAACATTAACTTCACCATCTGGTCCTCAAGTATGTGACTATGTGACAACCCCAGCACTATACTTCCATATAGCTCAGGTACTAGGAGCTGGCTCACGACCTCTCCCTGGACTTCAGTGTCCCTATACAACAGGTGAGTGTTTATGGCAACATGAGGAAACCTCTCCTCAGAGCCAGGCTCTTGGGAAACCTCATTTAGAACATTTATATTTTCCTGGGCCGTTTTAAGAGAGGGGTCTCGCCACTGCTCACTCTCAAAATTGTCACAGGACACAGGTAAGTCAGGGACACTTGGTTCCGAGACCACCATCCTCGTCTCCCAACATCACCTGCAAAGGAATTTCATCACTATCACAGTCATCATTATTATCAATATCATTATCATGATTATGATCATTATCATCATCACTATCATGATCATCATCTTGTCATTATCAGCATCAGCATCATTATCATGGTCATCATCATTATCATGATCATCATCATCATCATCATCATCATCATTATCATCATCATCATTATCACATAAGTTTAACGGCCCAACTAGCATTGTGTTCCGCCCCTCGGGACTGCGCACCCTCAGTAGGAGCTTCATCACACTGTCCATCAGAAACATTTTTCCCCCAGAGATCCTTAGACCGGGGAAAGTCATTACCCAATAAAACGGGTTGCACCAGGTTCTTCACTACCCCCACTTCATATGAAACCTCCCCGAGTTTGGGGACCAAGTCACGGCATTTCTCTGGTAGACTTTGGTGTCTCCATGGATGCACACCATACTCAGGTGCTTATCAGGGATGAAGTCCCTATCAATCAGGCTGTCACATACGGAAGTCACTGGACTCTCTGAGTCCAAAGGGCCTGTGCTGGGCAGTCATTTACAACCACCGAGGACACCTGTGGTCCAGTCTCTTCGGCTGAGGTGGACACACACACAGGTTCTGCGCAGAGAGAGAGGGATCTGCCAACATCACAATACATAGGCTCCCCCTCTATTGGACAGTTGGCTGCAATTTCACGACATCTCCAACCCTGTCCATTATACTTTCCACCCACATGTCCCCTCGGGCCTGAACCCGCTTATCAGCATACCCCATGTCCCCAACAGCTGGAACGCTCTTACCGCGAGAGTTCAGCGTCCGGGAACTCTGAAGTGACGACCTCTCAGACGGCTGGTCACGGAGACAGTCTTTGCTGGCGAAGGCCTTCTCCATCAGGCTGACCAGACGATTGGCGTCCTGGTGGTCTCCTTGTCCGACCTCTGGCTGTACCTCAGGAGGACATGCTCGGGTGTAGCGGTTCACTATCACCTTTTCAACTCCATAATCAGGTTTGCTGACTGCAGACTCCCAACTGCATCTCCAGTCATGAACTCCCCTGGCACGGGCTGTCACCGTAACACCCAGCCGGGTAAGAATCTCCGCTTTCAGCTTGGCATAGTCTTGGCTGTCCTGCTCGCTCAGGTCAGCATAGGCCCTTTGGGGTTCTCCAATCAGATAGGGTGCGACCATCATGGCCCATTCAGATAGGGGCAGATTCTCCTTCTCTGCCAGTCCCTCAAACCTAGTGAGATATACCTCCACATCATCACGAGGTGTCATCTTTTTCAGGGACCGTCTTACCGCCTTCTTTACAGCGGACAAACGCAGGTGCCTTCACAACATTACTCTGGGACGAGGTGCTGAGAGCTGCAATCTGCTCCAACAACCGGTTATTCTCCTGCTGCTGCTGCTGGCACTGCAGTTGCATGCTCTGCTGGGCCTGTACCAGGTACTCAACGAGCTCCTCCATACTGCCGGACTTATCTGTCTCAACCACGGCAGTCTTATGTTGCACATTAACTTGCGCCATTTGTTCAAACAGTGCCTCCATGCTGTCATCCATGCTGTCAGACTTCTCTGTCTCAACAACGGCAGTCTTCACTCAAGACATACACACTCCACAGTCTTTTCCACAGAAAATTCAGCCTTGCTGTGCAGACACTTTTTTTTTTTTTTTTTTCCTCTGCAAACTCTATTAGGGCCACTGTCTCTTTAAGACTGCTCCAACAGACTTTTTTTGCTGACACACTTTTTTTTTTTTTTTTTTTCTCTGCTGCTGCTTCAACAGACTTCACCTTTATTGCTGTCTCTCGCCACTGTGCTTCACGCACATTCCAGCACCAATTGTATCAGCCACTGTGCTGCCCGCATTCTCCACAAATTGTAAGCTTTTCAGGGGATATAGCTCTGAGATCGCCGTCCGGGTAGACGAAGTGGCACAGAAACAGTTCATTCAGACAGCAGTTCTGGTGAAAACTGGCCGCAACCAGCTTTATTAAAGTCCACAGCAAACAGATAAAAACAAATCATAAACATAAGACCTGGGCTTGTCCAGCCACTAATTACACTTAGATAGATTTCCCTATCTATCCGGGTCCCGACTCTAACAGCCAGGGCCAAAACAACACATATGTTCAGCATTTACCAGCATGGAGGTTCACAGAGTCTCCTCCTTGTGTCTGAAGGCACCTTCAACGTCCAGACTTGAGAGAGCTCCCCTCCTATTCAGCAGGTTTCCGCATGGATTCTCACAGAGACTACTCCTGTGTCCGGGGTACATCGAGCACCCAGACTGAGACAGCTCATACTCCTGGAGACACCTTCTGTGCCTGGACCCCTCCTGTGTCCAGACTAAGCGAGCTCTCTGACTGTGTTCGCAGACACCTACTTCTGGTCTCCTAATTAACACCTGAGTAGTTTCAGGCCTGAGTTGCAAGTGTGTAATGAATGTAAGGTGTAGTGACCTTTCTCTACCACTAGGTTTACAAAGCCATACATTTCCCTTATACCAGTCAGCACAGTATCTAGGTGAAATGTACACCCCATTCAACACCCATACTCTCACTGTCTCACAATACTCTATGTGTGTATATGTGTTGGCACCCTTGAAATTGTTCCAGAAAATTAAGTATTTCTCCCAGAAAATTATGCACCCTGAGCCTGCAGGACAGCTTGAATTTCTTTGGAGCTTGATTGGGGCTGGTTATCCACAATCCAGACTATCCTGCGTTTCAACCTTTCATCAATTATTCTCCGCCGTCCACGTCCAGTGAGAATATCTACGGTGCCATGGGTTGTAAACTTCTTGACTATGTTGGGAACCGTGGACAAAGGAACATCAAGATCTCTGGAGATGGACTTGTAATCTTGAGGTTGTTGATATTTTTGCAACAGTCTTGGTTCTCAAGTACTCAGACAGTTCTCTTCTCCTCTTTCTGTTCTCCATGCTTACTGTGACACACAATGCAAAGATTGAGTCAACTTTTTATCTGGTTTCAGGTGTGATTTTCATATTGCCAACACCTGTTACTTGCCACAGGAGCGTTTGAACGAGCATCACAGGCTTGAAACAAAGTTGTTTAGCCACAATTTTGGAAAGGTGACAACAATTTTGTCTGGTCCATTTTGGGGGTTTTGTGTGAAATTATGTCCAGTGTCTGTTTTTCTGTGTTGTTCCAATATACACAAAGTAAATAAAAATGTATGACGAAACATGTGTAATTGCAATTTCTGTGAGAAATGCTTCATTTTCTGGAACAATTTCAAGGGAACCAACACTTTCAGACAGGAGTGTAATATATATTTATATATTTATTACAGTCATGTGTGAAAGTGTCAGTACAACCCAAAAAATATATATATTTATATATACTGTCATGAGAAAGCTACATATACCCTCTCGTTGAATTCTGTATCAGGACATCATCTGGTCCTTAGATGATCTTAAAATTATCGAATTTTATGGACTATAAGACGCATCGGACCATCCATCCTAACATCAGATAATGCAATGCTCCAGAAATATTGGAAAAAAAACAAGAGCTGCAGCTCAGACCCTAAAGGCTTTATTTAGCATGTTAAATATTAATCAAAACAGCACAACTGGAAAAAAATGAACAAGTATGGATTGTTTGGAAGGGTTGCCAGAAGAAAGACTGTTCCGTAAAAAATAAACACAGCAACACGGCTAAAGTTTGTCTAGTTGCATCTGAACAAACCACAAGATTCAAGGAACAATGTCCTTTTTATAGATGAGACAGGAGTGGAGATGTTTGGCCTTTATGTCCTGTGCCATGTCTGATGAAAACCAAAGACATCATATAAGTCTACCATAGCATACCACCTGTCCAGCATGGTGGAAGAGTGGTGATGATTTGGGTTTGTTTTGAAGCCGCAGGACATAAGTACCTTGCAGTTACTGAGACAACCATGAACTTCTCTGCATTCCAAGGTATTCTAGAGTCAAATGTGAGACCATGTATCCAAAAGCTAAAGCTTGGCCGGAGCCGGGTCATGAAACAGGACAATGATGCCAAGCAACTAGCAAATCTACATCAGAATGGCTGCCAAGAAAAAATGAAGGTGTTTCAACGGCTCCATATCCAGACGTCAAACCAAAAAATGTGTGGTGGGATCATAGAGTACTGTGCATTAAAGAATTCCACAAACCCCAATAAACCGAAGCAGCGTTGTAAAGGTGAATGAATGTAATTCTGCTAGAATGAAGTGAGAGACTGATAAAGTGTTACAACAGCACCAGCGCTCCGTCATGTATCCCCTTCCCCCTTTCAGCAGGGATGCCGATGTGTTCACTCACCTTGCCATTTGTTTCAGTCCCCGCTATCTCCCATGGCCTGCCCCGGCATGCAGGTTTTCTGGGAAAATTCTTAGGGCACTCGCACGCTCCCTGCTTCTTAAAGAGGTTGCTTGTGTGCTTCTGAAAATGTCCCCAGCCAATGGTTGGTAGACATTAGGTATTTAAGGCACCTTTCCCAATTGGGAGGTGCCTTAGCAATGTTAGTACCAGTGAGTTTCTTGGTGCCTGGTGTATGGTCACTGTACTCATACTATCTGAAGCGGATCTTGTCCGCCCAGTCTGCACCTAATCCTGTCCTTCCTGCTATACCCAAACCCACTCTGCCTCTGCCTTCTCCTGATCCTTACCTGTCTGAACCTGCACCTGTGATTTCGTACCTGGGGCCGTCCTGTGTTCCTGTACCTATCCTGCTTGTGCCTGATCCTGCATATGTCTACCAGCTACATACCTCCTGCTAACCAGTTCCTGGATGGTCCTGCTTCCCTGCTGTTGTTCATGTGGTATTTACTAGTACTTTATTTTAAGATCTCCTAAAGACCAGTCTCCTTTTTTTTTTCTATGTCCTGATTTGTAAAACAATAGAATTCTAAGAGGGAGTATTTAGTCTTTCTTAAGACTGTATTTTTTTGTCAATAAACGTCAGAAAGAATAATGTTTTCCAGGAGTCTAACTGAAAGGTCCTTCGGACTTTCCCCCAATATCTTACGTATGTCGGAGAAAGACCAGGATCCTTTCTCCTGCTGGCATTGACTAATGATTTTTACAGTGGAAAAAAAAAGTAGATTCACGTCAAGTTTGTTTATGTCAGTGTTAAAACACGCCATCATTTTATTTGCCTTTTCAGCAGCCGGCATTGGTTGCTAATCTGAATATCCTCAAATCCTTTTCTCCATCACGTTTACCAAGTTTATGTCCATTCAACATGAAATTATAAGAGTCAGTTCCTTCTCCCTAGTGCTAAACAATATTTATTTATTAAAACCGAATTGGCAATTTCTTCTCCAAATGGCAAACTTTCCCAAGTCCTTGGGTTAGTGCAAAAATGGTTCTTGATAATTTGGGGTCACGTCCCTTCTGTTAAACACCTGTTCCGGGTCCAGGCTCTTCTCCTTTCACCCTGGTCCGCTAAACTCTCTTACGCTCCATGTCAGTCTTTGCAGATAGCCCGGCGAGCTCCCATATGATCATCTACCTGGACCTATATAAGGTCTACCAAGACACACACCTGTGTCTTATTATTAAGACTCTTAGCTTATCTGTGCACCATGGCCGGCTCAGTATCTGTCTGCTGTCTCCAGGACCTCTGCTACTCATCTGCGGTCTCCAGAACCTCTGCTTCCTGTCTTCAGTCTTCAGGTCCTCTTCTACCTGGTTGTGGTTTCCAGGACATCTGCTAACAGTCTGCGGACTTCAGGATCTCTGCTACTCATCTGCGGTCTCCAGAACCTCTGCTTCCTGTCTACAGTCTCCAGGTCCTCTTCTACCTGGTTGTGGCTTCCAGGACCTCTGCTACCTTTCTGCAGTCTCCAACACTTCTACTACCTGTTCTTAAACTCTTGTCTGTCTACTATCTCCCGTGCCTCAGCTATCTGTTTTCTGCGTGCCTCAAGTGCCTGCTGCATCGATGCCCTTCTCCCATGTGCACACGCGAACCTTGGGCTTCGAAGATCCACCTCATCTAGTGAGCCTAACACCTTCTTTATAAATTATGAGTATCAATGCATGGATGCTCTTCTTTCTCATATACCATAAGTAGAGAAGAAGGGAGGAGAATCAGATTTAAGCCACCATGTACCATAATTGGGATGTAAAGGTTGCGTGGTTGGTTATGTGCAGAGTTGCCAATGACAAGTGAATAGACAGGCAAAGGCTTGATTTATTGGACTCCCACTCTCAGTTATGCCTATTTAGATAGTGTGCCCAATCTTTTGCATAGGGCTCATGTTCTTTAAGTCAAGCCTACATTTAGGAAGGGTTGCTTCTGATGGGAATTGGAGCCCAAGCAAAGTAGTTTCCCCAGATCACTTTTTTTAAAAATTTGTCTTTTCAACAGAGATTCAGTAGTATGCAAATGTACAGCCCATCTTGAAATCCCAGTCTGCCTTCAAACCTTTGAGGGACACCTTGCTGATGCAGTATAACTACCATGTGTCTTGTTGCTGTGTTCATTTTTGCCATAGTGTATGACCTTTGACGTTAATCTATCTTCTACAAACTCAACTTTGCAGCAGAGTTCGTCTGTTCTTTACCCAGTGTTAAGACTCCTACACAGTTTCTGTTTCAGTTAATGACTGTGTTTCAACCTACATATGAAAATAATGATCATTATCGCCTGTCTGGTATAACTGGTTACTCAAACATTAGAATATAATCATAAGAAATCCGTGACTGTGTACGTGAACTGAGAAGAAGTGATGCTGCTTTGAAGGTAGAGTGTGGTCGCATCAAATATTGATATGATTTAGATTTCTTTTTTGTTCATTCACTTTGCATTTTGTTAATTGTTAAAAATAAACTATTGCTCTTCTATTTTTTTTTTGCGTTCTTACTTTTCAGCATTTTTTTACACTTGCCTAAAACTTTTGCACAGTACCGTACATTATATACTTTTCACCCTCATTTTTATTGCCTATAGACCCCCCATACACACGAAAACTCCCATTCAGCTACCAAATAATACTACAATGTCTAAATAGTGAAGGGATTAAAAGTGAAGGCCCTGGTGGTCTAAAGCAATGAATGGGGTGAATTTTTACATGCATCACTTTTAGATTGCTCTTCGGGGGTCTTCCAATGCTGCACTTAGACGGGCCAAGAATTGGGTAGCAAATGTTTGTCGGTTGCAAAGTTTTTAAAGCTCGCTTAAAAATCATTATTCTCGGCAGCACATTGTGCTGTTTAAACATGTTATGTGCTGCCGAGAATTAGTCTATGGAGACAGAACGTTTGTATTAGTGATCGTCTTGTGCACATAAAATTGCAGTCGATCTAAAAGGGCCATTAATTGACCCATAAAAAATAACATAACAAAAAGGAAACCATTGGCAATTGCCCAGTTTGCCACCTTTAATACCAACCCTTCACGTGATCAACCGGTGAACCTAGGCTTAAACTGGATAACTATCCCTTTAATTGCCATTGAGTTTGACCCAGGTCTCAACTTTGCAGAATATGTTAATGATTTATAAATAATTCTTGCCTAATTTAGGATGAAGGCGGATTGGATTTGGCGTTCTGTAATCTTACGTGTTTAGGAATGCAGATCAAGCTCTTAACCAGACGCAATGTGTTTACCATTCACCCCAAATAAACATCCAAAAGGAGCTGCGCAGCTTTTAGCAGCTGTCATGTGAACACGTATTTATACGACTGGTTTAACGAGAACTTGGGGCTAAAAATAATAATTTCTCATGTAAGATCTGCCATATCACAGTTATAATAAGACGTGGCGTGCATGGAGCCTGCGGTACAATAATATTCCTGGCACGGCCCCGTGGTTCCAGTTCAAGTGCAAGTGGAGACGTCTTTAATAGAAACTTTAACTTCTTTGGGATTTGTTAAAGGGGAATTGCACCTCCTAGTCTGGAGATTCCAACATGTTTGTAAAGCAGTGGGATCAAATTTGATAAAAGGAGAATAACTTGAATCTTATGGGTCAATGCAAAATCTCCAATAGGGCCCCCATCTATCAGGGCATTTGTCTTCTTATATGGGTCATAGGGACATTATGGGACCCCCCTAGATGTGACTGCATCCCCTGCACCTACTATAGTTACACCAATACCTGTCACAGCATCTGATTTTCTAAAGAGATCTAACTTTTAGACAGTGCAACTTAATAGCCCCATTCATTCTTGCATTTGCCCCTAATTTTTTTCCTGTTTTGAGGCTGTTGCGCCAAATTTTTCTTTCAATTTGCACCTATTTTGAAATCTATTTTCTACTCGTTTGTCTATTATTACTCTGTTCACCATTGTGCCGCACGGTTTTTGTAAATCAGATATTTGCAGCCCATTCATTATTTGCAATTTTTTACAAAAGTTGAAAAATTTTGGAGCAAATGTTCTGCGGTTCACCATGCTATTTTTTTTTTTTTGTATACTATATGTTTTTGAGCAAATATTAGAGTTGTGTGTGACATTTTATCAGATCATGTGAATTTTTGCATTAAACAGGCGCAAAAAAGGTAAAAAAAAAAAAATAAAGTATATTTTTAAGGTGTCCTATTTTGAAGAATTTGGTGGTAAAAAATGCAAATTATGACTCTTGCAAATTATCCTTCCTTGGCAGCACATCGTCCTGTGCAAATAGCACATGTGCTGCCGAGAACAAGGACATTCTATACACACAAAATGATGGAAGTGCGGTCATCCTGTCTACACAGGCTACAAAACCAACACCGATTGACAAACATGTAGCCGATTGGAGGCCATTTGATGCCACTAATCGGCTATTGTAAAACCACCCTTAGACTAGGCATTTCTAAAATTTGACCGGTTTATCAAACCGGCTCATGTGGCACTGGCTATCTTTCATTTAATCAGAGTTTTATCAGAGTTTGTTCCAAGTTTCATCAGTTTTTCTAAGACTCTAAAAAATAAGGTTTCTCCACCTTCTCCTATCTGTCAGTCCACAAAAATCGAACCGTCCTCAATTTTTCTCATGGACTTATAGACTTCTATTGCCGATTTTGATCCGACACTCGTATCAAAATCATAGATGCCTCCGTGATTGTGCGCGGACCAATAGGTACGTGAAAAATTACAAACATGTCAATGACCACTTTCACTATTATCTACTATATAATCGTCTAATTCTGTCTGTCTGTAATAGAAATCCCGCGTCGCTGATTGGTCGCGCCCGGCCAGACACGACCAATCAGCGACAGGCGCAGGAAGTGGTGCGGGCACGCCCCTTGGATACCCGACAGCAGCCTTAGCAACGTCACAGGGACTGTCACAGAACCTGTGTTAGAGAGCAAATGGAGGGGAAAATGAGCAAATGGAGGGGAAAATAATTATTGCGGTGTGATTTATTTAAATACAGTTAGATATTCATGTAATAGTTTATATATTTTGATGATCTGTTTAATAATTTCATTCAGTTGTATTAAGTTCTATGAGCAATAACATTTAATGATAATGTATATATTTTACCCGGAAAATCCTGTGTATTCATTGTATTATTCTTAAATCTTCATAAATAAACTACATACATATTCTAGAATACCCGATGTGTTAGAATCGGGCCACCATCTAGTAGTTTCTATAAGAGTCAATGTTACCAACTGTCCACAAATTCATGGATAGTCTGTAACATAGGGCGCCTTTTTGACCTGTCTGTAAAAAAAAATTGAAGTGTCTGTGAATTTTTTGAAGCTTAAGAAATTTATACAGATTATTATGACTGTAATTCTCATCATTTTACAGTTTACAGTGAATGCAGCTGACGTTTTCATATCAGAATTACGGGCTGTAGACATGTGTCACTTACAATCTTACTGATTTATGATGTTTTTTTTAATGTTGCAGGAAATAGAGCTGGAGTGACAGAGGCTTCAAATGTACAAATCACTGTTCAGCTTCATTTGTATATCAATTCAAATGCTGATTTCTCAGTGACGAATGAACGGACTGGCAATATTGCTGGAGTCTTTGAAAGAGCTACATGCACATATAAATAGTTTATGGTGTAAAATCCTACCTGCAGATTCCCTTCAAAGCCTACCATGTCTTTTCAAAAAAAGAAAAACTGAAGAAGAGCACGGTTTGTTTCTTTCATCTGGTGCACATAGCAGTCTAGTACAGTAAGTTAATTAACTTTTTGTTATTTAATATTCGTACCTTGCCATCTACTGCTTTGGAGTGGACTGTTCCTCTCCATCAGCCCTATGCCAGCATTACAGGTGCTGGAACTTCCCTTTCTTCACTTTCAAGTATGCATTGCTCCTGTCTTGCTTGGCTGTCCTGAACTGAATTATCACCTCTTTTTTTATGTCTGTAAGCAGTTTCCAAAATAGGATAATGGATAAAAAGACCTGCCCAACTTCCTGTAAAGAAACAAAAACAAAGAAAGACCTCCACTTCCTGCAGAGAGGTAAAGACCTGTCTCCACTTCCTGTAGGGGGGACAAAAATCTACCCAAATTTCTTGTATCTGTCACTGCATCTTTGCTGCTGGAGATGGATTACGCTTGACAACAGGCAGTGAACAGAACAACAAGTAAGACAAAGATGTGTTACCTCCTGGCCGAAGTTTGGAGCAATTTTTTTGATGATAGGACAACTAAAGTGATTTGAAGATTTTTTATATATCACATCACATGAGATCAAGTTTTCTGAAGGTGCAGGGTGGATTTAATTGTTCTGAAGGCACAAAGTGGGGTACTGCCTTGTAAAACATACCCGAGAGGGGGAAGATCTCTTTACAGTCCTCAAGAGTGACTGTACATTTTTGTGCAGGCAGCATGTCCACCCTTGCTATCACCTCATGTTTTTGATGGAGTGGTTATTGCTACTTCTTCACTAGACTGTTTTGCCTACTACAGATTGCATTGGGGATAGAGTTCTGCTAGGCTTAATAAAAGCAAATATTTGCCGAAAGGTCTACCGAGGCATCGTGCATTGAGCCAACATAGTCTATTGTAATGACTTTTGCGAAGGATTCAGTTCCCAATTACCGTCTTCATGTCCAATGCCTGATCTCTCTAACATCATTTTCCTAAATGAATTACAGCCCACAAACATGATGATATTGTTTAGGATTTTAAGCTCAGGCACATGCACCATATGGGTTCCACAATTCACTTTCTTCATGTCTGATTTTTTTTTTTCTCCTGCAAACCAGGAGACTGAAATCTAATACTTTTGTCTGCATCTGCTCCTAAAAGGTTTCTCTCCCCAGCCGGCCCACAAATCCCTCGAGGCTCATTAAGCACATTTACATTCTCTCTTAAAATCCTAAACAGTCCATTTCACGCCTCGGGATTGTGTATTGATAAAAGGAGAATGAAAAAAAAGTCTTAGTTTAGAAAGCTTTGGAGACCTACAAAACATCTCTGGTTTATTTACTCATAGTATTTCTCTACATTACTTGAGAGAGGTTGAGCTGAAACATGGCTCGTGCCTCTAATATGGGATTATACTGTAATAGACAGGAATACAAAATTATATAAATAATTGGGGAATACTACCGAAACATGTACAACAGAGGTTCTTGGTCAGTAAGGTTGCTGTACATCCTATTGCTTGGAAATCACTTTAGATATGGGCCTCAAAACAGTTCCTTCTACATCAAGGCGTCATCCATTGTGGACAAAGTGGATGGATGATAGGATCTAATGCAGTCTATCTGAATGTGAATTTGGGCACCACAGTGGACTAGTAATGTTGACCTGCAGCGATGGGGTCCTTGGTGACAAGGGGACAATATCGGCAAGGAGTATGTATGCTCCAACAGTGGCTTTTCGAAGTTTTCTCATTTCTATTTATATCCCAATAAAACCTTGGGATTTTGGATTACTATACACCCAATGTCTAAAACTTTTAAAGGTTTCAATGGAAGGAGAGGGCCTAACCGGTTGGGGTATCGAGTTCTAGAGTTGGGAGAAGACTCAAAGCGAAAGCTTGGAGATGGCTTTGTAAAGAGCAGAAGAGAGCGAAGAAGGAGGTATTGTGAGGGCCGGAATTGACATGTAAGAAGGTATCGGTAGATTAGGTTAGAGATGTATGGAAAGGACAGGTTGTGGACTGTTAACTAAATATGGGAAGATAGCAAGAGATTAGTTCAGAGATGTTTGAGAGGGACAGGACATAGACCTTAGATCACAAGAGGAGAGGTAAACTAGGACGGAGAAGTATGGAGGGGACAGGTTGTGGACTGTAGACTACATGAGGGAAGCATTGGCAGATTAGGTCATAGATGTATGGAGGAGACAGATTAGACCTCTGAGGTTAAGGATAATGAGAGATAATGTTAGAGATGTATAGAGGAGACAAGTGGTGGCAGGAAATTATTTCTTGAGTATAGTGGGAAATTAGTTCATAGATACATGGAGAGGACAGGATACAGTCTGGAGACTTCATATGTGGAGGTATCTTGAAATTAGGTCAGAGATGTATGGAGGAGACTGGTTATGGACTGAAAATTATGTGTTGGTTGGAGGCAACAGATCAGACTACACATATATGGAGAGAAAAAGCTATAAACTGGATATTACATTTAGGGATATATTGGAGAATTGGCCTAGAGATATATTTAGAGGACAGGTTATGGACTGGAGACTACATATGGAGGAATCAAAAGATTAGGTCACAGATACCACAAGGGGTACCACAAGGCTCTGTTTTGGGCCCTGTATTGTTCAACATCTTTATCAATGATTTAGATGAAGGAATTGAGGGTAAACTGATCAAATTTGCTGATGACACAAAGCTAGGAGGGGTAGCTAATACTAGAGAAGAGAGAGAGAGGATTAAAAAAGATATAAATAAACTGGAGCAGTGGGCAGCAGCTAACAGAATGGATTTTAACAGGGAAAAATGCAAAGTACTACATCTGGGCAATAAAAATGAAAAAAGCATATACAAAATGGGAGGAATAGGGCTAAGTAACAGCACATGTGAAAAAGACTTGGGTATACTAATTGATCACAGACTGAACATGAGTCAACAGTGTGATGCAGCAGCAAAAAAGGCAAATGCAATTCTGGGATGTATTAACAGAAGCATACAGTCTAGATCACGTGAAGTCATTATTGCCCTCTACTCCTCTTTGGTCAGACCTCATCTGGAATACTGTGTCCAGTTTTGGGCACCACATTTTAAAAAAGACATCAACAAACTGGAGCAAGGTCAGAGAAGAGCCACCAGAATGGTGACCGGTCTGCAAACCATGTCCTATGAGGAACGGTTGCTGGATTTGGGAATGTTTAGCTTGCAATAAAGAAGACTGAGAGGAGACTTAATAGCTGTCTACAAATATCTCAAGGGCTGTCACATTGTAGAAGGATCATCTTTATTCTCATTTGCACAAGGAAAGACTAGAAGCAATGGGATGAAACTGAATGGGAGGAGACACAGATTAGATATTAGAAAAACTTTTTGACAGTTAGGGTGATCAATGAGTGGAACAGGCTGCCACGAGAGGTGGTGAGTTCTCCTTCAATGGAAGTCTTCAAACAGAGGCTGGACAGACATCTGTCTGGGATGATTTAGAGAATCCTGCTTTGAGCAGTGGGTTGGACCAGAAGGCCCAGGAGGTCCCTTCCAACTCTACCATTCTATGATTCTATGAGATATATGGTGGAAACATGATATAGGTCAGAGATTTATGGTGAGGACAGGTTATCACCTGGAAGTTATGGAGGGGAGGCATCAGGAGATAAGGACAGGTTGCAGACAATTTTGGAAGTTATTGTGAGATTGTTAGTATTTTGGACTAAATTTTTAGAGCAATGGATGGTTAAAAAAGAGATTGGCAGAGTGGAGAGTCAAAGAAGTTTGTATGGCCCTACGATAGGCTTCTTCCATGATCTCCTAGCTCCTCTCACTCTAAAACTGGCCATATAGATTAATGTTGGCCAACTAACCGATATAGGTGAGATCGTCCAGCTGTCTAATGTGTATAGGGGCCTCCTATGAACATCTGAATTTCAATATATTGATTCTGTTGTTCTCAGAAGCGTTTAGCTGCATTTTACACCCAGTTTCCCATGCAGAACACATGCATGCTCGGTCGTGACCGGATACGTCTCAACTGGTCACTTAGGAGCACTAGATCCAAAACAACAGTGTCATCTTCCCTACTCTGAGGATATTTTTATTTATTTAGCTCTCAAGAGAGAATAAAATGATTTGTGACAGAAGCCTTCTTTGCCTATTGTCCATTTTGGAGAAACTTTTGTGACTTCTAGAAGGACGATCGTCAATCTGTGTTCTTCCAGCTTTGGTAAAACCACATCTCCCATTCTGCCTTGACAACTGATGGATTCATCTTCTGCAACAAGCTATTGGGTCTATGTGTGAACTTCCTATGAGGCTCGGAGATTACCTCTCCTCAGGAGCTACGTCTGGAATGCGATTTCCTCTGCTTCCGTGCTAGGATGGTCATTAGCAAAAGTAATCATCTATCATTAATTCGCCTGAGGTAATCACGCCATGACATCAAAAGGTTTGCTTTGCAAAGCATACATTAATTTCCAGATTTATCCATTACATAGGGCAAGTCTCTTCACGACCGATAACGTGTTGAAAACTCTCCTTTTTATGTAAAAAAACAAGCAAATCTTTACTCCCACATTGTCGAGATCTCATGTAAAATCAGGCAATACCTGGGCTTTGCTTTCCTAACAGGAAGAGAAGAAAAGGCTGTTTCAGTGCAAACATCCATTCTTCAGGCGCGCGCTGACAGATCGCTGCGGTGTATGATATCGGTCAACAGAGCAAACTCTCACCATCCAGAGGACAAACAAACACTAAGAAAAGTTACTGCACGGCAAACACGTAAAGCTCATTGAAGTCAAAAGACAAGTTTAACGATATTTTTAAAACTTTTACAAAAGTAGCAAAAAAGTTAAACAGGAGGTGTTTTATGTGAATAAAGATGAATTATTAGATATCGAAATGTTCTGCAACTTTTTACTACACTTTGAGTTTTAAATCCGTACCAATTTCTAGATTTCTAAGGGTGCAGTAAGATGGCCATATAAATCGGATCGAGATCGAAACGCAGTGCGCGGACTGATCGACAACTCTGCAGATCCGAGCGTGACAGCTTCATGTATTTATACAGTGTGCGGCTGTCACGCTCGGGTCAGGAGAGCCACCGGTGAGTCCGTGCACTGCGTTCCAAGCGCGTTCCGATTTATACGGCCACCCTGACTGCGCGCTAAGGCTGGGGTTACACGGAGACTTTGACAAAGTTTGCAATATCGCAACACAATGCAATTGAATGGGATCACATTGCAGCCCCAAGGGTAATGCAAATGCGACAAGCATAGTGCACAAAATCGAACCTATTCTGATTTCTTGCAACTTGCTTGTGGTGTAACACTTAAAGGGGTTTTACGGTTTCTCCCCCATATTTTGCTTTAAAAAAAGAAAAACTGTGCATTATTCACCTTCTTCAGGTCTAGCGCTAAGTGTCCTCCACTACTATTGGTGTCTGTTATTGTGTGCATTGCTGGCATCACGTAGACAGCGCTGCAGCCAATGAATGAGGTCAGCGGCACTGAACGGATCATGCCGTCTATTCAGGCAGAGCTGATGAGCTCACTCATTGGCTGCAGTGCTACTGATGTGATATCAGCGCTGCAGACGAATGAAGCAGCGGTGGAGATTCAGCCCTGGACCCAGAGAGGGTAAGTAAAGTACAGTTTGTTTGTTTTTAAATAAACTGCAGCCAGAGGTCATGGATTTTCCAAATTTGGAAAACCCCTATAAAATGGTTCTTAGCAACACAGGACAAGTCACAACTTGCTGATCGTTGGGGTCTCACAGCTGAGACTCCCACAGTTATGAGATTAAGATTTTGAAATTCCCTGTTGTAAGGGGGCGGAGGCTGCACATGTGCTCTGCCGCTTCATTCAGTGTCTATGGGATAGCCCGAGCTAGTCGAGTGCTGAAGATGCTAATTTGCCAAAATGGGCAAAAGTGTTCCTCAACTCCATTCTTCATGGCAGACCTACAGGTCATGTTTTCAGGATTTTCCTAGTATTGCACATCTGATGTAATTATCACCTATACAATACTAAGGAAAGCCTAAAAAGATAATCTGTTGGTGGACCTCAAGAACTGGCATTGGGGAACTGTCACTCTAGGTGAGGGAGAAGCTAGGTGCACAGCAACAGGGAGAGGGAGGGGAAGCCCAAACACTTGGAAGGGGGAAGTGGAGACCCCTAGGCAGATGTAACAATACCCTGTCTGCCCTAAATGTACCTAAATAGCTTCCGCACCTATCGCCGAGCAGGAACCTAATCTGTGCCCGACCTAGTAATAAGCCCTGGATAGGGAGGGGATGGGTATGCGCTAGTCAGCCCCCACTACAACTAAAGTCAGAGAGGGTGGATGAACGAGGGGATACATTTAGCTAGAGAAGACCACCAAGATGTCACGCCAGCATTCCTCCAAGAAGAAGCTAGCCGACTGATAGTACTTCCAACCAGACTGAGGGAATTTGAGCTAACACCAGCACCCTGCTGAAGAGACTGCAGGTATTTAAACCTTCAGCACGTGTGTGTTAATTAGCAGCAGAAGGTGGAGGTATTTAAACCTTCAGCACATGTGTGTTAATTAGCAGCAGAAGGTGGAGGTAACTGTTGGGTCCTAGAGGGAGAAGGATATCACTCCATAACAAAGGTGCAAAAATCAAGAAGGTGCTTGTAGAGCTAATCGCAAAGACCTTCTACAGCAGAATCCAGAATGACTGTCACATCTGACACACCCGTGACAGGAACACTGCTTTATGGGTAATAAGTGTGGGTAAGTAACTTAGAGGAGACAATTTGGATGATGAACTTTACTGTTTGTGCAAAGATCATTAAGGCTTATTCCTATATCAGACATTTATGTTGGATCCACAGATCTTATACATGGTGTGAGACAGTGAGTGAATATGTGATGAATGGGGTGTACATTTCACCTAGGTATAAGGGAAATGTGTGGCTTTGTGGACCTAGTGGTGGAGAAAGGTCACTACACCTCACATTCAGCACACACTTGCAGCACAAGCCTGAAACTACTCAGGTCTTAATTAGGAGACCAGAAGTAGGTGTCTGCAAACACAATCTGAGAGCTAGTTTAGCCTGGACACAGGAAGGTGTCTCGGCACAAGAAACAGTCTCCAAGAGTGTTAGAGCTGTCTTTAGCCTGGACACAGAGAGGTGTCCTGGCACAAGGAAGCAGTCTCCAAGAGTGTTAGAGCTGTCTTTAGCCTGGACACAGAGAGGTGTCCTGGCACAAGGAAGCAGTCTCCAAGAGTGTTTGAGCTATCTCAGTTTGGGTGCAGGAAGGACCCCGGACATAGGAGTAGTCTCAGTGCGAATCCGTGTGAAGAGCGGCTGAATAGGAGTGGATCTCTCTCAAGTCTGGTCATGGAAGGTGCCTTCAGACACAAGGAGGAGTATCTGTGAAGCTCCATACTGGTAACATATGTGATATGTGTTGTTTTGGGCACAGACTGGTAGAGTCTGGGTCCCGGATAGAGAGGGCCATCTATCTAAAGTGTAATTAGAGGCTAGACAAGCCCAGGTTTTCTGTTTATGCTTTGTTTTAATCTGTTTGCTGTGGACTTTAATAAAGCTGGTTGCGGCCAGTTTTGCACCAGAACTGCTGTCTGAATGAACTGTTTTCATGCCATTCTGTCTACCCAGACAGCGATCCTAGAGCTAAACCCCCTGGAAATGCTACAATTGGCGGAGAATGCTGGGGCAGCGCAGTGCCTGATACAGTTAGTGCTGGAGTGTGTATGCGGCACAGTGGCGAGAGACAGCATTAAAGGTGAAGTCTATTGAAATAGCAGCAGAAAAAAAAAAAAAAAAGTGTGTCAGCAGAAACGTCTGTTTGGAGCAGTCTTGGAGAGACAGTGGCCCTGATAGGGTCTGCAGAGAGAAAATGTATGCACAGCAAAGCTGAACTTGTTGTGAAAATGACTGTGGAATGTGCAGCAGCAAAAGAAAAGTCTGTGGAGCAGTCTTAAAGAGACAGGAGCCCTAATAGACTTTGCAAAGGAAAAAAAAAAAAGTGTCTGCACAGCAGAGCTGAATTTTTCTATGAAAAAGACTGTAGAGTGTGTATGTCTTGAGTGAAGACTGCCGTTGTTAAGACAGAGAAGTCTGACAGCATGGATGACAGCATGGAGGCGCTGTTTGAACAAATGGCGCAAGTTAATGTGCAACATAAGACTGCCGTGGTTGAGACAGATAAGTCCGGCAATATGGAGGAGCTCATTGAGTACCTGGCCCAGGCCCAGCGAAGCATGCAGCAGAGCATGGAGCAGCAGCGCCTGCAGCACCAGCAGCGCATGCAGCAGGCCCAGCAGCAATTCCTGCAGCAGCAGCAGGAGAATAACCGGTTATTTGTTGAGCAGATGACAGCACCAAAAAAGGATTTCGGTGCCGCGTCCCGAAGTAATGTTGTGAAGGCACCGGCGTTGTCCGCTATAAAGAAGGCGGTAAGACGGTCCTTGAGAAAAATGACACCTCGTGATGATGTGGAGGTATATCTTACTAGGTTTGAGAGACTGGCAGAGAAGGAGAATCTGCCACTATCTGAATGGGCCATGGCGGTCGTACCCTATCTGATTGGGGAACCCCAAAAAGTCTGGGCTGACCTGAGCAAGCAGGACAGCGAAGACTATGCCAAGTTGAAAGCGGCGATTCTTACCCGGCTGGGTGTTACGGTGACAGCCGTGCCAGGGGAGTTCGTGACTGGAGATACAGTTGGGAGTCTGCAGTCAGCGAGCCTGATTATGGAGTTGGAAAGGTGATGGTGAACCGCTATACCCGAGCACGTCCTCCTGAGGTACAGCCGTCTGAGAGGTCGTCACTTCAGAGTTCCCGGACGCTGAACTCTCGCGGTAAGAGCGTTCCAGCTGTTGGGGACATGGGGTATGCTGATAAGCGGGTTCAGGCCCTAGGGGACATGTGGGTGGGAGAGTGTGATGGACAGTGTTGGAGCTGGCGTGAAATTGCAGCCAACTGTCCAATAGAGGGGGAGCCTATGTGTTGTGATGTTGGCAGATCCCTCTCTCCCTGCGCAGAGCCTGTGTGTGTGTCCACCTCAGCCGAAGAGACTGGACCACAGGGGTCCCCGGTGGTTGTAAATGACTGCCCAGCACAGGCCCTCTTGGACTCAGAGAGTCCAGTGACTTCCGTATGTGACAGCCTGATTGATAGGGACTTCATCCCTGATAAGCACCTGAGTATGGTGTGCATCCATGGAGACACCAAAGTCTACCCAGAGACTGCCATGGACTTGGTCCCCAAACTCGGGGAGGTTTCATGTGAAGTGGGGGTAGTGAAGACCCTGGTGCAACCCGTTATATTGGGTAATGACTTTCCCCGGTCTAAGGATCTCTGGGGGAAAAATGTTTCTGATGGACAGTGTGATGAAGCTCCTATTGAGGGTGCGCAGTCCCGAGGGGCGGAACACAACGCTAGTGGGCCGTTAAACTTATATGATAATGATGATGACCATGATAATGATGATAATGATAATGATGAGGATGATGATGATCATGATAGTGATGATGATACTGATCATAGTCATGATAATGATATTGATAATAATGATGACTGTGATAGTGATGAAATTCCTTTGCAGGTGATGTTGGGAGACGAGGATGGTGGTTCTCGGGAACCGAGTGTCCCTGACTTGCCTGTGTCCTGTGACAATTTTGAGAGTGAGCAGTGGCGAGACCCCTCTCTTAAAACGGCACAGGAAAATATGATTGTTCTAAATAAGGTTTCCCAGGAGCCTGGCTCTGAGGAGAGGTTTCCTCATGCTGCCATGAACAATAGCCTATTGTATAGGGACACTGAAGTCCAGGGAGAGGTCGTGAGTCAGCTCCTGGTACCTGAGCTATATAGAAGTATAGTGCTGGGGTTGTCACATAGTCACATACTTGAGGGACCAGATGGTGAAGTTAATGTTGTGGATGACATGTTAACTAAGGTTCCAGATCAAGATGTGAATGAAAATGAATTGTATAACCCTGACAGTGAGCAGGATGTGAATGAAAATGAATTGTATAACCCTGACAGTGAGCAGGATATGAATGAAAATGAATTGTATAACCCTGACAGTGAGCAGGATGTGAATGAAAATGAAGTGTATAGCCCTGACAGTGAGCCAGATGTGGCTGAGAAAAAGGGGTCAGATAGTGATAGTGAATTATCTGATGACCATAAAGCAACCAGTGCAAATGAGGAAGGCATGGTAGCAGAGGAGGTTGAGAGTCCTGAGAAGAAAGCTGATGCTGACCTTACAGCCAGACAGAAGATGGCATCTGAAGATGTTTTACAGTTGGCCGGTTCCCTGGCGAAGACTAAGGTGAAAGGAGGAGAGCTGAGCTTTAAAGGCAGGACTCTGAAACTGAACACAGCACAAGTGGATGCTGTTGAAGATGAGAAGTTGTCAGTGTGTGGTGTGGATCTGCATCATGCCAAGGACTCTGAAGGTGATGCTGCAGAGGTGGAAAAAGCCATGGAAGTGGTGGTCACCAAGCCAGATGCCTCATCAGAAGCTGAGGTTTCAAGTGAAGCTGTGAGGAGCAAGACTGAAGATATGGGGACTGACTCTGTCCAGGAATCTGTTTCTGCCGAAGACAGCGGCGTGGACGGGTTACGGTCCGGATCAGTAGCTGGCATTGGTGAGCTCAAGCGCACTTTCAGGGAGGCTACATCGGAGCCACGTCCCAACAAATGGGAAAAGCGATGTGTCACTCCGTTGCCGCTGCAGACACACGGGAGCCCAGATGGGATGCAGAACGTGGCTGAAGAGGTAGAGTCTAGGACTGACGGTGGGGCTTCTGGGCATGTCTTGCCAGAAGAGCCTGAAAGTGGGGAACTGGAGAAAAGTGAAAAACCCCCTATACCTTCTGTGATAGTTGGTGACACATGGTCAGTGCACCAGGGACAGGAGGTACGTGAGTTTCTGAGGAAGAGTCAGCAGAGGTGTTCTGATGTGTCGGGTCGTGCTTCTCTGGCCAGGCACTGTGTCGAAGGTGAGCCCGGCCCTAAGGTCAAGATGAAACCGTGCAGGATACCCGAGGCCCGCAGAGAGTATAGGCCTGGGAGGGTACAGGGTAGTGCGGATGCTTCAGTTAAAGAGAAAGCTGATGTTGGCTATGACTCAGGTGAAGATACAAATGACAGTGGTGAAGATGAAGCTAATGAGGGCCATGACTGGTCCGGAGTTCACTGTCTCTGTTGGATTGTCGACCAGCCCTCCGGTCTGGATGACCAGCCCTCCGGTCTGGAGAAGAGGGAGGGGATATGTGAGACAGTGAGTGAATATGTGATGAATGGGGTCTACATTTCACCTAGGTATAAGGGAAATGTGTGGCTTTGTGGACCTAGTGGTGGAGAAAGGTCACTACACCTCACATTCAGCACACACTTGCAGCACAAGCCTGAAACTACTCAGGTCTTAATTAGGAGACCAGAAGTAGGTGTCTGCAAACACAATCTGAGAGCTAGTTTAGCCTGGACACAGGAAGGTGTCTCGGCACAAGAAACAGTCTCCAAGAGTGTTAGAGCTGTCTTTAGCCTGGACACAGAGAGGTGTCCTGGCACAAGGAAGCAGTCTCCAAGAGTGTTTGAGCTATCTCAGTCTGGGTGCAGGAAGGACCCCGGACACAGGAGTAGTCTCAGTGCGAATCCGTGTGAAGAGCGGCTGAATAGGAGTGGATCTCTCTCAAGTCTGGTCATGGAAGGTGCCTTCAGACACAAGGAGGAGTATCTGTGAAGCTCCATACTGGTAACATATGTGATATGTGTTGTTTTGGGCACAGACTGGTAGAGTCTGGGTCCCGGATAGAGAGGGCCATCTATCTAAAGTGTAATTAGAGGCTAGACAAGCCCAGGTTTTCTGTTTATGCTTTGTTTTAATCTGTTTGCTGTGGACTTTAATAAAGCTGGTTGCGGCCAGTTTTGCACCAGAACTGCTGTCTGAATGAACTGTTTTCATGCCATTCTGTCTACCCAGACAGCGATCCTAGAGCTAAACCCCCTGGAAATGTTACAATGGGAATTTCATCTTCCAAACCCACACCTCTCTCGAGAAAAGAGCACTACCGAGAATGCCGAGGTGACCGCACATGCGTTTCTCCACTCAAGTCTATGGCTGTTCCAAAAATTGACGAGCATGAGCATTTCCCCAACTAAATAAGCCTGACTGGTGCCTTACAGCAAAGTGATAGGGAAAATCAACCATACAAATGGCTCACAAGCATGTCACACCACGGGAAGCATCATGGCTTTATGTGGTGTCAACAATCAGATGTCAACAAATGGCAAACCAAACAGCAGGTAAGTATCGTAGCTGCACCTGTGTCAACCGGTTCACAGCTTCCACAATGAAACGCGTTGAGCGCTGGAGATGCTGCCACCTCACATTTGCTGCTTCGAGAAAAATATTTCATTACCACCAGCAGAGCTGGAATATTCCTTTGTATGTCTGCAATGTACCATAGAGAGCAAAGCGCAGGCAAATATTAGTTTGTGCTGTCAGTAGAATCTGCAGAAATGTGCACTATTCTTAGAAACCATGTCAAATATTTAACAACAGACTTTATTGGAGGCTGTGCCATAATTCCAGCGGCATTCCAGTCATTTAGAAGTTTAAAGTGCATCTGTCGCCTATAGAGAGGTCATTCGTGCAAACCCGGATTATTGCTGTCATGTCACTTGTCTTGATTTGTGCCTTTGTGCCAAGCTTCATGCCACAGCTATGGGGGTTAGAGGGCTTCAAGGCGTTCATCAAAAAAGGTCTAATATTAATCTTCTCATGAGAAATAGACCCTAAGGTCATCTCCAAATGTGGCCGTCTTCTCTAAGAGCTTTGCCGCATTGGGGACCACCACAGGATCCTCTGGTGGACCAGATTAGTATAAGAATTTGCAATCAAATATGTCCTTGGTGTTCACTTTGGTTTTGCGCCATGTCAAATATCATATACTGTAGAAGATGCTGCCGACTGGTATCACATACTTACTCAAAAGAACCTCTAGTGACTCCAGCTTAGCTACATTGTCTATTGGGACAAAAAAAGATCAAATCAAAAACCAAAATGAACATATCCCCTGCTGTAAGTAATTAGTAATAGTGCATATAAATAACGTAGGGTACTTATTAATCACAGTTTTTGATAAAAAATGCGTAAAAGCCATCCCACCGCGACAAGGTGTACCCAATCGGGATGGTCCTATCCTCTAATATTAGTATTATTGTGTTTCTATCTTAGGTTTTGTCTGTTAAATAGCCACAATGTGAACATGCTCTTATATGTTCCATGTATACCAACTCAAGCTCCGGCTCATTTCTTTTTTTTTCTGTAGTTTTTCGTACTATGTACCAACAGGGGTGTGCTACCTTTTCTTGAGCTAGGTTTTTCATTTATATAGCTTCCCATGGCCAGGCATCTGACTAGTCAGACCCTGGTTCTGCTCTGATCCCAAGTACATTGAGGTCTTCTGACACAAAGTGAGGTTTTAATATTAGAGGATAGGACCATCCCGACTTGGGTACACCTTGTGGCGGTGGGAGGACTTTTATGTTTTCTTGATCAAAAACAGTGTTTACTGAGTACCCTATGTTATTGATATGCGCTATTACTATTTATTTACTTACATACATCAGAGCTCATTTTGTTTTTAGGATTTGTCTGTTAAATGACCTCAGTGTGAACATGTTCTTATACGTTACATATATACCAACTCCAGATCATTTCTTTGGTTTTACTGTTTACAGGGAGTTTAATGTAGTGTAAAAACCAAGACTGGTCTCATCATAGTCTCCATAATCTCTGCCTTAACCCTGTAGCTCAGTTTCTTAGGACTAGATGTTTGGTGTAGTCACAAGAACACCAGAAGCTCACTTAGGAAGTCACAACATGGGGAGTTGGTCAATCTTATCAATTATATAGATTATTTAAAAGAAGCAACTAAAATCCCCACACACATTTGACTAAAGTCGGCCAAACCTACAAATATCGGTGGGATTGGCCAACAGTCTATTGTTCATGGGGCCTTTTGACTCTCCCCCAAGCCAAGACGTCAGGCAAGAGAAGGATCGGTAAGTTGAAATTCCAATGGCTGTTCCTTTTGAGATAAGTCTCCGGCAGAGGAGTCTGGCAGCGGCTCTCTCATAGAGAACACACAAGCTGTCAGCCAAGTCTATGGGGGAGAAAGGGAGATAGAAGTCAGCCGAATGACAGCTAAGGGAGCCTTAAGCCTCCAGGGAGATAAAGTTGACTATTATGCAACTGACACATAAGAAAATAAACCCTGAAAAATTTGCTTCTTTTGCTATGCGTCTGACTGGTAAGATCCCCACTGGTCCCAAGAACAGTGCTCTGAAAGGCAGGGGCACAAAAATGCAATTAATTGTATATGTACCTACAGGTAATAGTATAGTGTGACGCACGCAGTTGTCTCCAGCAGTAGCATAGACAATGGTGGGGACCCTGTTCTAAAGCCCCTGTGCACATTAGACTACTGTTGTCCGATCCCACTAATAACAAAGTTTAATTTGTATGGGGGCCCAGACAACTGATTGTTTGGAGAATTAAGGATCCAGAATGTCCCATTACTTCCTAAGGGCTCCGTCACACATAGCGACACACCAGCGATCCCGACAACGATATGCACTTGTCAGGATCGCTGGTGTGTCTCTACATGATCGCTGGTGAGCTGCCAAACAGGCAGCGATCAGGACAGCGACACTGCAGTGTACGTTGGATACCAGCCCGCTGGTGCAGGGAGCTGGTAACCAAGGTACACATCGGGTTTTCAGGCGCTGCGCAGCGCCTGGTAACCCGATGTGTACCTTAGTTACCAGCTCCCCTGCAGCAGCGCGCTGGTATACAACGTACACATCGGGTTTCCAGGCGCTGTCCGGCGCCTGGAAACCCAATGTGTACCTTGGTTACCAGCTGATTGCTGGTCTCCTGCCTGCCACACGCAGCGATGCGTGCCTGTCAGCGGGAGACCAACGATCAAAAAAATTTCCAGGACTTTCAGCGACGATCAGCGATACCCAGCAGGGGGGCTGATCGTCGCTGAATGTCACACACACCGATATCGCTGGGGAGATCGCTGTTGCGTCACAAAACTAGTGACTCAGCACCGATCTCGCTAGCGATATCGCTGTGTGTGACGGGGGCTTTAGATAAGCCACCGCCAGACAAGTCCAGCAGCAGCTCTTTCATCGACGCAGGAGTGTTTGGCAGAGCCGAACGGTCATGTGTATGGGTGAGACAGCCAAGATCACAGTAGGGTGAACGATCAATGGTTCAGAAATCTAATCTGTACTGGTGGCTTTAGGGTCAATAAGGAAACCCAGGGATCAGACCCCCATCAATCAGCGAGTTATCAGCTATCACAACATGGTTTGGCAAAAATTTCAACAGGCTCACTTTTGCTGTAAAGAATCCTGTCATTGACAATGATGAAATGGTATTTATGGTGGATGTAGATGCACCCATCGTTAATGAGGACACTGAAAAAAATGAATTATTGATTACGGTAATTTATTAAATAAAATAACTTGCAAATTTAAAAAAACTAATTATGAAAGTATTCAGGAACCATTTGGACCGGTCATCAGAAAATAGGAGAAGAACAAGACCGTCAGCAACTAGTGGAGATTTTTGGGACTTGGAAAACTTAATTTACTTTAGATCCATCCCGGACAAAAATAGATTTGAGGTTTCAAAGGGATTTATATTCTTCTGCAAATAAGACGCCGGCGTCGTAGCTGACAGATATTAAATTACCGAGCATCATGTAATCCATTACTGGACTAATTTGTTGCTAACAGATGTGAATTACAAAACTGCACCTTATGCAGAGTAAAGCCAATAAATGAGTATTACACACCCCCAGCTACATTCTGTAACTCGTGCAAAAATTTAAAGGGTATTTAACCCAAAATTTCCATTAAACATACAATTAAAATATATTTCAGTTTACAAACTTCCTTGATTGCTGTATATATGTACAGCACATCTGTGTGAATAGATTATTGCGTTGCTATCTTACCTTATCTAGGTCATAAACATCCAAAATTTCCATTAAACATACAATTAAAATAATTCAGTTTACAAACTTCCTTGATTGCCTGTATATATGGTACAGCACATCTGTGTGAATAGATTATTGCGTTGCTATCTTACCTTATCTAGGTCATAAACATTGTTAGAGAGCTTTCATTAAATGAGGTGGCCCTGCTACTCTGTCTGAGTCTATACAACAAAGTTAAAAACAGGCAATGCTTGTCTATTCATTGCTTCATTGGATGTTGTGATAACTAGAATATTTCAATATTTATTCATATAAATTATACCAGAAATGGCTGCAGAAATGTTCTCATCTAACCTTATCTAGGTCATATGCATTACAATAGACCTGCCCTCTAATAATAATGAGGTGGCACTGCTGCCACTGTCTCAGTCTATGCAAAAAAGCTTAAAAAATGAGTTTCTTACCTTTTCATTGCTTCGGTGGATGTTGTAGTAACTAAAATGTTTTAGGATTCCTTTATTTAAATAAATAACACCAGAAATAGCAGAAAAAATGTTCTGATCACTGACTCTAAATAAAAAGGCTCTTATCTCCATGTGGTGAATTTAAAAAAAAAATTTAATACTCAGAAGAGACGCAAGAATAAAATAAGAGCAAAAACTGGACACTTTTGACCTATTATTAAAGATAAAAAGATAACAGAATAAAAATACAATTTATATAATAAAAGCATTCTTGTCATCCAGTAAAGAGTTTGATCACAGTGCCATCAGGTTTTCTCAAAGACGGAGAGAAAAAAAAATTTCTTCGACTTCTCCAATCCGTCAGTCCGTGAAAATCGGACCGCACTCAGATGTCATCCGAGTGCGGTCCGTTTTAATTTCTGGACCCATAAACTCGGATCAAAATATGACACCCGGATCATAATCGGACATGACAATTTTTTTTCTACGGATCATTCGTTCCAAGGAAAAAAATTGTACATGTGTACAGCTCCATAGACTATCATCGGTATGAGTGCTATGCGTAAAAAAACAACTGAAGGTTTGGTTTTCAGATACGTCATTATATCTTTTTAAAGGCTTTATATTTCAGCTATCACCAATAAGTGTCAGCCTTTGCGCTTGGTAACAAAATATATCTGATAAATAACAATGTATCAACATTAATCCAATACAAATGTAACAACTTCTTAGAGAAATATCAAAGCTTCAAATCCAAAAAAAGTGCGGTAACTTAATTAAAAAAGGTGTGACTTTCTGGACAAGGCTAAAGAAAAAAAATATTCTGTTGAAAGTGAATATTTTCATCGGTGGTCTCATGTTAGCAAAACACACCCAGCTGAGCCCCCCAACCCCCTCTCGCCCCGGCCTTGTGTACATTCTAACCAAGAGCACATGTTCTAGCCACCTGCCCCACTTCTCATTCTGTTCCCCATCAGTTGTCAAGTAAAAGCATATGTTTTAAACGCATTTATTGGAAATACGAGCTCTTTTTTTTAATACATTGACAGGATTCAATATACAAACTGCAAACACAATTTTCCATATTACACGGCTAATGGAGCTCTACGGGGACATCTGTGCCGAGATTACGCTGGCGTGCAACCTGAACAGACATCTAAACACCTCCCGAAAAGAAAAAAAAAACACACTCAAAGTTCTTGCAGAATTCTTTATTTATTTAGTAAGGGAATATACGATGACTGCGGGAACAGGAATGTCTAAATGTCGGCTGTCAGGGGAATATTACTCTTTTACAGGGAGAATTACGCAAATTAAGATTATTCTGTAGCATCAAAGATTTTTTTTACATAGTTGCAACTTTTTACGTAAACAATATTGAAAATATCTTATATATCTGTTAATCTATTATATAGAACAAAAGTTTTGGATAAAATGTTAATCTTACCACTGGGACCCTCATCTATGGCGAGGGGGGGGGTCATGTGTCCACTGTGCATGGATTCCTAAAAGTTGCCTTCTACACTTGTCTTTTTTTATAATTCGACATTCTCCTGATGGGAAACATGACCTCATCAGGCATTTATGGAGTAACCAGTGGGTTTGCTATCAATGACTAAAGGGGTCATCCTGTTTCTAAAAACATATGCTGTAAAATAAAAACAAACCAAACACTATTCGCCTTTCCTATCCTGTACAGACGCTCCAGCGGTCCTTTTCTTTTTTTACATGTGAATGCCGCAGCAACATTACTCAGCACGCCACAGTGATGCATGTAATGTATTGCATGTGATTGGTGCAGCCACTGATTGGCTGCAGCAGTCATAAGCTGCCCACTTTTAAACAGGATTTGAAGACCACCAGAGCTGTGGCACTCATTCAGGAAGGAGGATTTGGGAGGTGACTAGTGTTTCTTTTTTGGCATTTGCTTCTGTTGCTTTTTGTATTGTTTTTAGAATGTGGAACCTTTTGTGTACATGACGTCTTTGTCAGGTGGATTACGCCTGAAAAAGCGCAGCGAAACGACAGCAAAAAATAACCATAGTGCAGTATTCTCAAAACGATATTGCTGTGTACATATTCAGTCTTATGTCCCTTTTTTTAACCGATTGAAGTTTCGGAAACCATGAAGCAATTAATAGAAGTGAAATGCTCTGTCTTCAGGAGGCTTTTTTGGAAGCCTCTGTCGCTATACTGCACTTTGAAGTACAGAGCAAAGAAACCAGTGGCCGTTGTTATGAATGTGCTAGAGATGGTTTCTGAGCAGAGGCTCCCTCTGGTGGTTACAGACGGTACTGAACATTTCAGCAAGGAGTGGCAATCAGGGATCACGGACTGGTCTGATACAAGGGAGGTTCCCTCCCATGATGGTTGCCGGTGATCAATTGTTCTTGTCTCAATTGTTGTTCCTGGTTCTTTTGGAAGTTTGCTGGAGTCTTGCCTGCATCTCCTGCTTTCAGATAAGATATTTTTTGCTTTTCTTTTTGTGCTTGCTTTTTGCATTGTTTTCTGCACGTTTGTGGAGGTCAGCCAGGTCCCCTCCTGGGGCCTGAGCTCCTCACAGTTTATTGCAGCCACTGTTGTTGACTCATTTGCTTTTTCCTGTTTTTTCAGCGGCTGCGGCTTGGTTTTTGTTCACACTGAGATCTGATTTAGTGGGTGGCGAGATTGTGTGATCTCAGTATTTTTGTAATCAGAATTGTTGGATTTTTGTAGGGTTTTCTGGGTTGCAGAAAGTAATCTCTCCTGTCCTATCCTACTTAGTCAGCTTGTGGCCCCAGCGTTTGCTCAGTCTATTTTCTGCCTATGTTTGTATTTTCATCTTGTCTAACCGCCATTATATGTTTGGGGGCTTCCTATTTTCTTTGGGGATCTGCTCCGGGGCAGATAGCTTTCATCTTTCTGCCTTTAGGTGTAGTTATCTCTCAGGCTGTGACGAGGCGTCTAGGATCAACGTAGGAACGCTCCACGGCTACCTCTAGTTGTGTCGTTAGTTTAGGAATCTGCAACCCATCAGTTACCAACATCTCAGGTGTTCGGCTGCCCTGCTGTTGTTCCTGTCCTCCTCAGCTACCGAAACATAACAGGCCGTGCTGCCTTAAATATGGATGAAAAGACATCGGCAAGGACACTTCAGGAAAATGACCCCCTGTGTTTTCTTGAATGGTTTTTGTCTTGGAAAACTTGGCCATATCACCCGCATCCTAAACACGCCATGGGAACATACCTTAAGGCTATGTGCACACAGTGTTATTCAAGGAGGTTTTGGAGAAGAAACTGGGCAGAAACAGTGTGGAAACTCTCCAAATCTGAAAACTTTAGTTTTTACTCCGAAAACGCAATAAAAAGATGTTGTTTGCACGTGACCAAAGTTAAAATGCTACTTTCAAGAAGACTTCTTAGTTTTTATAAATTAGTCTAGATGTCAAAGGTTTACCACAACAGAGAGGAGCCAGAAGAGTACAACGTCTCATTTCTCCTACTCTTGCACTGATCAGAAGCACTTCACCTTCATATCAAATGGTGCAGATTTCTTTTAGCAGTGCAGGGGTTAATCTGCTCAGTTGAGAGCTCCTGGAAGCTTTCCTGCATTAAGGCTCTCAGCTGTTCACTGTTAGCCACTCCCATCTCCTATATAATCTGGGCCGTGGCTAGTACTCATTGTCATAGAGGACTTATACTGCATGGCTGGAGATTGTTGTTGGTTGTTATTTGAGAAGGCATTAGGTGGATTTATCTGTGACTGTTGCTAGGTTTTGGGTGTGTTCTAATTCCCCTTCTTTTCCTGCTTTGGTTTTACCACATCCTCCACTCCCTGGTGTTTACCTCTGTTGTTTATGTGTGTATATTTGTATGATTGGTATTTTCCTTTATCCCTGTTCTTATTACCTTGTTAGTCTGGTTGGTGTATTACAGTACACTACTATTCCCCTCTTCCCTGGGTGCGGGAAGGGTACAGACTGAGGGCGGATTCTGGAGCTAAGGCAAGGTACATGGCCCCGGCATCTTCACCATCAGAAGTAATCCGGGGAACAGGGCAAGCTAGGGCCCCCCTAGCGTTAGGGACAGGGAAAGGGCACTAGATCTACAAATTAACATCACTGGAAAAAAGTTGCAAGGCTGCTGCTGCGACAACATGGAGTTGTGCATAGGGTCTCATGTACAAAGCAATTTAATTACTTTTCCCTTTTGCTTACCGTATATAACGCCAACTTACTGTTAAGCGCTGTACAAAGATTGTCACTTTAAGACCCATATTGCATAGTTTGAGCACAATACATTGTTTGATTTATTAAGCTTAATTTATGAACCCTGGAGAGTCCCTTTAAATAAGCTCATAGTTGACTTTACTGTATTATACATGTTATTGCCATATTATATAGAACAAAAGTTTTGGATAAAATTGAACTGAAGTCCTTAACATTCATATGCATGAGTAATAATAATAATGCACACATTTTCACCTGAATTGTATGATATGAGAAACAAAGTCTTTTTCCCCCACAAACAGCGCCACTCTTGTCTATTGGCTGCTTGTGGTATTGCAGCTCAGTGTCAGACTCTCTGTGTCTGGCAGTCTTGCAGACAATAGTGTAGCTGTATACATCCAAGCAGGTACAATATGTTTTTGGCTTTAAAATGGATGTCCAAGCTAAATACAATGTTTACCAGGGAATAAATAATTAATTGCAAAAATTCACGTCATTTCTGATTTTTTCAAAAATTCATGGAACAGCGATCAGAAGCATTTAGAAGTTTTAGGGACTAGTCCTCAGAACTTGTAGCAGTTCCCAGCACTGAGCCCGTTCTCCATACTTCACTATTAGATTTCGCAGCCATCAGTTTAGTGAAGCTTCAAGGCCTCTTGAATTTTTTGGGCAAAAGAGAGGGAGCGGCACATGATCGTTGAGCTAAGGCTCACGAGCAATCATTGTCCCGGGATGCCCCTTTTCCTTGCAAGCTTGTTGTTTTGTTTTGTTTTTTTTTTCATTCCAGTTGCTGTCAAATGCAATCGTGGCGTTTATCGCCGGAGAGTCATCCATCTTCTCCTCTTGCCAGAACTCGCTTTGTTTATTTTGATTAGCGTCCCTCCCTTTGTCGTCCAATTAAATTACTTATTTTTGGAAGGGTGACTTAATAAGAAAAGTAATTCAGTTACAATTCTTTTCACAGCTGCTAGCGGCACAAAAGCTAAAAATTCCTATCCACCCTCTATACAATTCAGTAGAAAAGAATGGACCTTTCTTCTGCATACTGATCTGCGCCCAGCACCCACACTCGCGGGCACTTCTGTTCGCTTCGACCCTTATGTTCCAAAAGACAAAGGCTGGAAACTGGCAGAAAGCAAATACTCCTTAGTATAAGTGCAGCGTTTGTGAAAATATAAATGTTACGGCGCACAATTCTCCCATCTTTGGGCCGCGATTGGACTTTGCATTCAGATGCTACATAGTAGCTGTCAGAACTTTGCACGAGATCCTATCATTTTTTAACTCTTTGATACTATAGGGTTATTCCTCAGGTATAGGTAAGGACTTGTGTCCTACCACTAGGATCTTGACTGATTCCAAGGAGAGGACGCTAAACTGGTCTGCTGGAATTGAGCAGCGTTCGCACATGCCGAGCAATGCACTTTACTATCCCTGGAATTCTCATAGAGACTGAATGGAGCGGCGCGGCGCATGTTCACCGGCTAGTGATGAGCAAATCTGCTCAAATTCAAGTGTATCTGTCTTTTTAGTCGAAGATTTGAGTTTATTTGATGCAAATCAAAACAAGACGGTCATTATACTACTAAGTCTTCCGACCCTGATAATGGTGCAGGAAGGGGTTAAAAAACAATAAAATATCAAACTCATTTCACCCATCACCTGTGCCTGCCGCCGCAGCTCCTTGCCAGCCCTGTTCCCACTTCCTAAAGCATCCGCTTTTTCTATGTGACCATGTTGGGCGATGCAAATTATGATATTATCATGAATGATATCATAACGTTCATTGAGGCCGATCCAGAGACAATGACAAACTAAAACAAACTGGGTGATTAAATATATAAATTAATATGAAAATATAAGAATAAAAGGCTCAAGTTAAAAGAGAAATCGGGTGCAAATGAAGAACGGGTGAAAAACACCAAGAACTAGGCAGAAAAAAAGGCGCAATAATGAATCAAGTCCTTTGTTTGGTAAAAGTAAATAAAAAATAAATAAAAATAAATAAAATGGAAAAAGAACTCTCCATTTTGGCTTTACTAGGGACATTGCTCTCTAAAATTTAACAAAAGGTAAATAAAAATAAATAAAATGAAAAAATAAATAAAAAATTGCATTAATATTATAAACGCTTCCAATAACACCTCTGTCTCAATGGCCGCTGCGGTCTAGAAGTAAAAGGATGTATGTGCAGATCAGTGAACCAAAGAATGTGAAATCCCAAATCGTGAGTGTCTGTGTTTATTCTGCTCCGTCTCGGATACATATGGCGTTGGGCAGATGGACCTTTTTCCTCTGAATGAGCGTCTAACAAACAGGAGATTAAACAGAATTTAAGTCTTTAAAAAAGGGGTCGTGTGTCTGGCGGTAGACGCGTCAGCAGTTTCTATAGACCTGGATTAGCCGTCAGTGAAAAGCTGTTCAGAATCTATATTAAAGAGACACCTCTTTTGCCCATTATCTCCCATTCCCAGGAACATCTCGAGGTGATACATATTGATGCATGCTAATCGCTATAGCTGGAATTTTTTTTCTTTTTAATAATCGAACCATTGTACAATAATATGAAAGTTAAAGGGGATAGATCGATAAATGCCACCGCTAGAACCTCCACTGATCACTAGCTGCACGGTTGCGCATGCGCGATGCAGCGACATTAATTTTTTAGAAGACAGGACCCAACTGTGGCTCCATGATGAATGTTAGTCATAGGAAAATCTCTTTAAGGAGGGGGTTGCAAAACCTTTATAAAAGTTACAAAAAGTTATTTACTGATGATAATCCTGCTTTCATTCATCTACCTTCTTGAGTATATACAGCATATTATTGTAACAACTTGACTGCATGAATAATGATAAATTTGCTGCCCTGATAAAAAGAAGCTTAAAATTGTTTGTATCAACTTTAGGACTTTAGCAAGTCTACACATTCTCCTCTTCCTCAGTATTCCCATCATCATTTCCTGCTTCCCCCACTTTGATGCTGTCCATGTTCCCCACCGGTCTCTATTTCCTGGTCCCGTCCCTAGACACTGAGCCAATCACTGACTGCAGCATGGACCGGCCTCAGCCAGTAAAACGACAAGTAGTGGGGAAGAGGGAGATGCAACTGCAGATTCCTACGTTAATTTACACAGCACACAAAACAGTTTCTGCAGAAAGCAGCAGATTTTCCCACGTTGATCGTTCCTTATTTCCATGCTGGCCTTTGTTGTCTCATCATGTGACTACAGTAGCCAATCATTGATCTTGACATTACTTGTGCGTCCTATGATTGGTTACTGGTCATCATTGCAGTAGAGTAAACAAAAAAGACAAAGGAACACATTCTTTGCCTTTGAATGTTTTCAAAATTAAAGAGGTCGACCTCGCCTGAATTTTTTTTTTTTTTTTTTTAAAAATAATATGAATTAAGCTCTAAAAAAAATTTAAAAAATCTTGTAACCATGGTTTGACCGCTGCAGCCTATCACATGCCCATCACTTCCAAAAGAGATCACAGAGATCGGTGGGGTTCCTGCATTAGAAAAGGAGTGGTAGGGATCGGTAAGACTTTTTAGATGCTTTTTTTTCTTCATTTTTTCACAGTCTGTTTCATGCATTTAATAAACAAAATTAAGGATTTTTTTTCATCAACACTGAGCATTTCCATTATAGCATTCTATTATCTTAACTGGACTAATGTATCAATGCAAATGTGCTCAGCATGAGCCGACTCTATTACCTACACCACTTTGCAAAACTTTGTTTATGTAAATACATTCTCCTCATGCACAAACCTTCTCTGCCTTTTGTACTGTTCCTATCACCGGACGAAAAAAATAGAAGAGTAAACGTTTATAAAATATTTTACAAAGAAATTCTTGTATATTATTATTTTAAGATGACGACGCGTATTTCATCGCACAATGTTCATTACTTCACTGATCGCTGTAGAATGATGACAATTACATCACAAAATAATCATTAAAATTAATTTATTTTAAATATTTGTTTAAAATATGTTTGTAATTAATATTAATTGTTTCAATGTATAACATTTACCAGGTTAAGTATTATGTTTTCTCTAAATGTTTTGATTCATAATTGATTTAGTGAATCCTGCATTTGTATATATTTATTACGCAAATTTTCATTTATTTTTTTATATCATCAATAATTATATATAATAATTATACAAAAATACTGAAAGCTATCAATGAAAATTTTTTAATAACTGGATTACATAAAATAAAAAATATATATATAATATATACATATAAAAATACTTAAAACTATAAATGATTATTTGCATAATAGAGTAGTTAAAATAAAATATTTATTTATTATTATTTATCTTAAGTACTCTATTACACAAATTTTCATTTACAGTTTTAAGTAATTTTTATATGTATAAATATATATATTTTTTATTTTAAGTACTCTATTACACAAATTATCATAGATAGTTTTAAGTATTTTTATAGGTATGAATATATATTTTTTTATGTTAAGTACTCTGTTTATTACACACATTTTCATTGTATTTTTTTACATGTATCTATTGTATATATATATATATATATATATATATATATATATATATGTTTATTTTTTATTTTAAGTACTCTATTACACAAATTATCATAGATAGTTTTAAGTATTTTTATAGGTATGAATATATATTTTTTATGTTAAGTACTCTGTTTATTACACACATTTTCATTGTATTTTTTTACATGTATCTATTGTATATATATATATATATATATATATATATATGTTTATTTTTTATTTTAAGTTCTCTATTACACAAATTTTAATTTAATTTTAAATATTATATTTTTTTGTATTTTTTACATGTATATAATTTATATATATATATATAATTATATATATGTTTATTTTTTATTTTAAGTACTCTATTACACAAATTTTAATTTAAATTTTAAATATTATATTTTTTTGTATTTTTTACATGTATATAATTTATATATATATGTTTATTTTTTATTTTAAGTGCTCTATTACACAAATTTTAATATAAATTTTAAATATATATTTTTTTTGCTAAGTCCATGATTTATTTTATATATTTAGTTTTTTAAATCCATGATTTACAAAATACTGCTGCAAAGACAATGACTGACACTTTTCAATGGCTTTACCACAGTTTTGCTGATAAAAAAAAGATCATTAGCAAGCCTGGCTTACTTAAATGAGCACTAATGTCTGTATCATCGTATGTTATGGCTGAACACCTATAATACTACTTAAGAGATTTTAATGTCTGATATTTTCCTAATGGGATTATTAGACAGACAGGGAGTTTAAGGCGTTGGGATGCTTATAATTCCAGCACCTGAGGCGCAGCGCTGGAACTCAGGAAGAACTGCTTAACGCTTCATTAATATCTCTAATCGGTCAGCGTGATAATCTTTCTCATTTTGCTGACTTGTATGAAAGTGTGACGTAAGGCTGTGACCTTAGTGGGCAAAAATAAGTAGTATTGTGGTCCAGGAAAAATTTTCCTTATAGAGGATCATTGCACAAATTCCGCCTGGGCAGATGATGCAGTTGCTTAAGGGCTCCTGTAAAAAGGGGGTGCAGCCATGTTTGATCACATGTTTTTTTATAATGGGCGTTACTATAATTTGTGGCACTTGGGTAGCATGGGGACAGGTCCACAGAGCCACCAAATTCTTTGGCTCCCTTACCCCACTGTCAAATAATCCGGGACTCGGCTATACTGAGCAACTTTTTCATGGAGCAGACCTATATTGAGTGCCAGTGTCAGACTGGGGTGCCAAGGGCCAACCAGTAACATTGACTTTGGGGAGTCCCACATTCACCTGCATACAAATATTACATTACCCTCGCTCACGAGTTTACCTATATCTCTATATAATAAGAAACTTGGTAGTTTGGTTAATGAATGAGGAGATGCTGTTTTTTTCTATACAGAGTGAATCAAGTGAATTATGCTATGTACTGCCCATACAGTGGGGTTGGGGGCCCAGATCTGCACAGGGGGCCACCGGGAGATTCCCCTGTTACCCTATGGGCCAGTCCGAGCCTGGTGAGTGCCCACTTGGCAAGATGGCAAAGTTCTCAAAGTATAATATAGCAATATAATTTATCCTCTCACTGAGCGCAGCAGCCAGTGACAAGATCAGATTTACTTCTGCGCTCTGCATAGGCAGTAACAGTATTAAACCATGTGCATTGTGCAGTCCTGCTGCTCTTATTTTGTTAGAGTAGATACAGTAAACCTGCTGGGAAAACTGTCCCGAATTCATAACAGTGTCCCCCGTATAAAAAAAAAACACTGGCAATATAATACATTTTGACATACTTTAACTAGGGCTAGAATTGCACCGGGCTAGGGTTAGATGTAGGGTTCGGGCTAGAGCAGTAAAATAGTTACATTAAAAATTGTAATAAAAAATTAAAAACATATAAAAATGTGCAAATTTGATTGCCGGACTAGATTCAGTTATAAAAAGGTCCTTGTGCTGGATTGTTTAATTTAAGTTTTATTTCATAAATCAATAGTACAAATCAAAATAAGGAACTTTGTCATATATATCATCAGATAAAACTCCCGTTTCCTCCTTTTGCCCTGATCTTTCACCCTCAATTTATAGTTAAAATCTGCAAAATCTATAAAATCTATATTCAGTGAAGGCAGATTTTCCCATTACTGAGATAGGAGATGACAGCTGGTGCTTTTAAAATTCTATGGAAAGCGAGTAGCTAAAGGCTGAGACAGACGTTCATCTGAAAGTTCTCTTGAAACAACACTTATGGTTCTCTGTAGAATTTTATGAGCACCAACTGTCATCTCCTATCTCAGTAATGTAACAATCTGTCTGCACTGAATACAGATTTTACCTGTGAATTGAGAATATTGAGAATGAATGATCAGTCCAGGAGGAGAAAGAGGCAGATTTCTTTAGTAAGGTATATTGCACAAAGTTTCTTATTTTCAGGTGCACTATTGATTTATTAAAAAATTAAATGACCTTTACTCATTAGAATGAGTACATCCTCCAATGTCTACTGCTTCACTGATTCTGGAATGGTTTTTCTTTCTTTTTTTAAGCCCCCTTATTCCAAAGTTATGCCCCTGGGTAATAAAGATACACATTTTCCCTTCAACCAACTTAGTGAATTCAGTCTGCCAAATAGTCTTATTTGAACAGAAAATGTCATAGTTCTTGTGCATTATTTCTTGTCATCCACTTGGTTTGAGTAGGTGGTTCCACTGGCTGAGCATTCTGCCAGCACTATACGTGCTGGCACTTCCTAGAATCCACTATGTCTACTGATACAGATAATAATCTAAAACCTTTCTTCTTTTGAAATGAGGAGAGCAGGAGCAGAAAAATAGCACCACTCCGATGAGTGAAAGAACCGTCCCACTTCCCATATTGTATCTCTGTTGCTAAAAATGAATTACACCTGACAACAGGCAGCGGACAGCAAGTTACACAAAAGGCAGAATTTGGAAGTTCTAGGGGAGTTTCCAGTGTTAATTATTGCAATTGCATGAAATGACATTGACCATTTAAAACAATACAATGTCCTGGAAGGAAAGGGACTCATCCCGCTTCAGATCACAGAATATTAGTAAGAGATGAAATGTGAAATTTTATGCTTTATGTTTTCGTTTTTTTTCTCTCGCTTACTGGCAGTAAGACGTTTGGTTAACTCGTAATGTCAGTTATTTCCTGAAAAAAAGAATAGAATGAATAATATTTTTAGCAGATTAGGTTCTGGAAGTCATCAATGGTCATTTTCACCAAAAGAAATCCCTTTCCAACATTATTATTATTATTTTATTATTACGTATTATTATTATAGCGCCATTTTTTTCATGTGAAAAGGGGTATACACAACAAAAAAAAACCACGTACAACAATCTTGAACGAAACGAGTCAACGAGTGTACAGGAGGAGAGAGGACCCTCTGCGAGAGATCACAGGGGATGGGATGGGTGAGGAAACAGCAGGTGAGGGGAGAGCTGGTCGTGCAGCGGCATGGAGGAACAAGGGTTACTGCAGGTTGTAGTCTTGTCGGAAGAGGTCGGTCTTCAGGTTCCTTTTGAAGGTTTCCACGGTAGGCGAGACTCTGATTTGTTGAGCTCAAGAATAGGGGGGATTCGAGGGAAAAATCTTGTATGCAATTCTGGGAAGAGGAGATAAGAGGGGAGTAGAGAAGAAGACCTTGTGAGGATCGGAGGTTGCGTGCAAGTAAGTACCGGGAGACGAGGTCACAAGATGAATGGAGGAGACAGGTTGTGGATGGCTTTGTACGCCATGGTTAGAGTTTTGAGTTGGAGTATCTGGGCAATGGGAAGCCAGTGAAGAGATTGACAGAGAGGAGAGGCCAGGGAATAGCAGGAGGACAGGTGGATTAGTTGGGCAGAAGAGTTTAGGATAGATTGTAGGCGTGCAAGAGTGTTAGAGGGGAGGCCACAAAGTAGTAGGCTGCGGGAGATGATGAGGGCATGCACTAGTGTTTTTGCAGAGTCTTGATTAAGGAATGTGCGGATCCGGGAGATATTTTTGAGCTTGATTCTGTAGGAAGTGGAAAGGGCTTGGATATGTGGTCTGAAGGAGAGATCAGATTCAAGGGTTACCCCGAGGCAGCAAGGCTGCGGTACTGGGGAGGTTGAGCAGCCATTGACTATGATGGCTAGGTCTGTTACGGGGTTGGGTGAGATGGTGGAAAGATGATGAATTCTGTTTTATCCATGCTGTTTTAGAAATCTAGCAGACAAGAAAGATGAAATAGTGGACAGACATTGTGGGATTCTGGTTAGTGTGGGGGTTAAGGTCTAGAGATGTAGATCTGCGTGTCATCAGCATAGAGACGATAATGGAAGCCGTGGGACTCTATGAGCTTTCCCAGGCCGAAGATGTAGATGGAGAAGAGCAGGAGTCCTAGAGCTGAACCATGGGGGACACAGATAGGGGGTGAGATGAGGAGGTGATGTGTGAGTGGGAGACGCTGAATGTCCGATTTGTTAGGTATGAAGAGATCCAGGATAGGTCCCAGTCTGTGATGTCAAAAGATGAGAGGGTGTGTAGTAATAGGGAATGGGCGATTGTGTCGAAGGCAGAGGACAGATCCAAGAGGAAGAGGACAGAGTCATTGGTCATAGGACATTGGTGACTTTAGTCAGGGCAGCTTCAGTTGTCTTTCTGATGGTGAAATCATGAACATTATCATTAGCTAATCTGAGGAAGGCCTTTAGTTGCTTAGAGGTTACCTTGGGCTCCTTGGTGATCTTGTGGATTATTACACGCCATGCTCTTGTGGTGATCTTTTGTGGAGGGTAATAATGGTCTTGAATTTCCTCTATTTGTTTACAATCTGTTTGACTGTTGATTGGAGGAGTCCAAACTCTTTAAATGGTTTTGTAACTTTTTCTGTCTGATGGGCATCCACATCTCTTCATCTGAGGTCCTTAGAAATTTCCTTTCGTTTGTGCCATTATCACCATATGTTGTGATGATTTGTGTTATTTAAAGGGAACCTGTCATGTAAAAAAAATGCTATTAATCTGCACATTTTGGGTTAATCTGCAGGTTAATAGCGTTCTGAAGCCACTCCTCTGCTGGGATTAAATTAACTTTATTCCACCCGGGCTTTCAGTCATAGAGGCACAGCTTCAGTCACCGCTCATTACATTGTGAGCAGCAGCTGTATCTGCACCCCCAACAATGACTTACAGCCGACTGTCAGTCAGGGCTGAGGACGCGATTACAGCCGCCGCTCACTATGTACTGAGCGGCGTCTGAAGCCGCGGCGGCCCACCCCTATGCCCAAGGCTGCCCGCAGGAATAAAGTTCATTTGGTCCCTGCATTTGGACTCTCAGTGAGGGCAATGGGCAGCTTTAGAGCACTATTATTATTATTTATTTATATAGCGCCATTAATTCCAAGGTGCTGTACATGAGAAGGGGTTCAAAAGTTGTAGATATCGTTTACAGTAAACAAATTTACAATGACAGACTGGTACAGAGGGGAGAGGACCCTGTCCTTGCAGACTTACATTCTACGGGATAATAGGGAAAAAACAGAAGGTCGGGGGTGCGGCAGCTCTGGTGGTGGTGATGAGGTGGCAGCTCTGGTGGTGGCGGCGAGGTGGCAGCTCTGGTGATGGTGGCGAGGCGGCAGCTCTGGTGTTGGTGGCGAGGCGGCAGCTCTGGTGGTGGCGGCGAGGCGGCAGCTAGGGTGGTGGCGGTGAGGCAGAAGCTCGGGTGGTGGCGAGGCGGCAGAGTGGTTTATTGCAGGCTGTAGGCTTTCCTGAAGAGATGGGTTTTCAGGTTCCGTCTGAAGGATCCAAGGGTGGTGGATAATCAGACATGTTGAGGCGTGGAATTCGAGAGGATGGGGGATATTCGGGAGAAATCTTGGAGGCGGTTGTGTGAGGAACGAATAAGTGTGGAGGATAGTAGGAGGTCTTGGGAGGATCGAAGATTACGTGAAGGAAGATATTGGGAGATTAGTTCAGAGATATAGGGAGGGGACAGGTTGTGGACGGCTTTGTAGGTCAATTTTAGTAGTTTGAACTAGATTCGTTGGGGAATTGGGAGCCAGTGGAGGGATTTGCAGAGGGGAGAAGCAGGGGAGTAGCGAGGGGAGAGGTGGATTAGTCGGGCAGCAGAGTTGAGGACAGACTGGAGTGGTGCAAGAGAGTTGACGGGGAGGCCACAGAGGAGGGTGTTGCAGTAATCAAGGCGGGAGATGATGAGGGCATGCACAAGAGTTATAGTAGATTGAGGGCTGAGGAAGGGACGAATTCTGGAAATGTTTTTAAGTTGGAGGCGACAGGAGGTGGCAAGAGTTTGGATGTGTGGTTTGAAGGACAGGGCAGAGTCGAGAGTTACTCCGAGGCAGCGGATTTCAGGTGCAGGAGAGATCGTGATGCCATTTACCATAATAGATAGATCAGGTAGGGAAGATACGTGAGATGGAGGAAAGATGATGAGTTCGGTTTTGTCTACATTGAGTTTTAGAAAGCGAGAGATGAAGAAGGAGGATATGGCTGATAGACACTCCGGGATTCTGGACAGCAGAGAGGTGACATCTGGGCCAGAGAGGTAGATCTGAGTATCGTCCGCATAGAGGTGGTACTGGAAGTCATGGGACTTTATGAGTTGTTCTAGGACAAGAGTGTAGCATCGGCGTCCCTGCCTTCTGCCAGGCAGGGACGCTGTTCCCCTGCGACAGCGTCCTCTGCCAGGCAGGGACGTCGCCCCCCTTACCCGCGCTCAGCGTCCTCCTTCCGCCCTGCTGGGGCCGCGCGCTCCTTCCCTGCTTCTGGTCTTAGGGCGCGCGCCCGCGCGCTCCCCCGCTCTTAAAGGGGCCGCGCGCATTTTTCAAAAAAGGTCCCGGCCAATGCCGGAGGACTCCTCCCTATATAAAGTACTTCCTCCTTAATGGAGGTGCCCGAGCAATGTTGTTGTTGCACTGTTTACTCTGCTTCAGCCCTCAGGGTCCGTTACCAGTTACCTGCCTGTTTCCTGCCAGTTTGCTGTCTGCTACCTGCCCGCAAGCCTGCCTGGAGGTTCGGCCGTCACATGCGGTGACCATCGGCAATTCCAGAGACTCTCGCCTGCTCACTTGGGGGCGCTCATCTGCCATCTGCCTGCAAGCCTACCTGGAGGTTCGGCCATCACCTGCGGTGTTCATCGGCTGTTCATGAGACTCTCGCCTGCTCACTTGGGGGCGCTCATCTGTCATCTGCCTGCAAGCCTATCTGGAGGTTCGGCCATCACCCGCGGTGTCCATCGGCTATTCCAGAGACTCTCGCCTGCTCACTTGGGGCGCTCATCTGTCATCTGCCTGCTAGCCTACCGGGTGGCTCCACCGTCTCAGGTCGTATATACCTGTCCAGTCAAAGACTGCCCCGGCCCCTTGCCTGCCTGTTTATCCAGAGACTGCCCCGGTCACTTGCTGTGACTTCCTGCCTGTCTAACCAGAGACTGCCCGGTCACTTGCCGTGACTACCTGCCTGTCTACCCAGAGACTGCCCCGGTCACTTGCTGTGACTTCCTGCCTGTCTAACCAGAGACTGCCCGGTCACTTGCCGTGACTACCTGCCTGTCTACCCAGAGACTGCCCCGGTCACTTGCCGTGACTACCTGCCTGTCTACCCAGAGACTGCCTCGGTCACTTGCCGTGACTACCTGCCTGTCTACCCAGAGACTGCCCCGGTCACTTGCCGTGACTACCCGTCTGGTCTATCCAGAGACTGCCCCGGTCACTTGCCGTGACCTCCACCTGTCTGTCCAGAGACTGCCCCCGTCACTTGCAGTGACTTCCTATCCGTCTCCCCGGGCGCCACCCGCTCCTTTACAAGGAAAGCCTCCTTGTATAATAAAGCTCAGAGGTTCCGCCTCCCAGACCCGTTACAGTGGGTATAGATGGAAAAAAGTAGGGCCCCAGGACAGAGCCTTAAGGGACTCCAACAGAGAGAGGGCGGGATGAGGAGGTAGTGTGGGAGTGGGAGACGCTAAATGTGCGGTCGGAAAGGTAAGTGGCGATCCAGGACAGGGCAAGTTCTTTGATGCCAAGGGAAGAAAGAATCTGTAGCAGTAGGCAGTGGTCGACTGTGTCGAAGGCAGAGGACAGGACTATTAACCTGCAGATTAACCCCAGGTTAATAGCGGTTTTTTTACATAACAGGTTACTTTTAAATAAAACAGGTCGCCCACTCAGACCTGCTTGTCTTCCCATTGACTGAAAATTTCACCATTAAAATATCTTTTAATCCTAAAGGTTCACATACTTCTGCTACTTACAGACATGAGATATTGGATTGTTTTCCTCAATCAAAAAAAGTCTAATATTTTGTACTCATTTGTTTGAGCTTTGTCTTTTTTTCTACATTTAGGACTTATGTAATAGATAGCTAGATGATAGCTAGACTATATAATGTGAGATCATTTATCATATACCCCTGCGGTGCACTGGATGTCACATCTCTATATTACTGCACAGCAGAACTTCAATGTTTTATTATAGATTCTCGTCTCCATGAATATTTGCTGGGATCAGCGAGGACATGTGAGGGGTTTATTAAAGACTTGTTTTTTTACTCCACGTTGACATCAAGTCTTCTTTATGATAACGCCTTTAGTGTTCAGCCACCCACAGATCTTCCTGTGTGATTTCTGTGTATTGTGGATCGTTTAAAGTGAATCTGTCGTCAAAAATGCTGTTATTTAATTCAGGGCTTACAAATATTTTTATAGACACCCTTATGTTCAAATCACAGTTTTTATAAGGAGGGACAGCGATGGGGACTGGTCATGGTGCCATTGCTTTTAACATGCACGCCCTGCCTTATTTGACACTTTTCTGCATGGGAACGCAACACTAGCTTTTCAAGGCAGAACATCAATTAAGGCAGAATGAGCGTGCTAACAGTGAGGACAATGTGACCAGTCTCCTCCGCAGCACCGCCCAGATGACCAATAAGAGCAGAACACTTCTCATTTATAAGTTCAGTTGACCATGGTGATGTATAAGAAGGTACAGTCATGGCCGAAAGTGTTGGCACCCTTGAAATTGTTCCAGAGAATGAAGTATTTCTCCCGGAAAATTATTGCAATTACTCTTGTTTTGTTATACACATGTTAATTTCCTTTGTATATATTGGAACAACACAAAAAAGCAAAGTAAAAAAGGCACATTGGACATAATTTCACACAAAACCCCCAAAATGGGCAGGGCAAAATTGTTGGCTCCCCCCACTTAATATTTGGCTGCACACCCTTTGGAATAAATAACTGCAATCAATCGATTCCAATAACCATCAACAAGCTTCTTACACCTCTCAAATGGAATTTTGGAGCACTCTTCTTTTGCAAACTGCTTCAGGTCTCTCATATTTGAAGGCGCCTTCACCCAACTGCAATTTTAAGATCTCTACACATGTGTTCAATGGGATTTAAATTCAGACTCATTTCTGGCCACTTCAGAACTCTCCAGCACTTTGTTTCCACCCATGTCTGGCGGTTTGCATGTAAGTATGTTTGGGATCATTGTCCTGCTGGAAGACCCATGACCTAGGACATAAACCCAGCTTTCTGACACTGGGCACTACATTGTGACCCAAAATCCTTAGATAATTTTCAGATTTCATGATGCCTGGCACACAGTTAAGACACTCAGTACTAGAGGCAGCATAACAACCCTAAATATCTATGAACCTCAACCATCTTTGACT
>JARQOD010000007.1:80361233-80383788 GCA_033576555.1 Oophaga sylvatica | reverse complement strand
TTTAAAAAACCCATCTCCAAGCTTTCGTTTGATCTCTCCCAACTCAAAAACTGATACCCAAACCCGGGTTAGGCCCTCCTTCCATTGAAATTTTAAAAATTTTTGACAGGGGGTTATGTAACCCCAAAATCCCAAAGGTTTTTTTGGAAAATTAAATAGAAATAGAAAATTTCGAAAAGCCACGTTGGGCATACTCCCCTTTCCCGATATTGCCCCCCTTTCCCCAAGGGGACCCCATGCTGCGGGGTAACTTTACTACACTGGGGTCCCAAAATTTCAATTCAGATGACTAAAAAAATCCTATCACCCACCACTTGTCCAAAATGGATGACCCTTATGTAAAGAATTTTTTTGGGGCCCCCAACAAAAGGATTTCCAAGAAATAGATGTCAGAAACCTTACTGACCAAAACCTCTGTTGACATGTTCTATATTCCCCAATTATTTATAAATTTTTTGTATTCCTGTCTATTACGTTAACCCATTTTAGAGGACAGCCATTTTTCAGCTCAACCCCTCAAGTAATGTAGAAAAATACTATGGAAAAAACCAAATGTTTTGTGGGTCTCCAAAGCTTTCTAAATAAGTTTTTTTTTTCATTCTCCTTTTATCATACCAACCCGGGGCGAAATGGACTGTTTGGATTTTAAAGAAAGAAATGTGTTTTAAGGGCCCTGGGGGGATTTGGGGGCCCCGGTGGAGAAAACCCTTTTTTAGGGGCAGTGCAACAAAAGTTTAAATTTTCGTCTCCTGTTTGCAGGGAAAAAAAAAAAAAAAACATGAAGAAAAATTGGGGGAACCCATTGGTGCAGTCCTGACTTAAAATCTAAACAATATCATCCTTTTGTGGGCGTAATTCATTTGGGAAAAGATTTAGAGGATCAGGCATTGGACATGAAGGGGTAATTTGGGGAACTAAATCCTTCCAAAAGTCTTACAATAACTATGTTGGCTCAATGCACGATCCCTGGGTAACCTTTCGGCAAATTTTTGTTTTTATTAAGCCGTAGCAGAACTCTACCCCCAATCATCTGTATAAAAAAACTCTATGAAGAATCAAAACCACTCCATCAAAAACATGGGTTACAAGGTGGACAGCCCCTCACAAAAATTTACAGTCCCCTTGGGGATGTAAAAGAATCTTCCCCCCTGGGTATTTTTAAAAGGGCAGTAACCCCATTTTTCCCTTTCAAAAAATTTAAATCCACCCGCACCCTTTAGAAAACTTGATCCATGTGATGTGATATAAAAAAAAACTTCAAAACACTTTAGTTTCCTACAACAAAAAAAATTTCTCCAAACTTCGGCCAGGAGGAACACATCTTTGTCTTTACTTGTTGTTCTTCACTGCCGTTGCAAGCGTAAACCATCTCCACCAAAGATCATGACAATTTCAAAAAAATTGGTAATTTTTGTCCCCCCCCACAGGAATGAGACAGGGCTTTACCTCTCTGCAGGAATTGGGCTTTCTTTGTTTTTTTTTCTTTACAGAAGTGGCAGGTCTTTTTTTCCATTATCCTATTTTTGGAAACTGCTTCAGACATAAAAAAAAGAGGTGATAAAACAGTTTTAGGACACCAAGCAAGACAGGGGCAAAAAATGCTCTAAAATGAAAAAAGGGGAAATTCCAGCACCCGTAATCTGGATAGGGTGATGGAGAGGGAAAAGTCCACCCAAAGCATAGATGGAAGTACGAATATTAAAAAACAAAAAATTAATTAACTTACTTTCTAACTGCTATTGCACCCGATAAAGAAACAAAACCTGCTCTTCTTCAGTTTTTTTTTTTTTGAAAAACATGGGAGGCTTTTTAAGGGGAAATTTCAGGGATGATTTTTAAACCATAAACTATTTATTTTCATGTAGCTCTTTCAAAGACCCAGCAATAGGGCTATCCTTCATTCGTACTGAAAATCACATTTGAATTGTATACAAATGAACTGAACAGTTTGTACATTTAAAGCCTCTGACCCAGCTCTTTTTCCCTGCACAAAAAAAAAAACATCATAAATCATAAGATTGTAATACACATGTCTAAGCCCGAATTCTGATATGAAAACGACTGAAATTCATGTAAAACGTAAAAAATGGTTTTACAGTCATAAAAAATTTTAAAAATTTTCTTAACTTAAAAAAATTCACAGACACTCTTTTTTTTTTACAACATAAAAAAGGGCCCCTATTTACGATATCCATAATTTTTGGGACAGTTGGTTACATTACTTTTATAGAAATATAAAATGGTGGCCCTTTCTAACACAGGGGTTTTCTAGAATATTATGTATTTATTTAAAATTTTAAGAAAATGCAATGAATACACAGGTTTTTCCCGGGTAAAATATACTGTATACATTATCAAAAAAATTTTTTTTGCTCATAGAACTTAATACAACTGATAAAATTTATTAAACAGATCTAAAAAATATAAAAAATTTTACATAAATCTAACTGAAATTTAAATAAATCACCCCGCAATAATTTTTTTTCCCCTCCATTTGCTCTTTTCCCCCCCTTTTGCTCTCTAGGCTGGATCAACAAAACCAAAAAAATATTTTTTTTAAATATATAAATTTTTAAAATAAATATATAAATGTCATTGTGAAAATTTTAAAATTACAATTTTTTTAATTTTTACACTTCTACATATTAAAACCCCAAAATTTAATTTCCCCTTCATAAAATCACAGAAGCCGACATAAAAATTTAAAATTGTTTCCAACTTTTTAACCTTTAAAATTTATGTATTTTTTATATTTTGAAAATTAAAATTACATAATATGTTGGAAAATTTTCAGAAGGGGGGGGGGGTTAAAAAAGGGGTTTTAAATTAGTTAAAAAAAATTGGGGCCCCCCGCTGTATTTTTCCCCAAACCCCAACAAAGCAACAGGGGGGGCAGTTTAAAAAAAGCCTAGGGGGGAAATTTTTTTTGGGTTCCCCCCCCGGGCTACTAAAACTTCCCCCCAACCCCCCAAAAAAGGGGGCAAATTTATAATTAGATTCCCCTTTCGGGGCACTTCCCCTCTTTTCCCCATTGCCCTTAGCGGTGGCGGGGGGGGTTTAAAAAGGGGGTTAAAACCCCCTTTTGCAATTGAAAAAATTTTTTAACCTTTAATAATTGATAGCTGTCAATTAAACAACTATAAATTTATTAACCCTTTGTATGAAAAAAAATAAAAACACAACATTTAAAAAAAAAATAATTTAAAAAATAATAAAAACATTTTTCCATTTTTTTTTTTCCTGCAAAAATTTTTTTTCCCCTTAAATTTAAAAAAAAAAAAAAAAACCCAAAAATTTTATATTTCCAATAAAAGTACAGCGGGCCCCGGGGGTGTAATCCATAAAAAGGGGGTTTAACGGGAAAAAGGGTCGAAAGGGGAGCTAATAACTTTCAGACCTTTTATTCCCCAAATTAATAATTTCCTCCCCACAAAAAAAAAGGGGAATAGATTATGAAGGATTTAAAATTGATTTATTCCCCAATTTTAATGAGTCCCTACCAAAGGGGGAAAGGGGCCCAAAAAAAATTAAATTTTTCTTTTCTAAAAAAACATCCCCCTGTCGCCGGGGGGGGAACTTTTCTTTTTGGGGGCTTTGGCTGAGCATGGGTTACTTGCACGCTTGGGCTAAAAACATTTAAACCCCCTTTTTAAAGGGGTTACAGGGGGGGACTGCAGACCCGGGGGAATTAAGAAAAATTTTTTTTAAATTTCTTTTTCTTTTTTTTGGGAAATCAATGGTTTTGCAGGGGGTTTAGGGGAAAATTTAAAAAGGGGAAAAAAAAAAGTTTTTTTTTTTTCTTAAAATTTTTTTTTCAAAAAAGTTGTGTGTTTTTTTTTTTTCTTCAATAGGTTTTAAAAATTTTATATTTTAAAATTTAAGTATCTCATTCCCCCCCTTTTAAAGGGGCATTTTTTAATTTGCAAGGGACGAAAGGGGGAAATTTAACCTTCCCAAACCGAAAGGGGGAAAGGGAAAAGGGGGAAAGTCCAAAAAGGGGGAATCAAAAAAAAATTTTAAGTTTTCCCCTTTCTGGGGGTTGGGGGGCAGATGTTAGTAGCCGGGGGGGGGCACAAAAAAAAGAAACCCTCCCGGGGGTTTTTATTACTCCCCCCCCCCTTTTGCTTTTTCTGGGGGGGGGAAAATACAGGGGGGCCCAAAAGCTTTTTTTTTAACGAAATTACCCCCTTTTAAAATTTAAAACCCCTTCATGCTAAAATTTTTGCACAAATAAAACCTGTAATTTTATTTTCAAAAATTTTATAAAAATACATGAAAAAAAAGGTTAAATTGGGAAAAAAATTTTTAAAATTTTTGTCGGCTTCTGTGATTTCACAAAACCCGGCAATTGAATTAGCGGCTATTACAGTATGTAGAAGTCTAGGAACTATAAATATATGTATATATACATGTCACAATGACATATATATATATATATATATATATATATATATATATATATGTGTTCTATGTGTGTATATCTATTCTTTCTATTCTTTATTAAAGCTGTCAGTGTGATTTTACAGTATAGCCGGGATGATTGCCGGCTTTTCTAAAGGACACCGATGCGATTTCATCGCAAGTCACACATGCGGTCGTTTGTAATCAGATTTTTCATCGCTCCCATAGACTTGCATTGGCGATAGTCGACCCACAATCAGTGACAGTGGCAGCATGCTGCGATTGTACACGGACGTTTAAAAGGACCACAAAAAATCTGATACTGGGAGCTGCTCCATAGATTAACATAGGTCCGACTGCAATGCGATATTTCATCGCATTGCAGTCGTCCGATTTTGTCGCCATGTGACTCCGGCCTAACACAGGTTCTGTGACAGTCCCTGTGACGTTGCTAAGGCTGCTGTCGGGTATCCAAGGGGCGTGCCCGCACCACTCCCTGCGCCTGTCGCTGATTGGTCGTGTCTGGACGGGCCTAACCAATCAGCGACGCGGGATTTCTATTACAGACAGACAGAATTAGACGATTATATAGTAGATAATAGTGAAAGGGTCATTGGCATGTTTGTAATTTTTCACGTACCTATTGGTCCGCGCACAATCACGGAGGCTTCTATGATTTTTGATACGAGTGTCGGATCAAAATCGCAATAGAAGTCTATAAGTCCATGAGAAAAATTGAGTACGGTTCGATTTTTGTGGACTGACAGATAGGAGAAGGTGGAGAAACCTTATTTTTTGAGTCTTAGAAAAACAGATGAAATTTGGGGAAAAAAACTCTGATAAAACTCTGATGAAATGAAAGATAGCCAGTGCCACATGAGCCGGTTTGATAAACCGGACAAATTTTAGAAATGCCTACAATAGCCGATTAGTGGCATCAAATGGCCTCCAATCGGCTACATGTTTGTCAATCGGTGTTGGTTTTGTAGCCTGTCTAGACAGGATGACCGCACTTCCATCATTTTATGTGTTATAGAATGTCCTTGTTCTCGGCAGCACATGTGCTATTTGCACAGGACGATGTGCTGCCAAGAACGATAATTTGCAAGCAAGCTTAAAATGTATTTCACCCTACTAGAAATTTTGCTAGTTTGTCAAATGATTAACAGCCTGTCTACACTGCACTGTTTCGGAAACGAGTGTTACTAGGAACGCTGATTGAAAATAAATTGTCAGTGACCCTGCATCCTAAGGGCGAGAGTCATAATTTGCATTTTTTACCACCAAATTCTTCAAAATAGCACACTTTAATAATATACTTTATTTTTTTTCTCTTTTGCCTTTTTTGCGCCTGTTTAGAGCAAAATTCCCATGATCTGATAAAATGTCACACACAACTCTAATATTTGCTAAAAAACTTATGGTGTACAAAAATAAAATAGCACGGTGAACCGCAGTACATTTGCTCCAAAATTTTTCAACTTTTGTAAAAAATTGCAAATAATTAATCGGCTGCAAATATCTGATGTACAAAAACCGTGTGGCACAATGGTGAACAGAGTAAGAATGGACAAACGAGTAGAAAATAGATTCAAAATAGGTGCAAATTAAAAGAAAAATTTGGCGCAACAGCCTCAAAACAGGAAAAAAATTAGGGGCAAATGCAAGAATGAGTGGGGCAATAAAGTTGCACTGTGTAAAAGTTAGATCTCTTTAGAAAATCAGATGCTGTGACAGGTATTGGTGTAACTATAGTAGGTGCAGGGGATGCAGTCACACCTGGGGGGGTCCCATAATGTCCCTATGACCCATATAAGAAGACAAATGCCCTGATAGATGGGGGCCCTATTGGAGATTTTGCATTGACCCATAAGATTCAAGTTATTCTCCTTTTATCAAATTTGATCCCACTGCTTTACAAACATGTTGGAATCTCCAGACTAGGAGGTGCAATTCCCCTTTAACAAATCCCAAAGAAGTTAAAGTTTCTATTAAAGACGTCTCCACTTGCACTTGAACTGGAACCACGGGGCCGTGCCAGGAATATTATTGTACCGCAGGCTCCATGCACGCCACGTCTTATTATAACTGTGATATGGCAGATCTTACATGAGAAATTATTATTTTTAGCCCCAAGTTCTTGTTAAACCAGTCATATAAATACGTGTTCACATGACAGCTGCTAAAAGCTGCGCAGCTCCTTTTGGATGTTTATTTGGGGTGAATGGTAAACACATTGCGTCTGGTTAAGAGCTTGATCTGCATTCCTAAATCGCCAAATCCAATCCGCCTTCATCCTAAATTAGGCAAGAATTATTTATAAATCATTAACATATTCTGCAAAGTTGAGACCTGGGTCAAACTCAATGGCAATTAAAGGGATAGTGATCCAGTTTAAGCCTAGGTTCACCGGTTGATCACGTGCAGTGTTGGTATTAAAGGTGGCAAACTGGGCAATTGCCGAGGGTTTCCTTTTTTGTTATGTTATTTTTTATGGGTCAATTAATGGCCCTTTTAGATCGACTGCATTTTTATGTGCACAAGACGATCACTAATACAAACGTTCTGTCTCCATAGACTATCATATTCTCGGCAGCACATAACATGTTTAAACAGCACAATGTGCTGCCGAGAATAATGATTTTTAAGCGAGCTTTAAAAACTTTGCACCCGACAAACATTTGCTACCCAATTCTTGACCCGTCTAAGTGCAGCATTGGAAGACCCCCGAGGAGCAATCTAAAAGTGATGCATGTAAAAATTCACCCCATTCATTGCTTTAGACCACCAGGGACTTCACTTTTAATCCCTTCACTATTTAGACATTGTAGTATTATTTGGTAGCTGAATGGGAGTTTTCGTGTGTATGGGGGGTCTATAGGGAATAAAAATGAGGGTGAAAAGTATATAATGTACGGTACTGTGCAAAGTTTTAGGCAAGTGTAAAAAAATGCTGAAAAGTAAGAACGCAAAAAAAAAAATAGAAGAGCAATAGTTTATTTTTAACAATTAACAAAATGCAAAGTGAATGAACAAAAAGAAATCTAAATCATATCAATATTTGATGCGACCACACTCTACCTTCAAAGCAGCATCACTTCTTCTCAGTTCACGTACACCAGGGATGTCAAAGTCAAACACACCGAGGGCCAAAAAATCTAATTTGCTACAAGCCGAGGGCCGGACTGACGCCGGCCCTGCTACCGGTGCATTGTGGGAAATGTAGTGTTGGTGCCAGGGCCGGCTCCAGGTTTTTATGGGCCCCGGGCGAAAGAGCCTCAGTGGGCCCCTTTAAACACAGACCACGATTCATGATGCACAGATACTGCAGAGAAATATGGGTACAGTACAATGCCAAATACTTCACTTCTTACATTACATGAGTGATATCTATTGTAAATTGTACAATAGCTCAAAAACCGCCAAATCCTCACAGCGCACAGTACAGACCGGACAGTACAGTCCTCCATACAATATTATGGGCACCACAGTCTCCCCCTCATCACCCATATAATACCCCATGCAGGATGTCACCCCCCATATAATGCTCCATACAGAATACTGGACCCAATATAATGCTCCATACAGGATACTGGACCCCATATAATGCTCCATACAGGATACTGGTCCCCATATAATGCTCCATACAGGATACTGGTCCCCATATAATGCTCCATACAGGATACTGGTCCCCATATAATGCTCCATACAAAATATGGAGCTCTCCTCTGCGCTGTACTGCGTTCTGCACTGTTACAGCTCAGGAAAGGGCGCTGTGGAAAGACTCCCCATTATCATCATCATTGCCTCCCCATCATCATCATGGCCTCCCCATTATCATCAATGCCTGCCCATCATCATCATCTCCTCCCCATCATCATCAATGCCTGCCCATCATCATCTTTCTCCCATCATCAATGCCTGCCCATTATCATCAATGCCTGCCCATTATCATCATCTTCTCCCCATCATCATCAACGCCTCCCCATTATCAGCAATGCCTGCCCATCATCATCTCCTCCCCATCATCATCAATGCCTGCCCATCATCATCTTCTCCCCATCATCAATGCCTGCCCATTATCATCATCTTCTCCCCATCATCACCAATGCCTCCCCATTATCAGCAATGCCTGCCCATTATCATCTTCTCCCCATCATCATCATCAATGCCTCCCACATTATCAGCAATGCCTGCCCATTATCATCATCTTCTCCCCATCATCACCAATGCCTCCCCATTATCAGCAATGCCTGCCCATTATCATCTTCTCCCCATTATCATCATCAATGCCTCCCCATTATCAGCAATGCCTGCCCATTATCATCTTCTCCCCATCATCATCATCATCAATGCCTCCCCATTATCAGCAATGCCTGCCCATTATCATCATCTTCTCCCCATCATCACCAATGCCTCCCCATTATCAGCAATGCCTGCCCATTATCATCTTCTCCCATCATCATCATCAATGCCTCCCCATTATCAGCAATGCCTGCCCATTATCATCTTCTCCCCATCATCATCATCAATGCCTCCCCATTATCAGCAATGCCTGCCCATCATCACACACAGACAGCCACAAGCACTCTCTCACATACTTATACACACACACACACACACAAAGCACCGCACTACATACACACAGACACACACAGAGACATACACACACACGTCTTACCTGTCCGACGTCCGCGCGCTCTGTGCCACAGCCGGCCGCTGAATGATGACGTCATTCAGCGGCCTGCTGTGAGAGGAAGCGCCGGCGCCCCCTGGAGCCTGGAGCTGCGGCAGCGGAGGCACGGGAGAGGTAAGTATTGTGCCAGCTGATGCCGGGGCCCTGAGCAAGCGGGGGGGGGCCCAGTGGCGGCGCTGACACCGCTCTCCTCCGCTAACGGGCGGGGGGGTGCCAGACTGCGAGTGGGCCCCCCCGCCTGCTCAGGGCCCCGGCACTTGCCCGGGTGTGCCGGGTGCTGACGCCGGCCCTGGTTGGTGCGTGCAAAACACCAGCAGGCGGCTGTGGCCTGCGGGCCGGATCTAATAGTAATTAAATATCATCCAGGGGGCCATAGATAATCAATTCGCGGGCCGGATCTGGCCCGCGGGCCTTGACTTTGACATATGGGACGTACACAGTCACGGATTTCTTATGATTATATTCTAATGTTTGAGTATCCAGTTATACCAGACAGGCGATAATGATCATTATTTTCATATGTAGGTTGAAACACAGTCATTAACTGAAACAGAAACTGTGTAGGAGTCTTAACACTGGGTAAAGAACAGACGAACTCTGCTGCAAAGTTGAGTTTGTAGAAGATAGATTAACGTCAAAGGTCATACACTATGGCAAAAATGAACACAGCAACAAGACACATGGTAGTTATACTGCATCAGCAAGGTGTCTCTCAAAGGTTTGAAAGCAGACTGGGATTTCAAGATGTGCTGTACATTTGCATACTACTGAATCTCTGTTGAAAAGACAAATTTTTAAAAAAAGTGATCTGGGGAAACTACTTTGCTTGGGCTCCAATTCCCATCAGAAGCAACCCTTCCTAAATGTAGGCTTGACTTAAAGAACATGAGCCCTATGCAAAAGATTGGGCACACTATCTAAATAGGCATAACTGAGAGTGGGAGTCCAATAAATCAAGCCTTTGCCTGTCTATTCACTTGTCATTGGCAACTCTGCACATAACCAACCACGCAACCTTTACATCCCAATTATGGTAGATGGTGGCTTAAATCTGATTCTCCTCCCTTCTTCTCTACTTATGGTATATGAGAAAGAAGAGCATCCATGCATTGATACTCATAATTTATAAAGAAGGTGTTAGGCTCACTAGATGAGGTGGATCTTCGAAGCCCAAGGTTCGCGTGTGCACATGGGAGAAGGGTATCGATGCAGCAGGCACTTGAGGCACGCAGAAAACAGATAGCTGAGGTACGGGAGATAGTAGACAGACAGGAGTTTAAGAACAGGTAGTAGAAGTGTTGGAGACTGCAGAAAGGTAGCAGAGGTCCTGGAGGCCACAACCAGGTAGAAGAGGACCTGGAGACTGTAGACAGGAAGCAGAGGTTCTGGAGACCGCAGATGAGTAGCAGAGATCCTGAAGTCCGCAGACTGTTAGCAGATGTCCTGTAGACCACAACCAGGTAGAAGAGGACCTGGAGACTGTAGACAGGAAGCAGAGGTTCTGGAGACCGCAGATGAGTAGCAGAGGTCCTGAAGTCCGCAGACAGTTAGCAGATGTCCTGTAGACCACAACCAGGTAGAAGAGGACCTGGAGACTGTAGACAGGAAGCAGAGGTTCTGGAGACCGCAGATGAGTAGCAGAGGTCCTGAAGTCCGCAGACAGTTAGCAGATGTCCTGTAGACCACAACCAGGTAGAAGAGGACCTGGAGACTGTAGACAGGAAGCAGAGGTTCGGGAGACCGCAGATGAGTAGCAGAGGTCCTGGAGACAGCAGACAGATACTGAGCCGGCCATGGTGCACAGATAAGCTAAGAGTCTTAATAATAAGACACAGGTGTGTGTCTTGGTAGGCCTTATATAGGCCTAGGTAGATGATCACATGGGAGCACGCTGGGCAATCTGCAAAGACTGACATGGAGCGCAAGAGAGTTTAGCGGACCAGGGTGAAAGGAGAAAAGCCTGGACCCGGAACAGGTGTTTAACAGAAGGGAGGTGACCCCAAATTATCAAGACCCATTTTTGCACTAACCCAAGGACTTGGGAAAGTTTGCCATTTGGAGAAGAAATTGCCAATTCGGTTTAATAGATAAATATTGTTCAGCACTAGGGAGAAGGAACTGACTCTTATAATTTCATGCTGAATGGACATAAACTTGGTGAACGTGATGGAGAAAAGGATTTGAGGATATTCAGATTAGCAACCAATGCCCGCTGCTGAAAAGGCAAATAAAATGATGGCGTGTTTTAACACTGACATAAACAAACTTGACGTGAATCTACTTTTTTTTCCACTGTAAAAATCATTAGTCAATGCCAGCAGGAGAAAGGATCCTGGTCTTTCTCCGACATACGTATGATATTGGGGAAAGTCCGAAGGACCGTACAGTTAGACTCCTGGAAAACATTATTCTTTCTGACGTTTATTGACAAAAAAAATACAGTCTTAAGAAAAACTAAATACTCCCTCTTAGAATTCTATTGTTTTACAAATCAGGACATAGAAAAAAAAAAGATGACTAGTATTTAGGAGATCTTAAAATAAAGTACTGGTAAATACCACATGAACAACAGCAGGGAAGCAGGACCATCCAGGAACTGGTTAGCAGGAGGTATGCAGCTGGTAGACATATGCAGGATCAGGCACAAGCAGGATAGGTACAGGAACACAGGACGGCCCCAGGTACGAGATCACAGGTGCAGGTTCAGACAGGTAAGGATCAGGAGAAGGCAGAGGCAGAGTGGGTTCGGGTATAGGTATAGCAGGAAGGACAGGATTAGGGGCAGACTGAGCGGACAAGATCCGCTTCAGATAGTATGAGTACAGTGACCATACACCAGGCACCAGGAAACTCACTGGTACTAACATTGCTAAAGCACCTCCCATTTGGGAAAGGTGCCTTAAATACCTAATGTCTACCAACCATTGGCTGGGGACATTTTCAGAAGCACACAAGCAACCTCTTTAAGAAGCAGGGAGCGTGCGAGTGCCCTAAGAATTTTCCCAGAAGACCTGCATGCCGGGGCAGGCCATGGGAGATAGCGGGGACTGAAACAAATGGCAAGGTGAGTGAACACATCGGCATCCCTGCTGAAAGGGGGAAGGGGATACATGACGGAGCGCTGGTGCTGTTGTAGCACTTTATCTGTCTCTCACTTCATTCTAGCAGAATTACATTCATTCACCTTTACAACGCTGCTTCGGTTTATTGGGGTTTGTGGAATTCTTTAATGCACAGTACTCTATATGGTCCCACCACACATGTTTTGGCTTTAGGTTTGGATTGGAGCCATTTGAAACACCTTCATTTTTTTCTTGGCAGCCATTCTGATGTAGATTTGCTAGTTGCTTGGCATCATTGTCCTGTTTCATGACCCGGCTTCGGCCAAGCTTTAGCTTTTGGATACACGGTCTCACATTTGACTCTAGAATACCTTGGAATGCAGAGAAGTTCATGGTTGTCTCAGTAACTGCAAGGTACTTATGTCTTGTGGCTTCAAAACAAACCCAAATCATTACCACTCTTCCATCATGCTGGACAGGTGGTATGCTATGTTAGACTTATATGATGTATTTGGTTTTCATCAGACATGGCACAGGACATAATGGCCAAACATCTCCACTCCTGTCTCATCTATAAAAAGGACATTGTTCCTTGAATCTTGTGGTTTCTTCAGATGCAACTAGACAAACTTTAGCTGTATTGCTGTGGGTTTTTTTTACGGAACAGTCTTTCTTCTGGCAACCCTTCCAAACAATCATACTTGTTCAGTTTTTTCCAATTGTGCTGTTTTGATTAATATTTAACATGCTAAATAAAGCCTTTAGGGTCTGAGCTGCAGCTCTTGTTTTTTTTCCAATATTTCTGGAGCATTGCATTATCTGATGTTAGGATGGAAGGTCCGATGCGTCTTATAGTCCATAAAATACGATAATTTTAAGATCATCTAAGGACCAGATGATTTTTGTTATGTCCTGATACAGAATTCAGAATTCAACGAGAGGGTATATGTAGCTTTCTCACAACAGTATATATAAATATATATATTTTTTTGGGTTGTACTGACACTTTCGCACATGACTGTAATATATATATATACATATATGTATATATATATATATATACATATATGTATATATATATATTACACTCCTGTCTGAAAGTGTTGGTTCCCTTGAAATTGTTCCAGAAAATGGAGCATTTCTCACAGAAATTGCAATTACACATGTTTCGTCATACATTTTTATTTACTTTGTGTATATTGGAACAACACAGAAAAACAGACACTGGACATAATTTCACACAAAACCCCCAAAATGGACCAGAAAAAATTGTTGTCACCTTTCCAAAATTGTGGCTAAACAACTTTGTTTCAAGCCTGTGATGCTCGTTCAAATGCACCTGTGGCAAGTAACAGGTGTTGGCAATATGAAAATCACACCTGAAACCAGATAAAAGGTTGACCCAATCTTTGCGTTGTGTGTCACAGTAAGCATGGAGAACAGAAAGAGGAGAAGAGAACTGTCTGAGTACTTGAGAACCAAGACTGTTGCAAAAATATCAACAACCTCAAGATTACAAGTCCATCTCCAGAGATCTTGATGTTCCTTTGTCCACGGTTCCCAACATAGTCAAGAAGTTTACAACCCATGGCACCGTAGATATTCTCACTGGACGTGGACGGCAGAGAATAATTGATGAAAGGTTGAAACGCAGGATAGTCTGGATTGTGGATAACCAGCCCCAATCAAGCTCCAAAGAAATTCAAGCTGTCCTGCAGGCTCAGGGTGCATAATTTTCTGGGAGAAATACTTAATTTTCTGGAACAATTTCAAGGGTGCCAACACATATACACACATAGAGTATATATACATATATACTGTATATCTATAATGTATATATTCTGAAACATATGTGTGTATACATATATATATATATATATATATATATATATATATATATATATATACATACAGGACAAATTCAGTATACTTGGCTGAGAATATAGGAGCAAGGGGAAGCAAATGGACATTATTAATGCTCCAGGTAAACCTTGCTTATGTGTTTTTTGCTGCCTGAGGGATCTGAACTTGCTATGAAAGCATTTGCGCCATGATTTATCTACAGAAAATTGTTGGCAGTGGTAGAAGGGACGTCTAGTTTTAAGATGCTGTGCATATGTACGGTGAGGGCATCAATAAATCAAGATATACAGTGCACATGGTATCTGATGCTCCATAACTCCATTAACAGGTTGTCAATAATAAAGGTATATCTCAGGATCCACCTGATGTTATTCCGAAATGTGCGCCAGCAGGCTTTTATGTCTGTGAGATAAAGGAGAAGCACAAACCGGAGGTTTAAGCTGGGATTTAGTAGAACAGTATTGATAGATTTCTAGATATATTTGATCAGTGGATTTGCCAATTTTTTTTGTTAATTTTTACTGGAAGCTAGAAATCTATGGTATTTTTTAAATCAATCCTATAAACATTTCTTGAGAAGTTGATAAAACCAACTTACGTGCTCTAATACTTCCATGCATTTTGGTCCATCATATTAAACCCCAAATTCTCCAACTAGAAGGTTAGATAAATAAGAGATTTACCGGTAATTAAATTACCAAAAAAATCATGCATGAGTTCAGATAATCAAAAGATCAGTTAGATTTATAAAAAAAATCAATTTCCAAGTTTTAAAAATTTAAATTTGTGCCTCTTTATCCCCGTAGGGTAGCTGTTTTTCTGTCTCTCTAAGTCTGCAGAGCAACTATATTTTTTTGGCTCTCCCTAGCTCCTTAGCTCTAAAGAGTCAACATTTTTTTGGCCTCTGGTCACTAGTGTTTGTTTCTGTTGCCAAACTGAAGTTGCTGTTTTTCATCCTCTTAAACTTTTGACCCACGTAATTCGAATGCACGACCAGACTTTCCATTAACATTCAACGCCATTGGACAGACGTCAACCAGTCTGGTGATCGCCTGGACCCTGAAGGATCTAACAATTGTCACCTCTTCAGTGGATAGGTGATAATTTACCAAGACCAGAATTCTTCACTCCTGCAGATCTACAATTTGTTTCTTGACACATGGAAATAAAAATATTGTAGTCTTGGAGAAAATGCAACAAAACTCAAGAATGTTAAGATATTTAAATAGTGTTCATGGAGTAGTTATTGGAGAAGTAAAGGTAGCAGCCATCCCATAGCTTTGGGTGTCCGGGCCTCCTCTGCCACATAAGAAGACACCATTATAATAAATGGCTCACAATCAATGGGGTTCTGTTACAGATTTTTCATTGGTTCCAAGAGTGATGCCTCTGCATAGGTCCATAGATTGCTGCTGTGTACAGTAAATATGACCCTACTTTTCAAAACCATAGCTGTTACACACTTGTCTTCTACTGGGTTCGTTGCCTTATGTTGTGCTCCTTCTGGTTTTGATGCTTGCCCAGCATGGATCAATGACTTAATCTCCCTAGACCTATTTAAGGCCAACGGATGCACACACATGCACCTGTGTCTTGGGACTGAGACTCCAGACCTCTAAGGTTTGTTGTGCTCCTTCTTCTCTGCTTTACTGTCTTCCATCACAGCTAGGTCCCACTTCATCTGCCCTGCTGCTTCTGAGATCCCTGAGTGTTACAAGTCCTTGCTACCCACGTCCCGTTCTGCCTGCTGCATCAACACACGTGGTCTGTGTCCCCACCCAGATCTGAGCCTTAGAGGATACACCTCACTTGGTGATCCTTGACATTAGTACTTCGTTGGGTGTCATCATGTATCCAACCATCAACTATACAGTTTTATTGAGCCTGTACCTATAGTAATGTCTTAACCATCGCTAATGAAAGCCAACGTGGTCTTCTACTGTAGTTCATCCACTTAAAGTTTCCACTCCCTCTCCATTCTACTCTGTTGTAACCCTAGTTTTTTCTACTTAATGTTACCTTTCCTCTACCTTGAGATTTTTATTTTCTTATTCTTTCAGTAAGAGTTTGACATTTTCTGGCTGTGAGTATCTTTCTCTGTGACCGGTAGAGTTTGTTGTCCATGCCTGGAGATCAGAAAACTCACTCTATTTGACGTCAGTACCAATAAAGTCTCACCGATGAAACAAATGAACCCAATGTCCACACTCTTGACCACTCTGGTACAATTTCTCGAGCAAATGCCCAGGTGTCAGGAAACCCATTCACTATTTTATCCATCTTGCGTATAAAGATAAGCTGCATACAATCACACATTGCAACAAATGACTGATTTGTGTACTGGTAAAAGAGGATGCCCTGCTTCTCATGACTAATCAATGTCTGTTTTGTTATTGCGATGTGGAATTAGATGACCTTTTTGAAAACAATTTGGCAATCCTGACTTTGGCACACTTTCAAGGTTGACTGTTCCTGGTATAAACCTTGCAATTGTCGGGACTAAGAGCTGTTACGGCAGTGAAATCCATCTCCCTTTCTCCTGCTGTTGTCCCATTTGGGAATTCTGTTTAGACATCTGGTTTACACTTTATTTTACCACGTGGTAGAGGTCATGACTTTGTGGCAGACGTATAGCGTTTCCTCTTCTTCTCAGACAAGTAGATGCTATTGGAGAGGCATGTGACTTGTCTATCAACCTCTTGCAAAAGAAAAATCACTTTTCCGAGCACAATATTTTTCCTTAGGAGGAGATTGGTCTCATGCTCCTCCATCGGCAGATGTTTTTATGGCTATAAGACAGTAGAGTTTGGGTGAGGAGTCCCATGGCCGGTTTAAACATTGAGGCCCATGCTTGGACCTTGAGCATGCTTTACACACCTCAGGTATCTGCACCATTCCAGCTATGTCGGTCCCGGGTCTCCTGGGGCTCCCGTGACATTGTTATGCCACATGTGTTATGGGTCTGCAACTCAGAAATAGAGCGGGGGGGAATCTGACGAATCTGACCTTGCACTAGGACTAGACTCGATCCCCACGATGGAGCGAGCGATCTATTCTTTGCGAATAGACCCACCGACGATCCTAGTCTAGACTCAAGCGAAGACCTGAAGGTGGGGGACGGGAATCCCTGAAAGATCTAGGGACTGGGAACAAAACACTGGTAACCTCCTAGCAGGGAAATAGAGGAAGCTGCAGAAACAAAAGGAAAAAACAAAAAGACTAAGCAAGCAGAACTAGAGTTCCCAGAACTGCACAAAGTATAGCACAAAGCTATCAAGGCTCCTAGCCAGAACTCAAGTGGATTAACACTAATGTCCAGCAAGGACTGGGAGGCAGGTGCAGGGTAATATAGGGTGATACAATCACCTGACCAACGACAAGCCCAGCACCAGGGGAAAAAGACCAGCAGCCAGAAACCACAACAAGATGGCGGATGGTCAAACTGAATAGATTCTAACAACATAAACCCGGTAGCCAGTCAGCAGCTGCTTTTGATCTCACTTCCTTCAGATGAAACTGACATCTGGAAAAGCTCTCTGGCTTCCTCCAGTTTCGTCTTAAGGAAGTGAGAGTGAAGCTAATCATTATGGTTGATGATAGGTGAACTGGAATGGTGCCGGCACCAGAGGTGAGTAAAGGCTGCTTGCATTTTACATGGGGGCAGATATAGAAGGAATTGTCCGAGTAGTGGGCAACTCCTTTAATTATGTATTCACATCTGCAGTCCTAAGGATTGTGTTGAGTTGCAGCAATCTTGTGGACTGCAGCTATCAACACAAAATATCTTAGGCCTTGTTCAGTCGGCCGTATTTTCTGTGTGCTCCATCCACACCAAATATAATCTACCTTCAAGTGCACATGATGGAGCATGTAGACAAAATTGCAGCATGCAGTACTCTGATCCCATTTGCGGACCACAATAATGCACAAATTAGCAGGAAGTTGCTGCAGATACAAAGCCAGCCATGTCTGCGATGGATCCGGCCAGCTTCAGTGTCCCTGCGCTGGTCAGATGCTGCAGAGGTAAAGCTGCATCTGCTTCTTGCAGCATGAGAGATCGCACAGTTTGAACCTGTGACGCGACCTTGCCAATAGTCTGAACTGTCAATCATCAGGAGCGCACCGCCCCCGGCAAAGCAGTAAGCCCGGAGGCCGAGCAGCGGTGTGCTCCTGAAGAAACAAGTTGAGTACAACGCTTTAACCTTCAAAAAGCCTCCAGGCAAGGAAAGGGGAACTACAGGGTTTAGGAAGGTGCAGAAGATACTGATTTTTCCATATTAAGATATGTAACAAAATTTAATATATTCAGGTTTAAGGAAAATTATAATGAGATGTATGCCTTCAACTTCCAACACCTGCATGGCTAGGAGCGAAAAATGAATCTGCATAGTCTTAAAATGAACGGGTTATCAAGATAAAAAAAGATAGAGTGTTAAATGTGATAAATTAAATGTGATAAATGTGATAATACTGTTTGTTCCAATGTTTCATAACAAGCTTCGATCCTTGGCCATACGGGACCCCTTTTGGTATGAGTCCAACACAGGGCTGTGTCAGCATGTTAAGGGAGTTGTGTGTGAAGGAGGCTGTTTGGCTTCTCGTCAAAATAAAACCCAAGAAAAAAAATGAGTATATACCCTATAGTAAGTAAATAGTAATAGTACATAAAAATAATAAGGTATTTTGATAAAAAAAAAGCTTAAAAGTCATTCCAACGTGACAAGGTGTACCCAGCCGGGACGGTCCTATCCTGTCTCTAGTATTAAAATCTTTCCTTGTGTCTTTAAAATAGCAAAGCCAACTTCTCTGTCTATTATTCGGCACAGCTATGGAGTCCCCTTCAAGCACTGTTCTGTGCATATGCCTATGTTGGACACAAACCAGTATAAAAATTCTCAGAAACTGGGACTGGAGCTTGTTGATGAGTATTGATGCATTTTTCAGATGGGAACCAGATTGCTAAATTGCAGAATTTACTTTTAGAAGAATTTTCACCACTAATTTCTCTAGGATGATCATGTGAATTTCAGGTCTGAAGTTTCCGTATTGCTCCCTCTTCGCACCTGGATTGGAGATGACAGCAGCATATGACGTCAAAGTTGGTGAGATTTCATTATCTCTGCAAAGTTGAAGAGATAGAGGTAGATGTCTAACGGTTCACCTGCACAATGCATCCCTATTTGCAAAGCAAGCAGAGCAACTAGAAAACGATTCATTATAGATTTTAAAGCTTGGACATACACATACAATAAAGGCGACGAGAACTTAATAATTTCAGGTGGATCAGGATGCTATTCCTATGGTGATGTCCCAATTTTCCCTTGGAAGCAGATGTCAGGATAGAGGTCTACCCACTGGGACCATTCCACCGACTAATCATCGTAACAGCTGGCATGTCATCATTAACTGGAACAGGAAAAGCACATTTCCCGAAATGTTGGTAAAAATCTCCCCCAAAACATGCACAGCTATGCACATACCCACGTACAAAACACGTGTTCAGTTATAAAGTTCTGAAAAAATCATTTAATGATCTGCAGGTGTGTTAGAGACTCTAATTTCTCGTCCCAGTCTGCACCAATGAAACATAATTTTTGAATTTAATGAAGAATATTCTGGGTGAAATAAAAACTCACTTCGCAATTATTTAGAATAAGCAAAACCCAAATTTGAAACCCCTGTAACCAACAGTGAACATGTTTTTTGCTGAAATACGACAAAGATAACTAATGGGGATTTTTTTTTGCTTCTCTCTGGGCAACAATATAAAAAATAACTGGGTTTTCAATTAACTAAAAGATTGCTTCGTATAAAGACAAAAAAAATCAATATAATTATCTACTGATAATCTATTTCCAACGGAATCTTGCATCAGAAAAATATTAATTTGTTTCCAAAAGTAACCAATGAGGCTTAAAACTTTTTTCCACATTCGCAACCCCACATTTGGTATTGTCCCAATGCATCTAAATAACACCTAAATATATCCCTCATATAATGCCATGAAGCAATAACATACAAAAAAAAACAATGAAGGATCAAGGCCATATAATAACAAACTACATAATCTTTATTAAAGACACAATAAAACAATTAAAAAGGAGCAGATACCACAAAGTACAAGACAATAGGTGGGTAACCCAGAAAAGACCTTCACACATATGCTTACAAAATAGCCAAAAATTGGAGTAGAACTATTATGCATAAATATAGCATCAACCACTAGCATAAAAAAGCAAAATTGCAACAATGAAAAAAAAGTGGTCAATACAAAAAGTAAGTAAATGAGCTAAAAAATAGCTGATAATAACAAGTAGTAATGTGGATAGCGATCCTGCATATTACAAGGGGAACCCACCACACCCGACGCGCGTTTCGCTTTGAAATGCTTCGTCCAGCGTCAAGCGAAACGCGCGTCGGGTGTGGTGGGTTCCCCTGGGTCTGATCTTCTAGGTAACTATGCCTCTGATATTTTTGCTTACATCTTACATTGTATATATGCTATTGTAATATGCAGGATCGCTATCCACATTACTACTTGTTATTATCAGCTATTTTTTAGCTCATTTACTTACCTTTTGTATTGACCACTTTTTTTTTCATTGTTGCAATTTTGCTTTTTTATGCTAGTGGTTGATGCTATACTTATGCATAATAGTTCTACTCCAATTTTTGGTTATTTTGTAAGCATATATGTGAAGGTCTTTTCTGGGTTACCCACCTATTGTCTTGTACGTTGTGGTATCTGCTCCTTTTTAATTGTTTTATTGTGTCTTTAATAAAGATTATGTAGTTTGTTATGATATGGCCTTGTGTGAAGCTCCTTCATTGGTTTATTTTTTTTTTCCAATGCATCTAAAATAAAAAAAAAACAACTTTGCAGTTGGTGTTGACTTAAAATATCCTAGTGTGTTGTTTCTATAGCTCATAAATACAAACTAATGTGTCTCCGTGGTAACAGACAACAAATAAAGACTGTGTAGTCAGATTCCGCAGTCAACTTCCTTCTAAATGTCCCCTATATAGTCCACATCACATGCCCCAATAAATACATACTGTATGTAATGTGGTTGTAATTTAACCCTACATGGTATTGAATGGATCTTCCTGTGGCTTATAAATACTGAATCACACAAATGCATTTTAAAAATAGTTATAATAATGTAATGATTGGATCTGATTGATTTTCTACTGGGACACATGGCTACTCCTTTATCCAGCAGTGACTTATAAAGAGCGAAAAACATATCGGCCATAGTGCCAGCCTCAAGTTGTCTGATGGGCTGTAATGTCAGCTTTCAGGGACCTTAAAGGGAAGTGTTATGTTTTGGTAACTGAGGAGAGCAGGCAAAAACGGCAATACACCAGAGAGGTTGGAATCTACTGGATTGCAGCACCCTGACCAACCACCACAACTAAAGGCAGCCGTGGAGCGTTCCTACGTTGGTCCTAGACGCCTCGTCACAGCCTGAGAGGTTAACTACACCTAAAGATAGAAAGAGGAAAGCTATCTGCCCCGGAGCAGATCCCCAAAGAACATAGGAAGCCCCCAAACATGTAATGGCGGTTAGACAAGAGGAAATACAGACACAGACAGAAAATAGTATGAGCAAACGCTGGGGCCCAATCTAACTTAGACAGAAAAGGATAGGAAGGATACTTACTGCAATCCAAAAAAACCCTAAAAAAAGCCAACGCTACTAATTGCAAAAACACCTGAGATCACACGACCTCTACCACCTAAATTAGTTCCCTGGTGTAACAAAACTAAGCCGCAGCCACAGAAAAAAAAACTGGAAAAGGCAAAAGAACAAACAACAATGGCTCCAGAGGAACCGAGAGGAGACCAAGCCCCCCGGGGAGGGGAACCTGGCCAACCTCACAGAAATGCAGCGAAATATATAAATGGCAAGCACAAAAACAAAAACAGAAAATATCTTATCTGAGAGCAGGAGAAGAGGCAAGACTCAGCAAGCTTCCAAGTGAACCAGGAAACAACGTTGAGACAAGAACAATTGATCACCGGCAACCATGATGGGGGGAAACCTCCCTTATATTCAGCCAGTCCGTGATCCCTGATTGCCAATCCTCATTGAATGGTTCAGTACTGTCTGCAACCACCAGAGGGAGCTTCTGCTCAGAATTCATTTCTAAAACATTCATAACAGGGAAGCTATCATCAGACAATGACCTATTGTTTTAATCATTTTTTGTGTTACCTATATACAGTATATATATTTTTTAAATTGGCATTTTTTATATTACATTCTTTATTAAAATTTTCACGCTGGCCATTAGATCTTTTCAGACTCCTATTTCCTACCCTGACAAGTAGAGTTTTCAGCAGGTGCATTATCATCAGAGGCTGAATTACAATGACACACCTGATAGCACCTGATTCAACAATCACAAAAGACCATGTCACGGCTGACCGGCCACCCTTCCTTATCAATGCCCTTTAGACACTTCAATACAAAATAATTTGTCAGACTCTGTTCACTGTGGCTATGTACATGTGTTGTTTCCTGAAACC
>JARQOD010000007.1:80247529-80361133 GCA_033576555.1 Oophaga sylvatica | reverse complement strand
CACCCTGCAAAAGATGATAAAAAGTGCAAAAAATGATGCATATGATAAATGCATCAGATGAGGTATTAGTTACTATTTTGGCCAAAGCAGATAAGCTCGCAACCCAACGTCAAGGGTCCTCATTTTATTGCGAGTAACTAACGAGACATAAATTCAAGAAAAAATCATTTTTAGCAAAAGCAAATCATGAAAAACAATCATACCCAGTCTGATCAAATGACCAAATGCACTAGCAGGATGCAGCAGGCTCCCATGGATAAAGGCTGGAGAAGCAACAGGTGTTTAACCACTGATAAAGGCAGCCACCCTATCACAAAAACAGTGATGATGAAGGTGTTAACTGCTTAGTGGGAAAAAAAACACACACAGATACAAGTTGCTTAAAACATGAATGTCATGCACAGTGTCTGGATAACAGCCTATTTTAAACGCCTATGATGGAAGGCGGGCTGGTCAGCACTGAATGTGCACAACACAAAAAACCAAGCCATCAAAAAGAGCCCGGGTGCACCCTGCAAAAGATGATAAAAAGTGCAAAAAATGATGCATATGATAAATGCATCAGATGAGGTATTAGTTACTATTTTGGCCAAAGCAGATAAGCTCGCAACCCAACGTCAAAGGTCCTCATTTTATTGCGAGTAACTAACTAGACATAAATTCAAGAAAAAATCATTTTTAGCAAAAGCAAATCATGAAAAACAATCATACCCAGTCTGATCAAATGACCAAATGCACTAGCAGGATGCAGCAGGTTCCCATGGATAAAGGCTGGAGAAGCAACAGGTGTTTAACCACTGATAAAGGCAGCCACCCTATCACAAAAACAGTGATGATGAAGGTGTTAACTGCTTAGTGGGAAAAAAAAAACACACACAGATACAAGTTGCTTAAAACATGAATGTCATGCACAGTGTCTGGATAACAGCCTATTTTAAACGCCTATGATGGAAGGCGGGCTGGTCAGCACTGAATGTGCACAACACAAAAAACCAAGCCATCAAAAAGAGCCCGGGTGCACCCTGCAAAAGATGATAAAAAGTGCAAAAAATAATGCATATGATAAATGCATCAGATGAGGTATTAGTTACTATTTTGGCCAAAGCAGATAAGCTCGCAACCCAACGTCAAGGGTCCTCATTTTATTGCGAGTAACTACTAGACATAAATTCAAGAAAAAATCATTTTTAGCAAAAGCAAATCATGAAAAACAATCATACCCAGTCTGATCAAATGACCAAATGCACTAGCAGGATGCAGCAGGCTCCCATGGATAAAGGCTGGAGAAGCAACAGGTGTTTAACCACTGATAAAGGCAGCCACCCTATCACAAAAACAGTGATGATGAAGGTGTTAACTGCTTAGTGGGAAAAAAAAACACACAGATACAAGTTGCTTAAAACATGAATGTCATGCACAGTGTCTGGATAACAGCCTATTTTAAACGCCTATGATGGAAGGCGGGCTGGTCAGCACTGAATGTGCACAACACAAAAAACCAAGCCATCAAAAAGAGCCCGGGTGCACCCTGCAAAAGATGATAAAAAGTGCAAAAAATGATGCATATGAAAAAATCATTTTTAGCAAAAGCAAATCAGTGGTTAAACATCTGTTGCTTCTCCAGCCTTTATCCATGGGAGCCTGCTGCATCCTGCTAGTGCATTTGGTCATTTGATCAGACTGGGTATGATTGTTTTTCATGATTTGCTTTTGCCAAAAATGATTTTTTTCTTGAATTTATGTCTAGTTAGTTACTCGCAATAAAATGAGGACCCTTGACGTTGGGTTGCGAGCTTATCTGCTTTGGCCAAAATAGTAACTAATACCTCATCTGATGCATTTATCATATGCATCATTTTTTGCACTTTTTATCATCTTTTGCAGGGTGCACCCGGGCTCTTTTTGATGGCTTGGTTTTTTGTGTTGTGCACATTCAGTGCTGACCAGCCCGCCTTCCATCATAGGCGTTTAAAATAGGCTGTTATCCAGACACTGTGCATGACATTCATGTTTTAAGCAACTTGTATCTGTGTGTTTTTTTTTCCCACTAAGCAGTTAACACCTTCATCATCACTGTTTTTGTGATAGGGTGGCTGCCTTTATCAGTGGTTAAACACCTGTTGCTTCTCCAGCCTTTATCCATGGGAGCCTGCTGCATCCTGCTAGTGCATTTGTTCATTTGATCAGACTGGGTATGATTGTTTTTCATGATTTGCTTTTGCTAAAAATGATTTTTTCTTGAATTTATGTCTAGTTAGTTACTCGCAACAAAATGAGGACCCTTGACGTTGGGTTGTGAGCTTATCTGCTTTGGCCAAAATAGTAACTAATACCTCATCTGATGCATTTATCATATGCATCATTTTTTGCACTTTTTATCATCTTTTGCAGGGTGCACCCGGGCTCTTTTTGATGGCTTGGTTTTTTGTGTTGTGCACATTCAGTGCTGACCAGCCCGCCTTCCATCATAGGCGTTTAAAATAGGCTGTTATCCAGACACTGTGCATGACATTCATGTTTTAAGCAACTGGTATCTGTGTGTGTTTTTTTTTCCCACTAAGCAGTTAACACCTTCATCATCACTGTTTTTGTGATAGGGTGGCTGCCTTTATCAGTGGTTAAACACCTGTTGCTTCTCCAGCCTTTATCCATGGGAGCCTGCTGCATCCTGCTAGTGCATTTGGTCATTTGATCAGACTGGGTATGATTGTTTTTCATGATTTGCTTTTGCTAAAAATGATTTTTTCTTGAATTTATGTCTAGTTAGTTACTCGCAATAAAATGAGGACCCTTGACGTTGGGTTGCGAGCTTATCTGCTTTGGCCAAAATAGTAACTAATACCTCATCTGATGCATTTATTATATGCATCATTTTTTGCACTTTTTATCATCTTTTGCAGGGTGCACCCGGGCTCTTTTTGATGGCTTTGTTTTTTGTGTTGTGCACATTCAGTGCTGACCAGCCCGCCTTCCATCATAGGCGTTTAAAATAGGCTGTTATCCAGACACTGTGCATGACATTCATGTTTTAAGCAACTTGTATCTGTGTGTGTTTTTTTTTTCCCACTAAGCAGTTAACACCTTCATCATCACTGTTTTTGTGATAGGGTGGCTGCCTTTATCAGTGGTTAAACACCTGTTGCTTCTCCAGCCTTTATCCATGGGAGCCTGCTGCATCCTGCTAGTGCATTTGGTCATTTGATCAGACTGGGTATGATTGTTTTTCATGATTTGCTTTTTCTAAAAATGATTTTCACCTTGCCATAAAGCAAAGGTGATAACTAAATGGCTCAGGGAACAAAACATAGAGATTTTGGGTCCATGGCCTGGAAACTCCCCAGATCTTAATCCCATTGAGAACTTGTGGTCAATCATCAAGAGACGGGTGGACAAACAAAAACCTAAAAATTCTGACAAAATGAAAGCATTGATTGTGCAAGAATGGACTGCTATCAGTCAGGATTTGGTCCAGAAGTTGATTGAGAGCATGCCAGGGAGAATTGCAGAGGTCCTGAAGAAGAAGGGTCAACACTGCAAATATTGACTTGCTGCATTAACTCATTCTAACTGTCAATATAAGCTTTTGTTACTCATATGTTTGCAATTATATTTCTGTCTGTGATAAAAACATCTGTCAAACACACAAAAAAAAAACAGAGGGCAGCAGATCATGTGAAAATATAATATTTGTGTCATTCTCAAAACTTTTGGCCATGACTGTACATTACAATGTAAGGCCTCATTCAGACGTCCCATTTTCATGCATGATTGCGATCAGTGTTTTTCACGGCAAACACTCATACCTGTGATAGTCTATGGGGTCCCGAGGTCCGTGCAAAATCTCGGAGAAATGTGCGATTTTGATTTGAGGGTCAGATGAAAGTCATCAATTCAAGCCAATGGGTCCATGAAAAAAATCGGACCGCACTTTGATGACATCCAAGTGTGGACCAATGTTCACTGCCAGAATGGAGAAGTTGGAGAAACTTTTTATTTTTCCACGTACAAGAAAAACAGGATGACACTCTGACCAAACTGATCAGAATAATCAGTCTTTTTTTCTCGTGCATGGAAAAATCGGACGTGTGAATGAGCCCCTAATCACTGGCTGCATGCGGATTGCACTCGGATCCCGTCTTTGTGGTTTTCGAAAACCCATTGTCTCATAGTGGATCTTTCCATCCGTGATTTTTGCACGGGCACACGGCTCGTAAAAAACATGGCCATGTGAACAGCCCATAGACTGTGATAAATAAACGGACACACGGATGGTCCATCAATGCAGAATTCAGATACAGATGACGATATGGATGAAAATCAGATGATTTTTCGTGCTCTGGTCTGAACACGGCCTAAGGCTTTAGTTTATTTGCATTATCCAGTACATCTATATATGTGAAAAACATTGATTTGTCACGGACAGGGTTAAACTGGAACGACGGGAACAATAGTTTATTGAGTACCGTAACTCTTTGTACTTTCTACAGTCACAAATTCTGTTTCATCTCGGAAACAAGGTGAAAAGTGACTTTTATAAAACATGCGGCACAAGAAGCGCGGCTAGGCTGTAAGTCGTGCACAGCTGTAAGGGATCAATGACACTTCTTTTTTTTTAACCAGTCATGGGAAATGTGCTCAGAGGCAATGGCCAAATGGGGAAGGGGCGTAACAAAGACCCCAGTACCAGCTATTACTCTGGGCTAATCTTGTGCAAATCGCTTCTTATTTTTTCTTCCCTGGCTCCTATGAGGTCACTATTGTTTTCTCTTGCACTGGAAACTGGAAAGGAAGAGAGTAAATTACTTTTGTGTTTTGTGTTGCCAGTAATGAAATTACATAGATATTACACATCACAAGGCGACAATGGACATTAGCACATGAGAAGCGGGAGGAAACACGACGTGTTGGGTCTTTGTAATCAGAATTAATGGGTTTGTCCATATGAGAAGGATCCTTTTTTGATGTGCTGATCGCTGGGAGTCACCACTAAGTTGCACCATAAAGCGTTTTATTTCCCTGCAACTTCACAAGTGTTAAAATGAAGCCTAAGGCAGGTCCCATTGACCCCCCTTCCAGGGCGGCCAATTTCCATTTTTGCGCTTTCCTTTCTCTTTCCAAAAAAACATAATTTTTTAATTAAACATAAACGCAAATGTATGTGTTTGAAGTTTTTTTTTTTACAGTTGTAGTTATGAATGACACCGTTCATTTTACCATATTATGTATAGGAAAAAAAAGAAAAAATAGTCAAATAAAAAATGCAAACCCAACATTTTTTTTTTACGGGTTTAAAGTTTATATCGATAAAAAAAATTACTTGGAAACATGATTTATGCCAAAACCAAACATATATTTATTTTTTTTTTAGTAAAAATTAACCCCTTTCTGCCATATGACATACTATCCCGTCCATGTGTCCTGGGACTTAATTCCCAAGGATGGGTTAGCACATCATAGTAGATCGTCCGTGCTCACGAAGCGGAGTGCGGCCGATGGCGGCCGGGTGTCAGGTGATTCTCACAGCTGACACCCAGCACTAAGTGCCAGGACCGGTCACGGACCACTCCCAGCACTTTAACCCCCGGCACACTGCGATCAAACATGATCGCAGTGTTCCAGTGGCTGCAGAGGGGCTGACAGCCCCTCTACTTTTGGATCGGAGACCACGCGGCTTGACGAGGGGTCCCGATCGCTGCTATGGAGACACAATGTCGTCACGATGATATCCGGGTCTCCAGGCCTAAGGGACTTCTTGTCATGCGCAGTGATGACCAGGAAGTCTTTTAGGTCAGCGTTATAGAAGCTGCAGCGCTGACAGCTTCTATAGCATGCAGATCTGCATGCTATAGAAACGATCAGCCTGCACAAAATGAGTGTCCCATGGTGGGACAAAGTAAAAAAATAAGAATCAAATAAAAAAAAAGTTTAAATAATTGTAAAAATATTTTAAAAAATAATAATAAAACAATCAATATTTATTCTATCAATAAATAAATATTTTCATACAAAAAATCTAAGCAATAAAAGTACACATATTTGGTATCCCCGCATCCGTAACGACCCGGTCTATAAAACTGTCCCATTTGTTAACCCCTTTAGTGAACACCATAAAAGAACAATAAAAAAACAAGGCAAAAACCAGTGCTTTATCATCATACCGCTGAGCAAAAAGTGGAATAACACGCGGTCAAAAAAACGAATATAAATAAAATTGTACCGCTGAAAATGTCATCTTGTCCCACAAAAAATTAGCTGCCATAGAGCGTCTTCAGCGAAAATATAAAAAAGTTATAGCTGTCAGAATGAAGCGATGCAAAAATAATTATTTTTTCTATAAAATAGTTTTTATTGTATAAAAGCGCTAAAACATTAAAAAAATGATATAAATGAGGTATCGCTGTAATCGTACTGACCCAAAGAATAAAACTGCCTTATCAATTTTACCACACGCGGAATGGTGTAAACGTCCCCCAACAGAAATTCATGAATTGCTGGTTTTTGTTCATTCTGCCTCCCAAAAATCTGAATAAAAAGCGATAAAAAAGTCATGTGCTCGAAAATGGTACCAATAAAACTTCAACTCGTCCCGCAAAAAACAAGACCTCGCATGACTCTGTGGGCCAAATAATGGAAAAATTATAGCTCTCAAAATATGGTGATGCAAAAACTATTTTTTGCAATAAAAAGCGTCTTTTAGTGTGTGACAGCTGCCAATCATAAAAACCCGCTATAAATAGTAAATCAAACCCCCCTTTGTCATGCCCTTAGTTATGGAAAAATAATAAAATATGTATTTATTTCCACTTTCCCATTAGGGCTAGGGTTAGGGTTGGGGCTAAAGTTAAGGTTGGAGCTAAAGTTAGGGTTAGGGTTGGGGCTAAAGTTAGGGATAGGGTAAGGGTTGGGGCTAGAGTTGGGGTTAGGGTTTGGATTACGGTTAGGGTTGAGATTATGGTTAGGGTTGGGATTAGGGTTAGGGCTGGGATTAGGGTTAGGATTGGGATTAGGTTTAGGATTGGGATTAGGGTTAGGGGTGTGTTAGGGTTAGGTTTGTGGTTAGCGTTATGGTTAGGATTGGGATTAGGGGTGTGTTAGGGTTAGGGTTATGGTTAGGGTTGGGATTAGGGTTAGGGGTGTGTTAGGGTTAGGGTTATGGTTAGGGTTTTAATTAGGGTTAGGGGTGTGTTGGGGTTACGGATGGAGTTAGAATTGGGGGATTTCCACTGTTTAGGCACATCAGGGGCTCTCCAAAGCGACATGGTGTCCGATCTCAATTCCAGCCAATTTTGTTTGAAAATGTCAAATGGCGCTCCTTCCCTTCTGAGCTCTGCTGTGCTCCCAAACAGTGGTTCCCCCACATATGGGGTATCTGTGTACTCAGGACAAATTGGACAACAACTTTTGGTGTCAAATCTCTCCTCTTACCCTTGGGAAAATAAAAAATTGGGGACTAAAAGATCATGTTTGTGGAAAAAATATGATTTTTTTTCACGGCTCTATGTTATAAACTTGTGTGAAGCACTTGGAGGTTCAAAGTGCTCACCACACATCTAGATAAGTTCCTTATGTGGTCTAGTTTCCAAAATGGTGTCACATATGGGGGGTTTCCACTGTTTAGGCACATCAGGGGCTCTCCAAAGTGACATGGCGTCCGATCTCAATTCCAGCCAATTTTGGTTTGAAAAAGTCAAACGGCGCTCCTTCCCTTCCGAGCCTGCTGTGCGTTCAGACAGTGGTTTTCCCCAACATATGGGGTATCTGCGTACTCAGGAGAAATTGCACAACTTTATCTGTCCATTTTCTCCTTTTACCCTTGTGAAAATAATGAAGTTGTTTGTAAAAGATCATTTTTGTGACTAAAAAGTTAATTGTTAATTTTTTCTTCCACATTCCAAAAATTCCTGTGAAGCATCTGAAGGGTTAATAAACTTCTTCAATGTGGTTTTGAGTACCTTGAGGGGTGCAGTTTTTATAATGGTGTCACTTTTGGGTATTTTCTGCCATAAAGACCCCTCAAAGTGACTTCAAATGGGAGGTGGTCCCTAAAAGAAATGGTTTTGTAAATTTTGTTGCTAAACTGAGAAATCGCTGGTCAACTTTTAACCCTTATAACTTCCTAACAAAAAAAAATTGTTTCCAAAATTGTGCTGATATAAAGTAGACATGTGGGAAATTTTATTTAGTAACTATTTTATGTGATATATTTCTCTGTTTTAATGGCATAAAAATTCAAAGTTTGAAAATTGCAAAATTTTCAAAATTTTTGCTAGATTTCCATTTTTTTCATAAATAAACGCAAGTTATATTGAAGAAATTTTACCACTAACATGAAGTACAATATGTCACGAGAAAACAATCTCAGAATTGCCAAGATCCATTGAAGCGTTCCAGAGTTATAACCTATAAAGGGACAGTGGTCAGAATTGTAAAAATTGGCCCGGTCATTAACGTGCAAACCACCCTTGGGGGTTAAGAAATTTCTATGGGTTTAGATATTATATAATTTATCGTGCTATAAATAAATTACTTGGAAACATGATTCTCCAGATCAGTATGATTTATGCCGAAGCCAAACATATATATTTTTTGTTTTGGTAAAAATTTAGAAATTTCATAAAAAAATATAAACTTGGCTTGTGTCGCCATTTTCCGAGATCTGTAACATTTTTATTCTTTGATCTAGATGTCTGTATGAGAGTTAAATTTTTGGAGTACAAATGATGTTTTGATCACTTTTCATTGAATTTTTTGGAGGAAGCAGTGGTCACCAACAAACAGCAATTCTGTCACTTTGGGCTTTTTTTTGCTTTATGGCAAATACTTTATGCATCATTTAATTTTATATTTTGATAGAGAGGGTGCAATAGATGCCAAGTATGACTTTACTTATACAGACAGAAAAAAGGGGGTGATTAGAATTTTTATGTTTTTTTATTTTATTTTTTACATTTTTTGTCTCTTTTTTTTGCAGTTTTCTTATTGTATGTGCACAAGACGTCGTTTTCAGGCGACTTCCGCTACTAAATTCCTTTTGAAAAACCCCTACGTAAATGCTCAATGGATTGAATATCTGCATTTCTATGTAAAAATATGACTCGCTGTTTATATGTTCAGGCTTTTTAGGGTCTTTTAACCCCTTCATGTTTCCAAAGACACCAAGCTGTTACAAGACGTGAACGGATTATTTTTTCGGTGTTTTCCTTTCTGGAGACGCTCTATACTTTGTAATAGAAGTCAATGGGGAGGCTTAAAAGATGCCCGGGTGTCTGTTTTGAGCATTTTGCCAGTGAGTTAAAAAATTCTGGTAAAAGTGACACCATAAAAATCCTGGAAAAATGCAGAACAAAGGAAGGAAATGACAAAAAAAAGACACTTTAGAAATAAAACATCTCCCTGTTGGAAAACTCACAACTTTGCTGCCTGAAAAAGATGTTGTGTGCCCAAACCCCTAGAGGAAGTGAACCTGCATTTGCTTCTTCTACATACCACAATACCACATTATTGCACTATATAGCTAAAATCATGGTATCTTATGAAGCCTAACCCATGACTTCATAGGAGCTTCAACATGGCAACCGTGGCTACCCATCAACATGTAGGATCATTCACCTTTAGTGCCGCTGTCAGAGATTGTCAGCGGCATTTAAGGTATTAAGCAGCAGTGATTGGAGCAATCTCTAGTCGCTGCTGTTAGAGGCAGATGTCGGCTGTATCACACAGCCGGCACCTGCCATATATGGAGCGGGCTCAGCTCCTGAGCCCGCTGCATACACCAGCACCCGAACACTATCACATTCTACTTTGGGAAGGGGTTAAATGGCCAAAAACCTGCCCATATGATGCACCGATTTGCGCCATACTCCAAGGAAAGAGGTGATCTATGTATCTGTAACAATCAGATACAAAACGGTTGATCCAATTTTTCATAGTCTCGAATAGGCAAATCTTATCCGACACACGGAAGAAACTAAAAAAAAATTGCTTGTCTGATCAGCCCCATTGGATCACATTGGTCCGAGTGCTGACTGTTTTCTCAACGACATTTCTCGGATCCGAAAATACGGTCGTGTGAACTTGCCCTTTCTGGAAGAAAAAAAGTAAACCTTTTTTTTTTCCTAATCCCATAAAACTCCTGTAACACTTGGCACTAGTGGATTCCCAGGCACCAGCATACTGTATAATATCTCATCTCTGTGTCGAAATACAGCAGCAGGGCCAGAACGTGGAAAAAAACTGCAAGTATACACTTAGGAATGTCCCATCATTACCGGGGGTCTCACCACTATTAACCCCACCTATCATAAGACCTGGGGGGTCTCTTGTCCCCCTACAGTGGAGAAGAGGTAGTGCATTCACAATACCGTCAGTCCCATAGGCATCGACTAGCTCTCCATTCAAATCGCGGACCCCTGTTCCAGTGATTGTGGGGTCCTACTGGTTGACCCCCAGCTATCACATATTCATCACATATCACATACACGGGCAACCCCTTTATTAAGCCAATCAGAAGTCTCTCCATTAATTGCAGGACGCCATTGCGTATTCGAAGAAATATACAGAGACACGAACTTAGAATCCAGGATCCGTCACCAGCAGCTTGTCGGCAGCTTCTGCACGCACCGGACACACTAAAAACATATAGAAACAAATAAAAGAATTTTCAGTTCAAAAAAGAGTCGGTTTTTCCAGAGTTTTTCAATTCCTCATGTAGTTTTCAAGATCTCTGCTTGCTGAAATGGAACAGTTGTATTTTTCTTACTTTCAGCAAATAAAAATAAACTGTGATCAACATACAGGTATAAGACACCTTACAAGGCTCCGCTGTGATCACTGTGCTGCAAGGGCCTGTGCACACGTTGCAGATTAGTCACGGATTAGTCTTTTTCATTTTCTGCGCAGATTTGTCACAAAACCTGAAGGCTTTCCTGATTCCAGCAAGGTGAACGAGAACCCTGAAGTCTCATTCACCCGCTGCTTATTTGTGACTTGCAGGTTTTGTGCAGATTTAAATCTACGGCATGTCAATTCTTCAGCGTGTTTGCTGCAGATCTCATCCATACTAATGAGTGGGGGGAAATCTGCACAAGAAACGCAAGTAAAAAAGCATCAAAACATTAAAAATGCGTCAAAAACACGACTATTTTACAAGCGTTTTTTCTGTCAAGAGATGCAGAAAAGGGGCAGAAATTTCTGCACCAAATACTTAACGTGTTCACATTATTCTGGATGGATGGGGGGGCAAGGGATTACTTCTCTTATTGTGGACCCCCGTCACAATGATTACCTCTCTGATTCTAGATGGGGAGCACGGGTTTATTTCTCATATTCTGGATGGATGGGGTGCACAGGATTACTCTCTTATTTTGGATGGATGGGGGCACAGGATTACCTGTCTTCTAATGGATGGATTGGGGCATGGGTTTACTTCTCTTATTCTGGATGGATGGGCAGCACAGGATTACTTCTCTTATTCTGGATGGATGAGGGTACAGGATTACTTCTCTTATTCTGGATAGATGGGCGGCACAGGATTACTCTCTTATTTTGGATGGATGGGCGGCACAGGATTACCTGATTCTGGATGGATGGATGGGGTGCACAGGGTTACCCATCTTGTAATGGATGGATTGGGGCACGAGATTGCCTCTCTTATTCTGGATGGATGGGGGCACAGGATTACTTTTCTTATTCTGGATTGATGGGGGCATGGGATTACCTCTCTGATTCTGGATGGATGGGGCGCACAAGATTACTTCTCTTTTTCTGGATGGATGGATGGATGGGGGACACAGGATTATCTAATTCTGGATTGATGAGGACACTGGATTATTTATCTTATTCTGGATGAATGGGGGGGCAGGGTTACCTCTCTGACTCTGGATGGATGGGAGGTACGGATTACTTCTCTTATTTTGGATGGATGTGCCACAGGATCACTTCTCTGACTCTGGATAGATGGGGAATACGGGATTATTTCTCTTGTTTTGGATGGATGGAGGTACATGATTCATTTTATTATTCTGGATTGATGGGGGCATGGGATTACTTCTCTTATTCTGAATGAATGGGGGGCACTGGATTACCTCTCTTATTCTAGATGGATGGGGGGCACAGGATTACTTCTTCTGGATAGGTGGGGGTACGACATTATCTCTCTTAAAGGATCAAGCACCAGGCTTTTAAAGGGGGATTCTGGTAAAAATACATTACTTTTAATAAACAAGAACTGCTAGATTGCTGATGATCACTGAGATCCCACCAATTGCGGTAACTGGGGTCCTGAGTCTCCATTGTATGGAGTGGTGCATGCGCTCATCCCTTGGTCTCTATGGGACTTGCAAATATCTGAATGCAGCGCTCAGCGCATGCAAGACCCCAATTCTGGTGATTGGTTGAGGCTTCAGTAGTCAGACCCACAGTGATCTATCAGTTATCACATATCCTGTGGGCAGTTTTTTTTTAACCCCTTAAGGCTTAGGACTGATTCAATGAAATTCCCGTGCCGCCTCGGAGCTGCGCAGTATGTCCGGTAGTGACCTTCCAGAAGCCAATTCTCCTGACTCTTGTAGCGTCATGTGGAACAATGCGACATTCAGTGTTTCTAGAAGGAAAAATGCTGCTTACTCGGCATTCACACCAGAATGGCACAAAGCTTCACAACGCCCCCCAAAGAATTCAAGAAGGCCCGACCGGCCCCACATGGCACTGCTGTGAAAAGCCTTAATTGTGTGACGGACGCAAATGGAAAAATAGAGGAATCTGAAATGTTTCTTAGCAAACACTAATCAAATGGTGTAAGAGCTGATTCCGCGGGACGAGAGCTCGTCAACATGTCGCTCGTCTGATTAATAGGGTTTAGTAGATAATTATGAAATAAAACTTGTCACTCAACCTATTATGAAAGTCCAAGAGTAATATTAATGCAGTCCGTTCAATATGACAAACGTTTCGGTCCCACAAGGACCTTCGTCAGTCCGACTGCTTAAAGAAGAGGATATAGAATTAGTATGTATTGCATGCCGGTAAAAATGCCAGGTAGATGTAGGTAAGGAAAGACCTACAGTACATAAGGTAGCAGAAAATTTGTACAGGGAGAAGAGTCCCACCTGCACCAACGCTTGTTGAAGTGTGGGAGGAAACTGGAGTGCCCGGAGGAAACCCACGCAAACACAGGGAGAACATACAAACTCCTTGCAGATGTTGTCCTTGGTGGGATTCAAACCCAGGACTCCAGCGCTGCAAGGCAGCAGTGCTATTAACTGAGCCACTGTACTGCCCATGCCCACAATGATTTTTTTTTATGCTGCTTATTTTAGAAAAAATGCAAGTAACTTATTTTACTTAAAGGATTCAGAAAATCTGCAACATCAAAAACTCGCCAAAAGCTGAGAACATAGCCTAAGACTATGTGCACGTCTTTTTCAGGCGGATTCCATGGCTCAATGGCTAAGTGCACATGTAGTGTTTGTCCTGTTTTTTTTTTAGAGTAAACTGAGTAGGATTTTGAGAAGTTTTGCATTTTGAGGAGGATTTGAAGAGTTTCTTCTCAATGGCTATGTGCACACAATGTGTTTTTCAGGCAGAAACCGCCTGAAAAATGTAAAATATGAACATAAGCAATTCTATGTAAAAAACTACTCGCTGTGCACGTTCACATGTTCAGGCTAATAAACGTCTTTAGCAAGGTTATAAAAACAGCAAGAAGTGGCCTGTCCATTCTACTGGGGTTTCCCGCTTCGAAGATGCTCCGCACTTTACAAGTCAATGGGAAAGCTTAAAAGACGGCTGGAAAAAAGATCGGACGTCTTTTGGAGAATTTTGCCATAGTTTTTTTGCTTAAAAAATAACGCCGCCTGTTTCTTCATAAACCAATGGAGTGAAAAACAGCCCAGAAAACGACAGTAAAAAAAGTCACAAGAACCATCAAAAGAATCGCTGACGACCAAAACCAACAGAAAAACACTCAGGAAATGGCCCCAAAAAAATGACATAAAAGTCAGTTCAGGAAAAAGAATGCCAGAGATTCCCGAAGAGTCTTCCGCTTGAAAAACTTTGTGGGTTCGCCTGAGTTTAAAAGACGTCGTGTGCACATATCCTGGGATCCAACTGCAAGGTCTACAGGATAACAGAATTAGGCCCCCATAAGGTCTCGTGCACACAGACAGATTTTTTGCCATTAATGTTCCAAAATGAAAGCATTTCTGCTATATGTTGCTTGATTTCACTAAGATTGCATTAAAAAAAAAGTTGTGACTGCAATGTATGAATAAAGGCTTTAATTTTACTGACCTGCAGAAAACGTAATGAAACCAATCGGCGTTTATTGCCATTTATTTGTTGAAGTACAAAAGAAAAGACGCCATAAAATAGTCTTTATGGAAAAGCAGCCCCTCTAATTAATCGGACCCCCGCCGGGCCCTGTGTTTTCTATTCATCGCTTCTGATAGAGTAATGTGGAAGTGGAATTAATGAGCAGCTGTAAAAAAAGAAAAAGAGATGAAAATGTTGGAAAAAAAAAAAGAAGTAAACATAAAACAAGAATGTAATAAATCAGAAGCAGATGTATCATAGCTGATTGTATCATCTCATGTCAGTGGTTACAACCTTGATATGGAGCGAGCGGGGGTCCGGGTATGCAGGAGTATCGGTGTACGGGAGGCAGGTGACTGCTTGTATCAAGGCAGAGACACTAGGAAGAGTTTGGAGAGAGCCCACACAAGGAGTCGCCTGGGGTACTTGGACTAATAAGATCATGGCAGTAAGTCAACAGGTTAGATGCCAACTCTCTCTGACGCCATTTGTATCACAATCAATAAATTACGTGATGTGACATGTCCAAATATGCAGGAGCCATAAGGACCAACCAGTGGAGGCTGCAAATCACAGAAAATCAGCAATAGATGGATGTATAAAATGCTGTCTCAGCTATCTGAATGAATGCACATGCTAGACGTCCACTTCACTCACTGAAGACTCCGCAGAGCCTGATCTCGGGATCGGTGGTACAATCCCTTTAAATGCCCCCGTACAATATCTATGTATCTGAACTCCCCCATATACAGTATGGGGGAGTGTTCTCCTTTCCTCTAACTGCAACTTTAACACAATCCCACCTCTTCCCTCCCTAATCCTCCCTTCCTTTGAAGTCCACTCTGTCCGCATCTACTCTCCCTCCAACCTCCAAGTGGCCGTCATATACCGAACTCCAGGCCCGACCACTGCCTTCATCGACCAATTCACTACCTGGCTTCTTCACTTTCTCTCCACTGACATCCCCACCATCATCATGGGTGACTTCAACATCCCCACTGATACCCTTCAGTCAGCAGCCTCCAAACTTCTGTCCCTTACTTCATCCTTTGGACTTACTCAGTGGTCCTCCTCAGCCACCCACACGGATGGTCATACATTAGACTTGGTCTTCACCCGCCTCTGCTCTCTATCTAACTTCACCACCTCCCCTCTCCCTCTATCCGACCACCATCTACTCACTTTCTCATCCCTGTCCTCCTCTCCTGTCACCCATGTCCAGCAACACGTGCACCCCCGCAGACACCTTGCACACCTAGACATCCACACACTCTCTGACTCTATTCTTTCACTGGCATCAATATCCTCACTCCACGATACAGACAGTGCCACTGCTTTCTACAATGCCACTCTCACATTGGCTATTGACACGGTCGCCCCTCTCGTTCATGGCAGAGTGCGACGTACCAACAGACAACCCTGGCACAATAACACCACTAAAAAGCTCCGGCAAGTGTCCAGGATTACAGAGCGGCGCTGGAAAAAAACAAATTCGCAAGACGACTTCACTGCATTCAAACAAGCAACACTCTCTTTCAAATCTGCCCTCACCTCTGCTAAACAGGCCTACTTCACAACCCTCGTATCTTCCCTATCCTACAACCCCAAACAGTTATTCAAAACTTTTAACTCCCTCCTCCGCCCACCACTGCCCCCTCCTACCTCCCTCATCTCTGCTGAGGACTTTGCCACACACTTCAAAAATAAGATCGACCAAACAAGGCAAGTCTTCATTGTTCAACCACCTCAACCACTTTGTATACCAGACCAATGCCCTAACCCCATAACCTCCCTCTCCAATATAACTGAAGGGGAGCTTAATTGTCTTCTCTCCAAATCGCACCTCACAACCTGTGCACTTGACCCCATCCCAACCCACCTCCTCCCCAACCTCACCACCACTATTATTCCATCCCTAACCCACCTCTTCAACCTATCACTAACTTCCGGTACCTTCCCTTCTGCTTTCAAGCATGCCACAATCACGCCTATCCTTAAAAAGCCAACCCTCGACCCAACCGCTATGTCCAGCTATCGCCCAATATCGCTGCTCCCATTCGCTTCCAAACTCCTGGAGCTGCATGTCCACGCTGAGCTTTCCTACCACTTCTCTTCTAACTTGCTCTTTGACACTCTACAATCTGGTTTCCGCCCCCATCACTCCACTGAGACAGCCCTGACCAAAATTACTAATGACCTACTTACAGCCAAAGCAAACGGACAATACTCTATACTCCTGCTTCTTGACCTGTCCTCTGCTTTTGACACAGTTGACCACTGCCTTCTACTACAGATTCTTTCCTCCTTTGGCGTCAAAGACCTCGCCCTATCTTGGATCTCCTCATACCTTTCCAACCGCACATTCAGCGTCTCCCACTCACACACTACCTCCTCGTCCCACCCTCTCTCTGTTGGAGTTCCCCAAGGCTCTGTTCTAGGACCCCTACTCTTCTCAATCTATACACTTGGCCTGGGGCAACTCATAAAGTCCCACGGATTCCAGTACCACCTTTACGCTGATGACACTCAGATCTACCTCTCTGGCCCAGACATCACTTCTCTGCTATCCAGAATCCCGGAGTGTCTATCAGCCATATCCTCCTTCTTCTCCTCCCGCTTCCTCAAACTCAATGTGGACAAATCTGAACTCATAATCTTTCCCCCATCCCACAGATCTTCCTTACCTGACCTATCTACCACAATTAACGACATCACGCTTTCCCCCGTACCAGAAGTCCGCTGCCTCGGAGTAACCCTTGACTCTGCCCTGTCCTTCAAACCGCACATCCAAGCTCTTTCTACCTCCTGTCGCCTTCAGCTCAAAAATATTTCAAGAATCCGTCCTTTCCTCAACCCTCAATCTACTAAAATGATTGTGCACGCCCTCATCATCTCCCGCCTCGACTACTGCAACACCCTTTTCTCTGGCCTCCCTGCTAACACCCTCGCACCTCTCCAGTCCATCCTTAACTCTGCTGCACGACTAATTCACCTCTCTCCTCGCTACTCCTCCGCTTCTCCCCTCTGCAAATCTCTTCACTGGCTCCCATTCCCTCAGCGTATCCAGTTCAAATTACTAATACTGACCTACAAGGCCATCTATAATCTGTCTCCTCCATATATCTCTGAACTAATCTCCCGATATCTTCCCTCACGTAATCTCCGATCATCCAAAGTCATCCTTCTCTCCTCCACACTTATTCGCTCCTCACCCAACCGCCTCCAAGACTTCTCCCGAATATCCCCCATCCTCTGGAATTCTTTGCCCCAACACATCCGACTATCAAACTCATTCAGATCCTTCAGACGGAACCTGAAAACCCATCTCTTCAGGAAAGCCTACAGCCTGCAATGACCCTGCTGCCTCCTCACCACTACCGGAGTTATTGCCTCAACCAACACCGGAACTGCTGCAACCCCCCGACCTACTGTCTCCTGCCTCACAATCCTGTAGAATGTAAGCCCGAAAGGGCAGGGTCCTCTCCCCTCTGTATCAGTCTGTCATTGTTAGTTTGTTTACTGTAAGTGATACCTGTAATTTGTATGTAACCCCTTCTCATGTACAGCACCATGGAATCAATGGTGCTATAGAAATAAATATTAATAATAATAATTAATAATAATACAGTAAAGCTTAGGCGGGAACAAAAGGATCAGATGTTGGAAATCCATCAGGTCTTTCTCAACATCATATGTTGGGGAGAATTGGGAGACCCCAATACACATTAGACAGTGGGCCGATATTGGCGGGCTCTGTTGACTTTAGTCTTATGCGTATGTTCACAACAGAAATAACTATACAAGTAAGAACACATCCCATGGCTGTGTGCAGCCCTAGACCTAAACCAACCCTCAGGTCCGATTTCTCCGTGCGAGTGCTAGTCATGGTTTTCACGGATAGCCCTCGCACCTTTGATGGTCTGTGGGGCCATTGACATGTCCGATTATTTTTCTCTGACCAAATGATCAGCAGAAAATATTGGAGACATGTCTGATTTTGATCCGGATCAAACTCACCGATGCAATTTAATGAGTCCGTGAAAAAATCATCATGGGGGTTTTATATTTATATAGGAGGTCTTAGTAAACGGTTAGGGGGTCAAATAAGGGGTTATATATCAATATAGGGGGTCTAAATACATACTTGGGGATCTAATTTTTATACAATGAGTCTGAATAGTTAGGAAAATAATATTAATGTAGGGGTCTGAATACATAGTTAGGGGGTCTTATATTTAAATAAGGAGAATGAATATATAGCTAGGGGGTCTGATATTTATATAGGAGGTATGATGCTTATATTAGGAGTCTTAATACATACTTAAGAGGTCCAATATTAATATAGAGGGTTTAAATACACATCTAGGGCTCTAATATTTACACAGGGGGTCTTATATTTATATAAGGAGCCTGAATACATTTTTAAGGGGTCTAATATTTTTTTAGGGGGTGTTATATTTTTATAGGGGGTCGTAACACATAGTTAGGAGGTTAATATTTATATATGGGGGGTCTGAACACATAATAAGGGGGCCTGATATTAACACATGGAGTGTTATATTTATATTAGGAATCTTAATACATAGTTAAGGGGTTCAATATTAATATAAAGGGTCTGAATACATACAGTAGCTAGGGTGTATTATATTTATATAGGTGGTCTGAATACATGGGTAGGTAGGTTCTGGTGCTACATTCATCTGCTGACAGTGGTTTTGACACCACAGTCGTACTGACAGTGGTTCTGGTGCTGAATTCATGTACTGATAATGGTTCTGGTGCTACATTTATGTACTGATAATGGTTCTGGTGCTGTGTTCATGTACTGATAATGGTTCTGGTGCTGCATTCATGTACTGATAATGGTTCTGGTGCTGTGTTCATGTACTGATAATGGTTCTGGTGCTACATTTATGTACTGATAATGGTTCTGGTGCTGTATTCATGTACTGATAATGATTTGGGTGCTGCGTTCATGTACTGATAATGTCATGTATAGTGTACAGTTCCTATAGCGTCTTGTGCTTGGGTGCGAGGAAAACACAGGAGACACAGGTTGATATGAAATGACTTGTATTACTTCATACAAGCATGCTGAAAAGTTCACACAGTTTGCAGGAACAGCGACAGGAGACACAGCAGGCCAGAGTAACTTCAAGCTCTACAATAACTCTCCAAGCAGGTTCAGGATCTCTTCTCTGTACCGTAATTCCTCTGCAAACATGGATTCACCAAACAGCAGGTTTCCAGAGTCCAAAAGTGTTCCAAGGTTCCTCAGTAGGGAATAGCTGGAGTACAAGTCCAAGGCTTCCAGGAGTCAGGTCACAGACTGACTGAGGCTTGATTCAGGAGCACTGATTGTTCAGCTGAGGCTGCTTAAGAAGCAAGAGGGAAGAATCAGGGCAGGAACATGAAAACTGGAAACTCCATATTAACTGAGGGCAAGAGCTGCAGAAAGACAGAAAGCAAAATGGCCGACGGAAAACTGAGTTTCAAGGAACATGTCAACAGAGACAAAGAACCTTACATTACTCCCCCCAGAGGGACAACCTCCGGATGACCTCAGACCAGGCTTGTCAGGGTACCTCTGATGAAACTGGCGGAGCAGGCGAGGAGCATTTACATTATTGACTGGTTCCCATGAGTTGTCCTCCACTGGGTAGCCCTGCCATTTAATCAAATATTGCAACTGATTTCTGTACAACCTGGAATCTAGAATCCTTTCCACCATAAATTCTTCCTGACCATCGACCAGCACTGGGTCAGGGCAAGGAGAAGAACGTCCAGGAAACGTATTGGGTGTTGCAGCCTTTAGTAGGGATACATGAAAGACAGGTGGATTCTCATAGTTCTGGGCAGTTGAAGACGACAAGCAACAGCACTTATAATCTTACTGATCTTATAAGGTCCAATGTACTTATGTCCCAATTTAGACGATGGAATCTTTAATTTAAGATTTCTGGTTGACAGCCAGACCAAATCTCCTACCTTGAAAGCTGGTGCAGGTTTACGAAATGTATCTGCTGCTTTCTTGTACCTTTCCTGAGCCAATTCTAGATTTTCCTTTAGAAGATCCATATTCTTTTGTAAAGAAGTGATTCTTTCAGCCACTGCCGGCAAGGGCGTATCTATGGGAAATCGAGGAAGAATGTTAGGATGATAACCTAGATTGGAGTAAAAAGGAGACTGCTTAGTGGAGGCGCTCTGAGAGTTGTTATAAGAGAACTCAGCCAGTGGAAGTAGATCCACCCAATCATCCTGTAGGTGGCAGATAAAACAGCGGAGATACTGCTCCAGGGTCTGATTGGTTCGTTCTGTCTGTCCATTAGTCTGGGGATGAAAAGCAGAAGAAAGGTTTACTTTAATGTCCAATGCTGCACAGAAATTTTGCCAAAACCTTGAAGTGAATTGCACCCCTCGATCCGAAATGACCTCATCCGGTACTCCATGTAAGCGAAACACATTCTTAATCATCAAGTCTGATGTCTGTTTTGCAGTGGGTAAGCCGACACAAGGGATAAAATGAGCTGCCTTTGTTAGATGGTCAACCACCACTAGAATGGTGTTCTTCCCTTGAGAGGTTGGTAACTCCACAATGAAGTCCATAGAAATGGATCCCCACGGGCGGGACGGGGTGGGAAGAGGTTGCAACAGACCAGTTGGTGAGGAGCGAGGTGTTTTGCATCTTGCACAGACTTCACATGAAGTGACATAGTTTAAGACATCTTTCATGTAAGTGGGCCACCAAAAGAAACAAGAAAGAAATTATTGTGTCTTTAGAATTCCCCTATGCCCGGCTATCTTGGAATCGTGGATGAGTTGCAATACTCCCAATCTGACTGTTTCAGGTATATACAGACGTTGTCCCTGAATCCACACACCATTCTTAAAGACAAGACTTACGTCCCTTGGGGGTTGAGCCAACAAAGAATCCGCATGGTATGCTTCCTTGATGTCCTTAAGTAGGTCTTGATTATGAATCACTCCCAGGAATCTAGAGTCAGGAAGAATAGTCTTAGGAGGAGTAAGTGGACGTGTCTCTGCTGAATGAATCCTAGAGAGTGCATCAGCCTTTCCATTGCGCGATCCTGGTCTATAAGAAATGACAATATTAAATTGGTTTAGGAAAAGATTCCAGCGAGCCTGGCGAGGAGTCAGGCACTTAGCCGACCTGATAAATTCAAGGTTACGATGGTCTGTCAGGACGACTATTTGCTGTGCAGCTCCCTGAAGAAGGTGTCTCCATTCCTTGAAGGCGGCAATAATGGCCAACAATTCTCTATTGCCCACATCGTAGTTCCTCTCAGCCCAAGACAACTGCTGGGAAAAGAAGGCACAGGGATGCAAGACATTCTTCTCACCTGTTCTCTGAGAGAGTATAGCTCCAACGGCACAGTCTGAAGCATCCACCTCTATTATGAAGGCAAGCTCGGGGTTGGGATGTACTAAGATAGGTGCGGTGGTAAATTTATCCTTTAAACAGGAAAATGCTTCCTAAACTTGCGGGGTCCAGGAGAACCTAGACTGTTTCCGGGTAAGTTGGGTGATAGGTGACACTACCTCAGAAAAATTCTTAATGAAACGTCTATAGAAGTTGGCAAACCCGATGAAACGCTGCACCTCCTTCACATTTCTAGGAATTGGCCAATCCTTGATGGCTTGGGTCTTGCTTCCATCCATACTAATCCCTTGCGTAGATAGTACATACCCCAGAAATTGAATTTCGGTCCTATGGAATTCACATTTTTCAAGTTTGATGTAGAGATGGTTTTGTCTTAGGCGTTCTAAGACCATTCTCACATGTCCATGATGTTCCTCTGTGGAGTTAGAAAAAATTAGAATATCATCCAGATAAATCACCACAAATGTATCTAGGAGATCCCTGAAGATATCATTCACGAAGTGTTGGAAAGTGGCTGGGGCGGTACTCAGACCAAAAGGCATAACTAGATATTCAAAGTGTCCATAGCGTGACCTGAAAGCAGTCTTCCATTCATTCCCAGGTCTAATACGGACCAAGTTATAGGCCCCACGGAGATCCAGTTTAGAGAAAATTTTGGCATGCCGCACTCTCTCCAACAACTCAGGGATTAAAGGCAATGGATAACGGTTTCTAATAGTAACCTTATTGAGTTCCCTATAGTCTATGCAGGGTCTCAGAGATCCATCTTTCTTCTTCACAAAGAAGATGGGTGCACCTGCGGGAGATGAAGAGGGGCGTATGAAGCCCTTGGCTAAATTTTCGTCTATATAATCCTTCAAAGCTTTTAGCTCGGGCCCCGCTAGGGGGTAGATCTTACCAAAAGGTATCTCGGCTCCAGGCAATAATTCAATTGGACAATCATATGGACGGTGAGGAGGAAGCTGATCAGCGTTCTTCTTGTCACATAAATCCACATAGTCCTGGTATACAGCTGGTAGTTCAGGGACTGACATGGTTCCTTTAGGAACAGAGCAAGCTGAAACTCCTTGACTCATCTGTTTCTCCGGAAAGTGTAATTCCTTGGTCTCCCAGTTAATCGTAGGATTCTGCGCCTGCAGCCATGGTAGCCCTAGAATAATGGGAAAGTGGGGAGAAGAGATAAGCAAAAAAGACATTTTCTCCTGATGATCTTTACCCATAAGGACGCTCAAAGGCTCTGTTTCTTGATCCACTGGTCCAGAAGTCAGTAGAGAGCCATCCACAGTCTCCATCTGTACTGGAGTAGCCTTCTTCACTGAACGTATCCCCTGTTTCAGAGCAAAGGAGATATCCATAAAATTTCCACTTGTTCCTGAGTCGATCATAGCAGAGCTAGACACCCAGACTGAGTCAACCCAGAGTTTGATGGAAAGGAAGCAATGAGAACTGTTTCTTTTACAACTCAGCTGGGACACCGCTGAGGAAACTTGAAAAATTGCAGCGTTTATACCGTCATCGTCCCCAGAACTAACAGAGTTTAAGTCCGAGAAATCAAGATCTCTTGCAGCAGATCTCTCTGGAGCCTGAGGCTCGGACATGACAGAGCTCCTCTCGCAACACTCACAGTGAATGACTGCTGCAGTAGTCTTACGAGAACGGCTGGGGCAGTTTATAATGAAGTGCCCTGACTTACCACAGTAGAAACATAGATTTTCCTTTATACGATGTTCTTTGTGTGCATCACTAACCCGTCTTTGTAAAGAGTCCACCTGCATGGGTTCAGGTTCTGGTTCCCTTGTGATCCTACTCAAAGGTTCCTTAGCTGAGGAGGGAGGTAGTAAAAGGTTAGTGCGATTATTTTCGAACCATCTCTCTTGTCTGCGTTCAGTCAGACGAGCATCAATACAGATACAATAGTTAATAAAGTCACCTAACGCAGTGGGAGGGTCGGCACGAGCAAGTTCATCCTTAATCAGTGGAGACAACCCTTTCCGAAAAATAGATTTTTTAGCGGAAGTGTCCCAAGTGGTATCAAGAGCCCATCTCCTGAAGTCCAGGGCATATTCGGCTACTGAACGCTTACCTTGGCGCAAAGTTAACATGGCTGCTTCAGCTGTTGCACCTCGATTGGGGTCATCAAACACCTGCCCCATGGCTGAAATAAAAGCATCAAGGTGATTCAAACAATCATCCTCAGTCTCAATCAGAGGGTTTGCCCACATCAAAGCCTTATTGGTAAGCAACATGATTATAGTAAGCACTTTGGATCGTTCAGTGGGAAATTGTGAAGCATGTGCAGAGAAAAATAAATTACATTGATTAATAAATCCCCTGAATTTCTCACGTTCACCGCCAAAACGAAAAGGAGGTAATTTGGGGATCCCAGAACTCGGGGTTATGGCAGGAGCCTGGGCTCGTTCCTCTAGAGCCTCAATCCTGGCTCGCAATTCCTGGGTAGTCTGTCCAAACACTTGCAAATTATGATTAGTGAGGTCCTGTAGGCTTGCAAAACGGGTTTTTAAAGTCTGTACATCTGAAAGGATTGTATCAGTCACTCCGCAAAGTTCCTTTATGCGGGCCTCCATCTTCCAGATCTTTTAAGGCAGAAGTGCTGGAAGGAGAAGAGGAAAGGAAAAAAAAAAAAACACAATAGTGTTTACCTGTGGTAACACTCCAGAGTAAAATTTTAAGGGAATGCGCTCACCTGGAATGGTTGTGAGAAGTCACAACCACTGTCATCACATAAGGTATTAAACGCACATCTGATATCCACAGTCACAGCAGACACGGCTTTCCCAGACCCAGCAGACACTAAACATTGGCTCCTGAATCTTGTCATGTATAGTGTACAGTTCCTATAGCGTCTTGTGCTTGGGTGCGAGGAAAACACAGGAGACACAGGTTGATATGAAATGACTTGTATTACTTCATACAAGCATGCTGAAAAGTTCACACAGTTTGCAGGAACAGCGACAGGAGACACAGCAGGCCAGAGTAACTTCAAGCTCTACAATAACTCTCCAAGCAGGTTCAGGATCTCTTCTCTGTACCGTAATTCCTCTGCAAACATGGATTCACCAAACAGCAGGTTTCCAGAGTCCAAAAGTGTTCCAAGGTTCCTCAGTAGGGAATAGCTGGAGTACAAGTCCAAGGCTTCCAGGAGTCAGGTCACAGACTGACTGAGGCTTGATTCAGGAGCACTGATTGTTCAGCTGAGGCTGCTTAAGAAGCAAGAGGGAAGAATCAGGGCGGGAACATGAAAACTGGAAACTCCATATTAACTGAGGGCAAGAGCTGCAGAAAGACAGAAAGCAAAATGGCCGACGGAAAACTGAGTTTCAAGGAACATGTCAACAGAGACAAAGAACCTTACAGATAATGGTTTTGGTGCTGCGTTCATGTACTCTGATAATGGTTCTGTTCCTGCATTCATGTACTGACAGTGGTTTTGACACCACACTCATGTACTGATATTGGTTCTGGTACTGCATTCACGTATTGACAGTGGTTCTGTTCCTGCATTCATGTACTGACGGTGGTTCTGTTCCTGCATTCATGTACTGACAGCGGTTCTGGTGCTGCACGCATGTACTGATAATGGTTCTGTTCCTGCATTTATGTACTGACAGTGGTTTTGACACCACACTCATGTACTGATAATGGTTCTGATGCTGCATTCATGTACTGATGGTTCTGGTGCTGCATTCATGTACTGACAGTGGTTTTGACGCCACACTCATGTACTGATAATGGTTTTGGTGCTGCATTCATGTACTGACAGTGGTTCTGGTGCTGCATTTATGTACTGATAATGGTTCTGTTCCTGTGTTCATGTACTGACAGTGGTTCTGTTCCTGCATTTATATACTGATAATGGTTCTGGTGCTGCATTTATGTACTGACAGTGGTTTTGACACCACATTCATGTATTGATAATGGTTCTGATGCTGCATTCATGTACTGATAATGGTTCTGGTGCTGCGTTCATGTACTGATAATGGTTCTGTTCCTGCATTCATGTACTGACAGTGGTTTTGACACCACACTCATGTACTGATAATGGTTCTGATGCTGCATTCATGTACTGATAATGGTTCTGGTGCTGCATTCATGTACTGACAGTGGTTTTGACGCCACACTCATGTACTGATAATGGTTCTGGTGCTGCATTCACGTACTGACAGTGGTTCTGTTCCTGCATTCATGTACTGATAATGGTTCTGGTGCTGCATTCATGTACTGACAGTGGTTCTGGTGCTGCATTCATGTACTGATAATGGTTCTGGTGCTGCATTTATGTACTGATAATGGTTCTGGTGCTGCATTCATTTACTGACAGTGGTTCTGTTCTTGCATTCATGTACTGATAATGGTTCGGGTGTTGCATTCATGTACTGATAATGGTTCTGGTGCTGCATTCATGTACTGATAATGGTTCTGGTGCTGCGTTCATGTACTGAAAGTGGTTCTGGGGCTGCGTTCATGTACTGACAGTGGTTCTGGTGCTGCATTCATGTACAGATAATAGTTCTGGTGCTGCATTCATGTACTGATAATGGTTCTAGTGCTGCATTCATGTACTGACAGTGGTTCTGTTCCTGCATTCATGTACTTATAATGGTTCTGGTGCTGCATTCATGTACTGACAGTGGTTCTGGTGCTGCATTTATGTACTGATAATGGTTCTGTTCCTGCGTTCATGTACTGACAGTGGTTCTGTTCCTGCATTTATGTACTGATAATGGTTCTGTTCCTGCATTCATGTACTGACAGTGGTTCTGGTGCTGCATTCATGTACTGACAGTGATTCTGGTGCTGCGTTCATGTACTGACAGTGGTTCTGTTCCTGCATTCATGTACTGATAATGGTTCTGGTGCTGCATTCATGTACTGATAATGGTTCTGGTGCTGCGTTCATGTACTGACAGTGGTTCTGGTGCTGCATTCATGTACTGACAGTGGTTCTGGTGCTGCATTCAGGTACTGACAGTGGTTCTGGTGCAGCATTCATGTACTGATAATGGTTCTGGTGCTGCATTCATGTACTGATAATGGTTCTGGTGCTGCGTTCATGTACTGATAACGGTTCTGGTGCTGCGTTCATATACTGATAATGGTTCTGGTGCTGCGTTCATGTACTGACAGTGGTTCTGGTGCTGCATTCATGTACTGACAGTGGTTCTGGTGCTGCATTCATGTACTGACAGTGGTTCTGGTGCTGCATTCAGGTACTGACAGTGGTTCTGGTGCAGCATTCATGTACTGATAATGGTTCTGGTGCTGCATTCATGTACTGATAATGGTTCTGGTGCTGCGTTCATGTACTGATAACGGTTCTGGTGCTGCGTTCATATACTGATAATGGTTCTGGTGCTGCATTCATGTACTGACAGTGGTTCTGTTCCTGCATTCATGTACTTATAATGGTTCTGGTGCTGCATTCATGTACTGACAGTGGTTCTGGTGCTGCATTTATGTACTGATAATGGTTCTGTTCCTGCGTTCATGTACTGACAGTGGTTCTGTTCCTGCATTTATGTACTGATAATGGTTCTGTTCCTGCATTCATGTACTGACAGTGGTTCTGGTGCTGCATTCATGTACTGACAGTGATTCTGGTGCTGCGTTCATGTACTGACAGTGGTTCTGTTCCTGTATTCATGTACTGATAATGGTTCTGGTGCTGCATTTATGTACTGATGGTGGTTCTGTTCCTGCGTTCATGTACTGATAATGGTTCTGGTGCTGCGTTCATATACTGATAATGGTTCTGGTGCTGCGTTCATGTACTGACAGTGGTTCTGGTGCTGCATTCATGTACTGACAGTGGTTCTGACGCCACACTCATGTACTGGTAATGGTTTTGGTGCTGCATTCATGTACTGACAGTGGTTCTGGTGCTGCATTTATGTACTGATAATGGTTCTGTTCCTGTGTTCATGTACTGACAGTGGTTCTGTTCCTGCATTTATGTACTGATAATGGTTCTGGTGCTGCATTTATGTACTGACAGTGGTTTTGACACCACATTCATGTATTGATAATGGTTCTGATGCTGCATTCATGTACTGATAATGGTTCTGGTGCTGCGTTCATGTACTGATAATGGTTCTGTTCCTGCATTCATGTACTGACAGTGGTTTTGACACCACACTCATGTACTGATAATGGTTCTGATGCTGCATTCATGTACTGATAATGGTTCTGGTGCTGCATTCATGTACTGACAGTGGTTTTGACGCCACACTCATGTACTGATAATGGTTCTGGTGCTGCATTCACATACTGACAGTGGTTCTGTTCCTGCATTCATGTACTGATAATGGTTCTGGTGCTGCATTCATGTACTGACAGTGGTTCTGGTGCTGCATTCATGTACTGATAATGGTTCTGGTGCTGCATTTATGTACTGATAATGGTTCTGGTGCTGCATTCATTTACTGACAGTGGTTCTGTTCTTGCATTCATGTACTGATAATGGTTCGGGTGTTGCATTCATGTACTGATAATGGTTCTGGTGCTGCATTCATGTACTGATAATGGTTCTGGTGCTGCGTTCATGTACTGAAAGTGGTTCTGGGGCTGCGTTCATGTACTGACAGTGGTTCTGGTGCTGCATTCATGTACAGATAATAGTTCTGGTGCTGCATTCATGTACTGATAATGGTTCTAGTGCTGCATTCATGTACTGACAGTGGTTCTGTTCCTGCATTCATGTACTTATAATGGTTCTGGTGCTGCATTCATGTACTGACAGTGGTTCTGGTGCTGCATTTATGTACTGATAATGGTTCTGTTCCTGCGTTCATGTACTGACAGTGGTTCTGTTCCTGCATTATGTACTGATAATGGTTCTGTTCCTGCATTCATGTACTGACAGTGGTTCTGGTGCTGCATTCATGTACTGACAGTGATTCTGGTGCTGCGTTCATGTACTGACAGTGGTTCTGTTCCTGCATTCATGTACTGATAATGGTTCTGGTGCTGCATTTATGTACTGATGGTGGTTCTGTTCCTGCGTTCATGTACTGATAATGGTTCTGGTGCTGCGTTCATATACTGATAATGGTTCTGGTGCTGCGTTCATGTACTGACAGTGGTTCTGGTGCTGCATTCATGTACTGACAGTGGTTCTGGTGCTGCATTCAGGTACTGACAGTGGTTCTGGTGCAGCATTCATGTACTGATAATGGTTCTGGTGCTGCATTCATGTACTGATAATGGTTCTGGTGCTGCGTTCATGTACTGATAACGGTTCTGGTGCTGCGTTCATATACTGATAATGGTTCTGGTGCTGCGTTCATGTACTGACAGTGGTTCTGGTGCTGCATTCATGTACTGACAGTGGTTCTGGTGCTGCATTCAGGTGCTGACAGTGGTTCTGGTGCGGCGTTCATGTACTGACTGTGGTTCTGCTCCTGCACTTATGCACTGATAATGGTTCTGGTGCTGCATTCATGTACTGATAATGGTTCTGGTGCTGCATTCATGCACTGATAATGGTTCTGGTGCTGCATTCATGTACTGATAATGGTTCTGGTGCTGTGTTCATGTACTGATAATGGTTCTGGTGCTACATTTATGTACTGATAATGGTTCTGGTGCTGTGTTCATGTACTGACAGTGGTTCTGGTGCTGTATTCATGTACTGATAATGGTTCTAGTGCTGCATTCATGTACTGACAGTGGTTCTGTTCCTGCATTCATGTACTTATAATGGTTCTGGTGCTGCATTCATGTACTGACAGTGGTTCTGGTGCTGCATTTATGTACTGATAATGGTTCTGTTCCTGCGTTCATGTACTGACAGTGGTTCTGTTCCTGCATTTATGTACTGATAATGGTTCTGTTCCTGCATTCATGTACTGACAGTGGTTCTGGTGCTGCATTCATGTACTGACAGTGATTCTGGTGCTGCGTTCATGTACTGACAGTGGTTCTGTTCCTGCATTCATGTACTGATAATGGTTCTGGTGCTGCATTTATGTACTGATGGTGGTTCTGTTCCTGCGTTCATGTACTGATAATGGTTCTGGTGCTGCGTTCATATACTGATAATGGTTCTGGTGCTGCGTTCATGTACTGACAGTGGTTCTGGTGCTGCATTCATGTACTGACAGTGGTTCTGGTGCTGCATTCAGGTACTGACAGTGGTTCTGGTGCAGCATTCATGTACTGATAATGGTTCTGGTGCTGCATTCATGTACTGATAATGGTTCTGGTGCTGCGTTCATGTACTGATAACGGTTCTGGTGCTGCGTTCATATACTGATAATGGTTCTGGTGCTGCGTTCATGTACTGACAGTGGTTCTGGTGCTGCATTCATGTACTGACAGTGGTTCTGGTGCTGCATTCAGGTGCTGACAGTGGTTCTGGTGCGGCGTTCATGTACTGACTGTGGTTCTGTTCCTGCACTTATGCACTGATAATGGTTCTGGTGCTGCATTCATGTACTGATAATGGTTCTGGTGCTGCATTCATGCACTGATAATGGTTCTGGTGCTGTGTTCATGTACTGATAATGGTTCTGGTGCTACATTTATGTACTGATAATGGTTCTGGTGCTGTGTTCATGTACTGACAGTGGTTCTGGTGCTGTATTCAAGTACTGATAATGGTTCTGGTGCTGCATTTATGTACTGACAGTGGTTCTGTTCCTGCACTCATGTGCTGACCATGCTTCATGGCTATGGTAAAACTTCAAATCCTCAAAATGTAGAGATTTGGGATTATGAGGCTTTGGTTAGTTTCTGCTCCACTCAGTGTAAGTATGCGTTCACACTGATTTTGTAGAGCAGAAACTCTCTATATCCTCAAAACTTGGTTCTGGTGATGTATTATTTGCTCTGATCGTGGTTCTTGTGATGTATTCCTGCAAATACCCCTTTAAATCCTTTTTTGCAGCCCTTGGGATTGGTTCAGTATAGTAATGTGGCCCCTGGACCAAAAAAATGTTATGCACCCTTGCTGTACAGTTTCATAAATCTCCGCCATGCAGGCTACTCTGGCGCCACCACTGTCCATCACAGGAACTACACTCGATCCCCGTGTCCCAGCACTGCTGCATCCAGTCATCGCTGCTCCAACGTTTTTTCTTTTTTTCATTCATAACCACGCCCTCTCTACGACGTCACTGCGCCCTCTACACCACGCCTCTTCCTGAACCCACCTTACGAACACTTCCCTCCTATTGGTCGGTATCCGCTAGTCCCGCCTTTCTTGCGGTCTGATTGGTCATCCTTCTTGTCTGTCATTGGCTGTTCTGAGCCGCCCGGTCCCGCCCTAGATGTTAGTCGCGGAGGAGGAGGCGGCGAGAAAACAAAAACAATCGTTCGGCGCCGCCATCTTGGCCAGGCTCCGTGCAGCTGAATGGGCAGCGATGAGAGGACTCGGCGTGACGAGGAGGAGGCGACTCGTAGGCCGGACACGCAGCGCGGACACTGAGCGGCTTCACCGGAGCCAGTGACCGGGGGACAGGCCTAGACCCGTGCGCCGAGAGGAGACCTTCCACAGCCCGCCCTCCCGCTCCGGAGAGTGGAGCTTGCCTTCTCCTCGCCACCCCCGGGACATGGGGGCCCCGCTCTCTCGGCTGCTGCTGCTTCTCACTCTGCCCTCCGGCTGGTGACCGGCGCCGCTGCCTCCGGCTGGTGACCGGCGCCGCTGCCTCCCGCCCGCCTCCTGCAGTCAGCGCCACCACTGTCCGTGTGGATCTATCCGCAGCCATGGGGTCCGCCACCAAGCTGGCCTTCGCCGTCATCCTCATCTCCTGCTCGTCCGGTAAGAGAAGGCGCGGGGCTCGTGGGGGTAACCAGCGGTATACTGTGTGTAACCGTCTGTATACTTTGCGGGGCAACCAGCGGTGTACAGGGGCATGCAATCCTCTGTATACTGCGCGGGGTACTGTGTGTAACCCTCTGTATACTGCTCGGAGTACTGTGTGTAACCCTCTGTATACTGCGCGGGGTACTGTGTGTAACCCTCTGTATACTGCTCGGGGTACTGTGTGTAACCCTCTGTATACTGCTTGGAGTACTGTGTGTAACCCTCTGTATACTGCGCGGTATACTGTGTGTAACCCTCTGTATACTGCGTGGAGTACTGTGTGTAACCCTCTGTATACTGCGCGGAGTACTGTGTGTAACCCTCTGTATACTGCGCGGGGTACTGTGTGTAACCCTCTGTATACTGCGCGGGGTACTGTGTGTAACCCTCTGTATACTGCGCGGGGTACTGTGTGTAACCCTCTGTATACTGCGCGGGGTACTGTGTAATCCTCTGTATACTGCGCGGGGTACTGTGTGTAACCCTCTGTATACTGCGCGGGGTACTGTGTGTAACCCTCTGTATACTGCGCGGGGTACTGTGTGTAACCCTCTGTATACTGCGCGGGGTACTGTGTGTAACCCTCTGTATACTGCTCGGAGTACTGTGTGTAACCCTCTGTATACTGCGCGGGGTACTGTGTAACCCTCTGTATACTGCGCGGTATACTGTGTGTAACCCTCTGTATACTGCGCGGAGTACTGTGTGTAACCCTCTGTATACTGCGCGGAGTACTGTGTAACCCTCTGTATACTGCGCGGGGTACTGTGTGTAACCCTCTGTATACTGCGCGGGGTACTGTGTGTAACCCTCTGTATACTGCGCGGTATACTGTGTGTAACCCTCTGTATACTGCGCGGGGTACTGTGTGTAACCCTCTGTATACTGCGCGGTACTGTGGTAACCTCTGTATACTGCGCGGTACTGTGTGTAACCCTCTGTATACTGCGCGGGGTACTGTGTGTAACCCTCTGTATACTGCGCGGGGTACTGTGTGTAACCCTCTGTATACTGCGCGGGGTACTGTGTGTAACCCTCTGTATACTGCGCGGGGTACTGTGTGTAACCCTCTGTATACTGCGCGGGGTACTGTGTGTAACCCTCTGTATACTGCGCGGGGTACTGTGTGTAACCCTCTGTATACTGCGCGGGGTACTGTGTGTAACCCTCTGTATACTGCGCGGGGTACTGTGTGTAACCCTCTGTATACTGCGCGGGGTACTGTGTGTAACCCTCTGTATACTGCGCGGGGTACTGTGTGTAACCCTCTGTATACTGCGCGGGGTACTGTGTGTAACCCTCTGTATACTGCGCGGGGTACTGTGTGTAACCCTCTGTATACTGCGCGGGGTACTGTGTGTAACCCTCTCTATACTGCACGGGGTACTGTGTGTAACACTGTATACTGCGCGGGGTAACCTCCGTATACAGGAGTATATAATCTATACACTATATAACCCTCAGTATACTGCATGTACTGGAGTATATAATCTATACTGTATATACTGCTCTGCACACTGTATACAGGGACACTATAATCTATATACTATGTGGTGTGCTGATTATAACCTCCATATACAGGGGCAAATACTGTGATCTGTATACTACATATAACCCTCTATATACTCTATTGCACGGTGTAATTCTGTACTGTATGTGTGCCTCTGTACAGGGACATGTAATCTTTATACATAACCATCTGTATACTGTGTGGTGTACTGTATATACAGGAGTATATAATGTTTACACTGTATATACCCCTCTATACAGAGACATGTAATCGTAAGTATACAGGATATGCTGCTTTGTACACTACCAACGGGCATGTAATCTATATACTGCTCTGTATACTACATACAGGGGCATGTAATCTATATACTGCTCTGTATACTACATACAGGGGCATGTAATCATCTATATACTGTATATACTCCACATACTGGGGCATGTAATCATCTATATACTGTATATACTCCACATACTGGGGCATGTAATCATGTGTTTACTGCTGAGTACAGGGTCTATGTAATCTATATACTGTATATGGGAATTACCTGGGATTGTGTAATGTATAGACTGATCTATATACTGTATACACAGGAACTATGTCGTCTATAGTATATTGATTTTTACAGGGATTATACCAGGTCATGTGATGGATGTATAGACTGATAAAATACATGGTCTCTATATATATATGTTCATGTATATATATGTACTGTGCATACGGGGGTCGCGTGGCGGGGGGCGGCATATACATCCATGTAGTTATGTATGACAATGCTTTTTAGGTTTTGCACTTGAGTTCTTACTGTGGGACCATTATGGTGACACTTTGGCTCCTTTGTTATTTCCAGTAGTGTCTGTCAGATTATCCTGCACCTATAGTAGGACCCCTGCCAGACACCCAGGACCCCTGTGAGGTGTAACAACATTAACCCTGCCCTCTCCACTCCCGTGGTGCCTGACAGAGCATTTCAGGACAGCCATGTGCAGGTCTGAAACGCAACCTTTATCTTCCCCTTTATTGTGCGTTTGAGCTTGATATGTAAATAATATATCCGTGTATTGGTGCATGTAATGGCGGTATGCTTAATAATATACATTAAAAACAGCTGGATGGGGCACGTTTGATAGAGGATCTCGCTCTAAGTGGTGCAAGCAGGTGGCCGGCTATAGGCAAACATGGAGCACAAATCCTCCCGGTGACAGATATGTTGCTGCAGTTGCATTTCTCACGTAATGGAAGGTGACATTCTGGGGAGGGGGTGTTGAGGAAATTTTTTTCTTCACTTTTTTTTTCTTTAAATTTTCTTCCTATTACTGCTTGTTTGTGATCTGCATTAAGACAGATTCTCTATTTATTCCATTAATGTTTATTGTTGCAGAATGTCTATATACCATATATTGTGTGAAGTTTTGGAAACGCACCTCTTTAAAGGGGTATTCCCAAAATTACAAGTTATCCCCTCAATATTTTGAGTGCGGAGAATGGTATTCTGCAGCCCTGTCTGGAACGGAGCAGAAGTGCGCGTTCTCTAGTGCTGCTCCATTCATCGTCTATGGGACTGCCGAAAAGAGCCGAGCTCCGTACTCAACAGTCGCATAGACAATGAATGGCACAGAGAGGTCAAGTTGTTTTGGACAGGACTGCAGAGTGATCAAATTATCCCCAGTGTTAAGAATGGGGGGCTATTTTCACAGATTAACCCTTAAAGGGAATCTGTCACCCCATTTTTGCGATATCAGATGAAGATATCACTGAATTGTGCGTCCCATAAGTAATCTAGTACCTATCATATCTCCTGACACCCCAGTTTTCATGTCAAAATACCTTTGTGAAGTTCGTTTTTCAGTATGCAAACACATGCGGCCCGGTCCAATGGGCGGCTTTCATTCGGATTCTTCCCCCTCCCCCCGCTCCTCGGCTTGCTGGACGTATCTTCGTCTGTGAATATCACAGACGGCGTACTGTTTCTGCGCTTGCGCATTCAAAAGTGCCCTCGCGCGTGCGCAGTGTGCTTTGCCCAACAGTGGGCAAAGTACAAAATCAGCTCTGCGCATGCGCTAGTATTTTGCATCCCTTTCTATGCCCCGTAAATCATCCACTGGCGCATGCGCAGTACTGATTTTTACGCTTTGCCCACTGTGCACGTGCGAGGGGCATTTTGAAAGTGAAAGTGCGGAAACAGTACGTGAACGCACTAACAAGAAAAGAAATGCGTAGGGCAAGACATGAGGCGGTGGGGGAATGAGAGTAAACACCGCCCATCGGACCGGACCGCATGTATTTGCATACTGAAAAGCGAACTTTACAAAGGTATTTTGACATGAAAACTGGGGTGTCAGGGGATATGATAGTTACCTATAGATTACTTATGGGATGCACAATTCAGTGATATCTTTATCTGATATCTCAAAAATGGGGTGACAGATTCCCTTTAATGCACAGTAGCTGCGTAACAGTCAGCATTGGTATACATAGCATCTTTTCCTTCAAGCCTGGATTGACTGGGACAGTTCTTGTGCTTTTTTTTTTTTTTTTTTTAGCCAAAGTTGGAAGTTAAACCAACTGGAAGTATAAGGACAAGCTGAGTTCATGCGTTCTGGGAAATAACCACCCCAACTTACAGATTGTCATGCACATGACCACAAAAATGCTATCCTTGTCAGTCGGACCCCCATCGACTGCCAGAATGGGGAGCTTGGATCAACCCCCTGGCCACAAGATCTCAACAGTGCAGCCGATTGTGAATGGGCCCTGCCACTCTACTCGTACTTTATGGCACAGAGGAACGCGCTACCATGAGTGGAGTTTTTGGAGAAGTCAAGGTTTTCCTGCAGAGGTTGTGCAGCGTTCTCCCGAACCTCCCCCCCCCCCCTCACATTTTTGCAGCCCATTTAATTGGGCAGTGTCTAGTTTGGAGCGAAGTCCATTGGGAGATGCTTCAGAGACAACTGGTCCCCCCTCATTCTTCAAAACATCTTCTGGGAAAAAAAAATACTAAGAAAAATCTTATAAACAGAAAGTGGATTTCCAATGGAAATTAATATTAAGGGTTTTGCAACTGTTTAAATGAATTTTGAGGACGTCTTTCCAGCAGATCCGTGTTTCTAGTTGTATTTTTTTTACAAAATTGCTTTCAAATCTCTGTGTGAACATAGGCTTTTCATAGACCAAAAATCAGTGTGAACAGTTCTGTACATGCCCTGTGATAGGACATGGCTCTGTTTTGTGACATTGTGGATATGGTGACTGGCTTATCGTGGTGCTGTGTGAGAGGTCCCTATCTGATGCCTGCTCTTGGCAGGTGGTGTGGGTGGCATATACGTTATTTGGTTTTAGGGATTGTCCTGTCGGGGTAGTGGATAGTTGCAGTTTTTCGTCATTATAGGATTTGGTGCTTGCTAACAGAAGGAATCTAAATGTTGTGTTTTATGCGTCCCTTCCAGCCAGCGGAGCGTGTCCGGCCTCAGTGGCACGGTGGCACAGCCGATGCCATTCAGCTCGTGGTTTCACTCCGTACTCACGGTTAGTTAGGTCCCGTATTGTTGGCTAAGTGCAGACGCTCAGCTGTATTTGTGAAGCTTTCACCTCTTAGAGAGCTCGGCTGAATGGATCAGTTTCCTTGTGGTTATTAAATAGGGGGGGTGGGGGTCGGCTCTACCGTCTATAGTGGTATTGATTCAGGGCAGATATGTTGGGCTGTGAAAGTGCAGGTTCTGGCAGCTGAGCACCAGATTGAGTCCATACGCTCTAGTCTCAATTGAGAAGCCTAAATCTTGATCAATTTTAGTATTTTTTTTTCTTCTGTGTTAAGTGCATCATTTGGTTAAGACCCAAGACGTTCTGCATTGATGAGAATCTCGCTGCAAGTTCCTTCCTGCCGCCCTCATCACGTGGGGCCAACATTGCGTAATGTGGTGGTATGGAAGGTCGGATGTCCGCAGTTTCACATCGTGTTTTTATTTTCTCATAGATTACATCTCAAGATCTGAAAGCAAATGGATAAGAGATGTAATGAATGAAAGGATGACTGATTTACACAGTTACATTTTTTTCTTTTTCTGATGTGCTTACTTTGGTGTTCATCTTGCTGCTTCTGAATAAGATGATATTATTCCTGCAGTATGTAGAATTTCGTGATTGGGGTACATTGAAGGAATATTCCCAGAATTGAACATTAGACCTATCAATAGGCGAGGGGTAACTTTCTGATCACTGGGGGGGTCCGATCACTGGAATTCGGATACAGGCTCTGCAAAGGAGCGAAGTTACTCGTTTTCTCTTCGCTCTATTCATTCTCTGTGGGACTGCTGGAATACAGCTCTTGGCTATTTCTGGCAGTCCTATAGAAAGTGAATGGCGCGAAGGATAGACATGTGCATCTCATTCCATTTTGATGGAAATCTGCAGAGTCCCCATCTTTGGTTTGCTGGGGTCTCACAAGTCAAGCCCCCAGAGATCTGTAAAGTATCCACTATCTTAACTTCCGATTGTGGGAATAGCCCTTTATTTCTGTTAGGTTGAAAACTGGCAACTATTTTAGGATTAGATTTAGCTGCAAGTCATCCGTGATTTACTGTATGTTGTCATAGGTCGTATTCCACTAGTAGCATTTTGCTAAATTGAATCCATTGTGGGTAAATTGACCAGCGTTGAAGCATTGAAATCCGCAGCGTGTGAACTTGTACTGCAGGTTTCACCCTTTACGGTCGCGCATCACTTACCGCTGGAACAGATCCTTAGAATTTGTAACGCACACAATGGAAGCGAGTCACACTCGCACGCAATTTGCGTTGATTTTTAAATCGGAAAAGTAGTTTGCGGTCTGTGACCAGCAGGTTAGGGACTGTCGTGCTGCAGTCGCCTTTGGTAACAAAGTACTTGCCCATTCATCCCAATGTGACCTTGGAGTCTTAGTGCTGGCCTTGAAGTACTTTTGCACAGTGCAGAAAAACTGCAAATTTATTGCTGCAGTTTCAAAGTTATTTCAAATTTCCAAAACTCCATCATATTGTGGTGATATTGTTGTAAGAAATATTTGAACGCATCATGTAAATGTGACTAAAACGTGGCAACGTGTGTATGAAGAAACCAGGATATTATGACATAGAACTAAGCACAAAATGAAAGCGCTCAACTCATGTGGAATTTCAATTTCTATTCACTTTTTTTTTTTCTTGCATTTCTCTAAACAAACTGAGAAATGTTACACTTTCCCTTGGAAGTTACTTTTTTCCCCTTTAACTTCCCATTGTAGAAAGTGAGCATAAATCGGATTGTTTACATGCTTTTTTTCCCTGCAGTGGTTTAAAAAAAAATGAAAGGGGGTCTATAGTAAATGACGCCAGTAACGGATCTGCCGCAAGAACAACAAAACGCCGAAGAAGCAGCTTCAGGAAGCCAATGGCCAGCGTTTTTCTGAAGCGTTCACCTAGGAAAATTCGTCATCTGTGCTACCGGCATCTAAAAGACGACGTGCACATAGTCTTGATTTGGTGGGTTGCATCTGATGAGTATGGAGGGGTCTCCAGACAGATGATGCCAAGAGAAAGAAGCCTCAACTGTGTTGAATTTAAAGAGATGCCTTACAGCGGGTTACTCCCCTCCCTCCATACCGAATACATGGACCTCTGTTTATCAGTTTTTGCCACAATTCTGGCATAAAACTGGTTGAAAAGTTGCTACTTTTTTTTGTTTTTGCACAAGTCAAAGTTTGTAAACATTTCAAAACTCTTGGTGTTTTTACATAGAAAAAGGAGCTTCTGCAGCATCTGAATGTCGATTTTTAAATCTTGACTCTATGAAATATCCACAAACATGGTCCAGACAGAAAACACAAGTACAACATCTGGCACATTTCGGATCGCAGGTGATGCTTGGTTCTTTTGCTTATTTGTTCACATTGCCCTCTTCTCCATTCACCTTTCAGCTTGGTGAGTAATCCGGGCTTCTATATTGTACCTTTGGCACTTTTACACTACCAGCTCCGCAAAATTATTGAATAGTGGGCAGGATGTGACCCACAGCCAGGTTGGTTGTGTATATGTAATTCTTTAATCCAGCATCTAATAATCCAGATATTCTGATAGTTCGGCACTGGTTTCATGATGAACTGCATGTAGTCTGGAATCTTTGAGGATTTGGAGAGGAGGAATGCCGTAGTAAAAGAATTTTCCTCCCTACATCATGGAGGAGGACTGTGCCAGTTGTGTGCCTCGGAGTTGTGCAGACTTGTCTCTTGGCTTTCAGATGACTTTTTTTTTTTTTTTTCTTTTATTATTTGTGGAAATTGATTTTGGCATGTATAATCTACACTGTGGTTCTGTAGCTGCTCAACATGTTATGACTGGTCCATGCGCTGCGATCGTGACAAGCCGGTCGTTCTTCTCTGGAACCTGGTACATAATGTGTGGGAGGCAGCGGCCACCAACCTTAACGTTGACTTTAAAAGTGATTTATAGAGATTTCATCGTTTTAGGCAAGCTGTTCTATTCGTCCTAGAGGTGCAACGGGACATCTGTGATTGTCTATGGCTGTCAGCAGCGTCGGACTGGAACACCTTGGGCCCACCAGAGAAAATCATTCTTGGGGCCCACTATGTAGCTACATAGAAATAAATACAAGACCACAAATTGTGCAGTAAAACACACTAATATCAGGGTATAATATAAGGTAGTACATGTCTTAATTATGTAGCAGGAGTTGGGGTAGGCTCCCTCATAGATTATAAAGCAGCCCCCTCATAGGGAATAATGCTGCCCCCCTCATAGAGGATAATGCTGCCCCCCCTCATAGGGTATAATGTTATATATATAGATAGATAATAGATAGATACCATATATACTCGAGTATAAGCCGACCCCCTAATTTTGCCACAAAAAACTGGGAAAACTTATCGACTCGAGTATAAGCCTAGGGTGGAAAATGAGATTATGCCCCATATGCTGCCCCATGTATTATGCCCCACAAGATGCTCCATAGATTGTGCCCCATATGCTGCCCATGTATTATGCCCCCATAGATGCTCCATAGATTGTGCCCTCATAGATGCTCCATAGATTATGCCCCCATAGATGCTCCATAGATTATGCCCCCATAGATTATACCCCCATAGATGCTTCATAGGTTATTCCCCATAGATGCTCCTTAGATTATGCCCCCATAGAAGCTCCATAGATTGTGCCCCCATAGATGCTCCTTAGATTATGCCCATAGAAGCTCCATAGATTATGCCCCCATATATGCTCCATAGATTATGCCCCCATAGAAGCTCCATAGATTATGCCCCATAGATGCTCCTTAGATTATGCCCCATAGAAGCTCCATAGATTGTGCCCCCATAGATGCTCCTTAGATTATGCCCCCATAGATGCTCCTTAGATTATGCCCCCATAGAGCTCCATAGATTATGCCCCCATAGATGCTCCTTAGATTATGCCCCCATAGAAGCTCCATAGATTATGCCCCCATAGATGCTCCATAGATTATGCCCCCATAGAAGCTCCATAGATTATCCCCCATAGATGCTTCATAGTTATTCCCCCATAGATGCTCCTTAGATTATGCCCCCATAGAAGCTCCATAGATTGTGCCCCATAGATGCTCCTTAGATTATGCCCCCATAGAAGCTCCATAGATTATGCCCCCATAGATGCTCCATAGATTATGCCCCCATAGAAGCTCCATAGATTATGCCCCCATAGATGCTCCTTAGATTATGCCCCCATAGATGCTCCTTAGATTATGCCCCATAGAAGCTCCATAGATTGTGCCCCATAATGCTCCTTAGATTATGCCCCCATAGAAGCTCCATAGATTATGCCCCCATAGATGCTCCTAGATTATGCCCCCATAGAGCTCCATAGATTATCCCCCATAGATGCTCCATAGATTATGCCCCCATAGATGCTCCTTAGATTATGCCCCCATAGAAGCTCCATAGATTGTGCCCCCATAATGCTCTTAGATTATCCCCATAGAGCTCATAGATTATGCCCCCATAGATGCTCCATAGATTATGCCCCCATAGAATGCTCCTTAGATTATGCCCCCATAGAAGCTCCATAGATTGTGCCCCCATAAATGCTCCTTAGATTATTCCCCCATAGAGCTCCATAGATTTGCCCCCATAGATGCTCCATAGATTATGCCCCCATAGATGCTCCTTAGATTATGCCCCCATAGAGCTCCATAGATTATGCCCCCATAATGCTCCTAGATTATCCCCCATAGATGCTCCATAGATTATGCCCCCATAGATGCTCCTTAGATTATCCCCATAGTGCTCCTTAGATTATGCCCCCATAGAAGCTCCATAGATTGTGCCCCCATAATGCTCCTTAGATGTCATGATTTCCCCATAGATGCTCCATAGATTATGCCCCCATAGTGCTCCATTAGATTATGCCCCCATAAGTGTTCATCCTTAGATTATTCCCCATAGAGCTCCATAGATTGTGCCCCCATAAATGCTCCATAGATTTAATTCCCCCATAGAAGCTCCATAGATTATGCCCCCATAAATGCTCCAAGATTATGCCCCCCATAGATTATGCCCCATAAATGCTCCACAGATTATGCCCCCATAAATGCTCCCACTAATGCCCCAGATTATGCCCCATAAATGCTCCACAGATTATGCCCCATAGATTATGCCCCATAAATGCTCCACAGATTATGCCCCCATAGATTATGCCCCATAAATGCTCCACAGATTATGCCCCCATAGATTGTGCCCTCATAAATGCTCCACAGATTATGCCCTCATAAATGCTCCACAGATAATGCCCGCATAGATTATGCCCCCATAGATGCTCCACAGACTGTGCCCCCATAGATGCTGCAAAAAAAAAAGACATACTCACCTCTCATCGCTGGGGGCCAGGTGCTGGTGTCCTGAGCAGGCGGGGACACTGGCGCGCTATGGGGGACAGGTGCCGGTGTCTCCGCTGGCTCAGGGCCCCAGCACCTGCGATATTTACCTGTCACCGGGTCCACTGCTGAGCGCCGCTGTCTTCGGTCCTCCGGCAGTGAATGCTCAGGCAGAGGGCGCGGCGCTCACTAATGACGTCATCGCGCCCTCTGCCTGAACATCGCAGCAAGAGAGGACACGATGACACAGCGGCGCTCAGCGGTTGGAGCGGGTGACAGGTAAGTAATGATATTCACTGCTTCCCACACCCATGTGGGCGTGGGAAGCAGTGAATATTCATTTCTCTTTAGCAGCGGGGACAGGGGCTCCTGCCTCCTGTCACCCGCTGCTGCTCCGCTGCCACGGGGCCCCCATGGCAGCTGCGTGGTGTGCCGCTATTAGTGACACGCCACCGGCTGGGGGCCCCTGGAGCAGCGGGGGCCCTAGGCAACTGGCCCCTGTATGCCAGCAGGTGCCAGGGCCCACCGGAGAATCCTCCGGTTCTCCGGTGGGCCAGTCCGACCCTGGCTGTTAGATTAGAGAAAGGGCTGATATTTACATCAGTGACAGCGCCAATCTATTCCCATGGCTGTGTCCAGTATTGCAGCTCAGCTGCGAATGTGCTGGATTCCTGTGGTGGCATATAGCCAGACTTTTACAGGGAGAACCAGGCATTGATGGTGGACGAAAGACCATTCGGTTGACTGCTCTCTCCGTTCTCCCTTGTACACAGTAATGCTCAGCTCAGACTCCTCTGACAGCGGCTTATCTTCCCAAACAAAATGGATCGGACTTTAAAATTTCAACATCCGGATACTTTTCTCCAGCCAAAATATTCTGAGGGTTGTTTAAATCCCTCACATCATACATATTAGATGGTCGGTTGACTTTTCTCAAGTGTATGGGGGTGGGGGGTTCATTTTCTTAATTCTGAAGGTTTTTTTTTTTTTACTGCAGCTCAATTTCTTTAGATTGGCTGTGCAGAAGCCCAGCACCAGGTCTGCAGCGAATCATTCTAAGGAGATCTGAGGATCTGTCAGGATCAACCCTCCTAGGCCATCTTTATGGGTACGCAGGTTATATAAGGTTAAATAAAATGATACCTTGATATCTGCGATCCGATATTTTATTCCAGAGAAATCCACTTTTTTTCTTAATATGTTAATGAGCTGTTAAGATCTATGGACCGGACGTAGATCTCCCTGAGAATCTGTCTTCAGGGCTCATCTTAAATTAAAGGAGGGAGTTACCAGTGTGAGACATGTAATAACGGACAGTCTGGTGCCATTCCTCACAGCACATGCATGGGGGTATTGCATGTTATCGGTCACATAGTGACCTGTAGCAAGAACAGCGGATTTGTGGGGAAATTTAATTTTTGTAACCTCTTTTATTAGAAAATGAGGATATAATTAGAACCCCGAGTGTCAGAAAACGTGCCATGGTAGTTATGCTGACATCCTACATATGGCTCATATTCTCCCATGTCCTTGTGATTTCTGTTCTGTGTTTTGATGGTACTGACCCTACAGAATCCTTAATACCTGCATTGCAGCATAGGCATGCATATTTATTATCAGGGCTTTTTTTTCCTTCTTGTTTAAATGGCATCAGTCGAATCAGAATCAATATTTCCTTTGCTGGAAGGTGGCGAGCCGCCAGTTACTCTACCCCTGGCAGCAGAGTGCACAGACCTGAGAAATGGCCGCTCGCGCTCCTGCAAAAGCCTCTTGTTTTTCTAAGCAGATTATTGCAATTCCTTTCTCCTTTCCTTACAAGTCAGCTCTCGAGTTCTGCAAATAACTCCACAAACAGGAGCGAGGTCTTGTTCTCACAGGTATTACCTCTACCTGCGTGGGGTCCAGGGGGCTAATGACTGTAAAAAATATATATAAAATATTGGCTCTTTATACAGGGGCTCGTTTCCTTCCATAAAGGTCACAAATTCAGAGTGAATGTTACATCGGGGGAAGGGTAGAATATAAATGTCAATGTACATATTTATAGAAATAAAAAAAAGGGTTGTAATGAAAGTAAAATGTAAAGTATTGCAGAAGAAAATCATTACAATATGTCAGCCATAACTTTAACCCCTCTCTGACATCAGACGTACTATCCCGTCCATAAAACCCGTGCCATTCTGCCCATGGACGGGATAGTACGTCATAGGCGATCAGCTGCGCTCCTGAGGGGAGCGCAGCTAATCGCCGCCGGGTGTCAGCTGATTATCACAGCTGACACCCGTGACTGTGTGTCAGGAGCGGTCACGGACCGCTCCCGGCACATTAACCCCTAGCACACCGCGATCAAACATGATCGCGGTGTACTGTGGGCACGGGGGATCGCGCAGGGTGGGGGCTCCCTGCGCGCCCCCCTGAGACCCTCAGACCAGCGCGATGTGATCGCGCTGTTCTGAGGGCTTCCTCCCTCCCAGGACCCGGATCCAAGATGGCGCCGGGGTCCTGGAGGGAGGCGGCTTCCTCAGTGCCTGCTGAGAGCAGGCACTGAGAAGCCTGCTGCACTGCCTGAGCGATCGCTGGTGTGACAGTGTGCTGTGCACACTGTCACACCAGCGATTTGATAAAATACAGTGATGTCCCACCCTGGGACAAAGTAAAAAAGTTTAAAAAATAAAAATAAACATGTTATAAAAAAAAAATCCAAAATAAATAAAAAAAAAAATATATATATCCCCAATAAATTCATTTCTTCCTGTAAATAAAAAAAACAAAACAATAAAAGTACACATATTTGGTATCGCCGTGTCCGTAACGACCCCCCCCTATAAAACTGTCCCACTAGTTAACCCCTTTAGTGAACCCCTTAAAAAAAAAAAAAAAAAAAACGAAGCAAAAAATCAATGCTTTATCATCATACCGCCGAACAAAAAGTGGAAATAACGCTCGATCAAAAAGACCGATCTAAATAAACATGGTACCACTGAAAACGTCATCTTGTCCCGCAAAAAACAAGCCGCCATACAGCATCATCAGCGAAAAAATAAAAAAGTTATAGCTCGCAGAATAAAGCGATGCAAAAATAATTATTTTTTATATAAAATTGTTTTTATTCTATAAAAGCACCAAAACATAAAAAATGATATAAATGAGTTATCGCCATAATCGTACTGACCCGAAGAATAAAACTGCTTTATCAATTTTACCACACGCGGAACAATAAAAACGCCTCCCCCAAAAGAAATTCATGAATTGCTGATTTTTGTTCATTCTAACTCCCAAAAATCGAAATAAAAAGCGATCAAAAAATGTCACCTGCTCAAAAATGGTACAAATAAAAACGTCAACTCGTACCGCAAAAAATAAGACCTCACATGACTCTGTGGGCCAAAATATGCAAAAATTATAGCTCTCAAAATGTGGCGATGCAAAAAACTATTTTTGCAATAAAAAGCGTCTTTTAGCGTGACAGCTGCCAATCATAAAAACCCGCTATAAATAGTAAATCAACCCCCCCTTTATCACCCCCTTAGTTAGGGAAAAATAATAAAATTAAAAAATGTATTTATTTCCATTTTCCCATTAGGTAGGGTTAGGGTTGCGGCTAAAGTTAGGGTTAGGGTTGGCGCTAAAGTTAGGGTTAGGGTTGGTGGATTAGGGGTGTGTTAGGGTTAGGTTTGTGGTTAGGGTTGGGACTAGGGTTAAGGGTGTGTTGGGGTTAGGGTTGGAGTTAGAATTGGGTTTCGCTGTTTAGGCACATCAGGGGCTCTCCAAATGTGACATGGCGTCTGATCTCAATTCCAGCCAATTCTGCGTTGAAAAAGTCAAACGGTGCTCCTTCACTTCTGAGCTCTGCCATGCGTCCAAACAGTAGTTTATCCCCACATATGAGGTATCAGCGTACTCTGGACCCCAAGAGTTATTGTGCAATTTGTCCTATTTCTTCTGTTACCCTTGGGAAAATAAAAAACTGGGGGCGAAAATATCATTTTTGTACAAAAAAAAATATTTTTTTGTTTTTACGGCTGTACATTATAAACTTCTGTGAAGCACTTGGGGCTTCATAGCGCTCACCACACACCTAGATAAGTTCCTTGTGGGGTCTATTTTCCAAAATGGGGTCACTTGTTGGGGATTTCCACTGTTTAGGCGCATCAGGGGCTCTCCAAATGCGACATGACGCCCCCAGACCATTCCATCAAAGTCTGCAATCCAAAACGTCACTACTTCCCTTCCGAGCCCCAACGTGTACCCATACAGTAGTTTTTCTCCCACATATTGGGTATCAGCGTACTCAGGACAAATTGGACAACAACTTTTGGGGTCCAATTTCTCCTGTTACCCTTGTGAAAATAAAATATTGGGGGCGAAAAAATCATTTTTGTAAAAAAAAAAAAAAAAAAAAAAAAGATTTTTTATTTTTACGGCTGTGCGTTATAAACTTCTGTGAAGCACTTTGGGGTTCAAAGTGCTCACCACACATCTATATAAGTTCCTTGTGGGGTCTATTTGCCAAAATGGGGTCACTTGTGGGGGTTTCCACTGTTTAGGTGCATCAGGGCTCTCTAAATGTGACATGACGCCCCCAGACCATTCCATCAAAGTCTGCAATCCAAAACGTCACTACTTCCCTTCCGAGCCCCGACGTGTGCCCATACAGTAGTTTTCGCCCACATATTGGGTATCAGTGTACTCAGGACAAATTGGACAACAACTTTTGGGTTCCAATTTCTTCTGTTACCCTTGTGAAATAAAATATTGGGGGCGAAAAAATCATTTTTGTAAAAAAAAAAAAAGATTTTTTATTTTACGGCTGTACGTTATAAACTTTAGTGAAACACCTGGAGGTTCAAAGTTCTCACCACACATCTAGATAAGTTCCTTGAGGGGTCTAGTTTCCAAAATGGTGTCATTTATGGGGGTTTCCACTGTTTAGGCAGATCAGGAGCTCTCCAAACACGACATGGCGTCCAGCCAATTCTGCGTTGAAAAAGTCAGACGGCGCTCCTTCCCTTCCAAACTCTGCCATGCACCCAAACAGTGGTTTACCCCCACATATGGGGTATCGGCACACTCAGGACAAATTGCACAATAACTTTTGGAGTCTTGTTACCCTTGGAAAAATAAAAATTGGGGTGAAAAGATCATTTTTGTGGAAAAAATATGATTTTTAAATTTTACGGCTCTACGTTATAAACTTGTGTGAAGCACTTGGGGGTTCAAATTGCTCATCAAAAATCTAGATAAGTTCCTTAGGGGGTCTAGTTTCCCAAATGGGGTCATTTGTGGGGGGTTTCCACTGTTTAGGCACATCAGGGGCTCTCCAAATGCAACATGGCATCCAAACTCAATTCCAGCCAATTTTGGTTGGAAAAAGTCAAATGGTGCTCCTTCCATTCCGAGCTCTGCCGTGCGCCCAAACAGTGGTTCCCCCCCACATATGGGGTATCAGAGTACTCAGGACAAATTGTACAACAACTTATGTGGTCCAATTTCTCCTGTTACCCTTGGGAAAATAAAAAAATTAGTGACTAAAAGATAATTTTTGTGGGAAAAAAATAGGATTTTTTATTTTCATGCCCGGGCATTATAAACTTGTGTGAAGCACTTGGGGGTTCAAAGTGCTCACCAAAGATCTAGATAAGTTCCTTAGGGGGTCTAGTTTCCAAAATGGGGTCACTTGTGGGGGTTTCCACTGTTTAGGCTCATCTGGGGCACTGCAAACGGAACATGACCCCCATTAACGTCTGCATTCCAAAACGTTACTACTTCCTTTCCAAGCCCTGCCGTGCGCCCAAACAGTTTCCCCCCCCCCCCCACATATGGGGTATCAGCGTACTCAGGACAAATTGGACAACAACTTTTGGGGTCCAATTTCCTTGGGAAAATTCAAAAATTTGGGACTAAAAAATCATTTTTGTGAAAATTGATTTTTTTTTTTTTCACACCCAGGCTTTATAAACTTTTGTGAAACACTTGACGGTTCAAAGTGCTCACAACAGATCTAGATAAGTACCTTAGGGGTCTAGTTTCCAAAATGGTGTCACTTGTGGGGGTTTCCACTGTTTAGGCGCATCAGGGGCTCTCCAAACACGACATGGCGTCCAATCTAAATTCCAGCCAATTTTAGTTTGAAAAAGTCAAACGTCGCTCCTTCCCTTACTAACTCTGCCGTGTGCCCAAACAGTGGTTTTCCCCCACATATGGGGTATTGGCGTACTCAGGAGAAATTGCATAACAACCTTATCTGTCCATTTTCTCCTTTTACCCTTGTGAAAATAAAAAAAAAAAGTTTGTAAAAGATAATTTTTGTGGCTAAAAAGTAAAATATTCATTTTTTCCTTCCACGTTGCTTTAGATACTGTGAAGCACCTGAAGGGTTAATAAACTTCTTGAATGTGGTTTTGAGTACCTTGAGGGTGCAGTTTTTAGAATGGTGTCACTTTTGGGTATTTTCTGCCATATAGACCCCTCAAAGTGACTTCAAATGTGAGGTGGTCCCTAAAAAAAATGGCTTTGTAAATTTTGCTGTAAAAATGAGAAATCGCTGGTCAACTTTTAACCCTTATAACTTCCTAACAAAAAAAAATTTTGGTTCCAAAATTGTGCTGATGTAAAGTAGACATGTGGAAAATGTTATTTCTTAACTATTTTGTGTGATATATTTCTCTGTTTTAAGGGAATAAAAATTCAAAGTTTGAAAATTGCAAAATTTTAAAAATTTTCGCCATATTTGCGTTTTTTTCAAAAATAAACGCAAGTTATATCGAAGAAATGTTACCACTAACATGAAGTACAATATGTCACGAGAAAACAATCTCAGAATCGCGAAGATCCGTTGAAGCGTTCCAGAGTTATAACCTCATAAAGAGACAGTGGTCAGAATTGTAAAAATTGGCCCGGTCATTAACGTGCAAACCACCCTTGGGTGTGAAGGGGTTAAGGCTAATTTGTGAGAAGTCTTTTTTTGGGTAAGTCAGCTTGAAAAAGCTAGTACTGACGTGGATCATCACCGCTGACTGGTCAGTGCCCAGGCCGCCCTCGGTCCTGCACTGGGCATCTGAGCACCAGAGCTATGGAGCAATGAAAGATGGCAGCCTGGTCTGAATTAGCATTTTCCATTGTGTGGATGGCTGGTTGTGTTCGTGATTAACCTGGGAAGAGATGTACATTGTGAAGAAGACAAGTTAGCGGAGACAGTGTGATACTCTGGGTAATGTTCTGTTGAGAAACTTCAGGTCCTGGCATCTTGTGGATGTGACAATGCCACCTACCAAAACATTGTACAGGCCAAGTAGCCATACTCCATGGAAGCAGTGTATCATCATCAATGACCGTGGCTGGATAATGTTCGGTAAGGAATGGGTCGAAGAACATAACGAAAGTCACGGTGGTGACTTGTCCCAGATCAATCAGCAGGATGTGCTAGAAAGCAAGTCATGTCAATGCTCCTGATAGTGCCAGAGCCAACAGGGCACCGCCAGAGAGTGGAGGCCAGGACTCATTGGGCAGATGGTCAGGGGGACTTTAACAATTTAGGCAGGTAGGGTTATGGCGGATTGGTGTATTTGGCTTTTGATTGGCTGCAGTTGCTATCCGTTTTCACAGGTTTAGTAAACCCCTACCACCACCACAACCGTTTCCATTACTGTCCATTCAGGACCTTTTTCCCAGCTTTGTGAAATGTAGTTACCTTGCACTCTCCATATCCTGGATGCAGACATGGAAGAGTACTCTAGGTGTTCAATTTAAAGGGAAAGATATAAATAGTATAATGACACAAGGCTCCATTTTGCTTCCTGTAATAATAACTGGAAATATGAGACCTCTCTCAAAAACCCAACCCCTTGCTGCACCCACTTGGTCTGACTTCTGATTTGCATAGTGATGCCAGTGTAAACAGGAACGCTGGAGGGGGACAACTCCTCGACAGATCTACTGGTGCAAAAGCGTCCTCTGTGTGCACTGGATGACAATTATATAAGTTCCAGCATTCTGCTCAAGTGGTAGATCAGAGGCCAGTGGTCACTTCCTAAGGTTGAAGCCTGTCCCAGTCATGTGATGGACACACGGGTGCTTGGTTCGTTATCTGGACCTGGACTTGTAGCAAGCCATGCAATTGGCAATAATAAGGCAGCCATTTTTGACAGTCGTTTTAGGCTAATAACCAGGTCTTGGGAAGCTGTGTCCTACAGGAGTCTGTTATATGCAAACTGCTCTGCACAAAAGATTGGTGCCAATAATGTCTGTAAAGAACTGTGGAATTAATGGCGCTATATAAGTGAGTAAAATAAATCATGTGCCACCAATCCCAAGAGCGAGGCTCTGAAATGCCGCCTGAGTTAAGCCGGGGGCCACTACTCCATTTATTCTCTGAGCGCTGTCCTTTATTATCTCTGGCAGTCCTATGGAAATGGCTCCATTCCAATGAAGTATAACAGAGGCCTGTTCATGGAATTACTGGGGGTCCCTGCAAACCCCCATTGATGCTTTAAGTTAGTACCAACTTTTTTTTTTTAGGTTAAAATAGCTTTAACTCCCATGGAAATAAATGGAGACAAGTGGCACCCTTTGCTGAATTGCCTATGGTTGGCACAGAATCTTAGCGTATGTCTGACCGCTGCTCAGGGAAAGCTGAGGCTGGGAGGTTCAGATTCATGTCTCACGATTGTGAAAGTAGTGTACAGTCATGGCCAAAAGTTTTGAGAATGACACAAATATTAATTTTTACAAAGTCTACTGCTTCACTTTTTCTAATGGCAATTTGCATATATTCCAGAATGTTATAAAGAGTGATCAGCTTAACAGCAATTTCTTGCAAAGTCAATATTTGGCTAGAAAATGAACTTTATCCCCCAAAACACATTTCAGCATCATTGCAGCCCTGCCTTAAAAGGACCAGCTAACCTCTTTTCAGTGATTAATCCATTAACACAGGTGTGGGTGTTGATGAGGACATGGCTGGAGATCAATCTGTCATGATTAAGTAAGAATGACACCACTGCACACTTTAAAAGGAGGCTGGTGCTTGGCATCATTGTTTCTCTTCTGTTAACCATAGTTATCTCTAAAGAAACACATGCAGTCATCATTGCAATGCACAAAAATGGCCTAACAGGGAAGAGTATCGGAGCTAGAAAGATTGCACCTCAGTCAACAATCTGTCGCATCATCAAGAACTTCAAGGAGAGAGGTTCCATTGTTGCCAAAAAGGCTTCATTGCGCCCAAGAAAGACCAGCAAGCGCCAGGACCGTCTCTTAAAAGTGTTTCAGCTGCGGGATCGGGCTACCAGCAGTGCAGAGCTTGCTCAGGAATGGCAGCAGGCAGGTGTGAGTGCATCTGCACGCACTGTGAGGCGGAGACTCTTGGAGCAAAGCCTGGTCTCAAGGAGGGCAGCAAAGAAGCCACTTCTCTCCAGAAAAAACATCATGGACAGACTGATATTCTGCAAAAGGTACAGGCAGTGGACTGCTGAGGACTGGGGTAAAGTTATTTTCTCTGATGAATCCCATTTTCGATTGTTTGGGACATTAGGAAAACGCCTCATTCGGAGAAGACAAGGTGAGCGCTACCACCAGTCTTGTCTCATGCCAACTGTTAAGCATCCTGAAACCATTCATGTGTGGAGTTGCTTCTCAGCCAAGGGAATCGGCTCTCTCACAGTCTTGCCTAAAAACACAGCCATGAATAAAGAATGGTACCAGAATGTCCTCCAAGAGCAACTTCTCCCAACCCTCCAAGAGCAGTTTGGCGATCAACAATGCCTTTTCCAGCATGATGGAGCACCTTGCCATAAAGCAAAGGTGATAACTAAATGGCTCAGGGAACAAAACATAGAGATTTTGGGTCCATGGCCTGGAAACTCCCCAGATCTTAATCCCATTGAGAACTTGTGGTCAATCATCAAGAGATGGGTGGACAAACAAAAACCTAAAAATTCTGACAAAATGAAAGCATTGATTGTGCAAGAATGGACTGCTATCAGTCAGGATTTGGTCCAGAAGTTGATTGAGAGCATGCCAGGGAGAATTGCAGAGGTCCTGAAGAAGGGTCAACACAGCAAATATTGACTTGCTGCATTAACTCATTCTAACTGTCAATATAAGCTTTTGTTACTCATATGTTTGCAATTATTATATTTCTGTCTGTGATAAAAACATCTGTCAAACACACATAAAAACCAGAGGGCAGCAGATCATGTGAAAATATAATATTTGTGTCATTCTCAAAACTTTTGGCTATGACTGTATACGAAATAGGTGCCATTGTTAATATGAGCGTGGTCGGTAAAAGAAAATGTTTTGTTTTTTTTGTTATGAGTATGTAAAACCTGCTTGGTTGGATTGGATAAGACGTTCTTATGTAATGACACTGTAGTAGTAACCTGAGCAGGCATGCACGGATATCACCTACAAGTCCATGCATGCACAGGACTCCATGCAGTGCCAGCTTGGTTAGGTGTCACAAAGCTGTAGCCTGGTATCACAAGAGTGGGTTAAAGTGATGGGATTAGGTTTGGGAGATGACCAGAGAACCTGCCACATCGTCTCCAGACATCAAACGCATTGGAAATGTAGCGAGCCCTGCAAAAGTCATAATTTAAAGCACCACTCCAGCAGATATTTTTTTTTATCACTACTGGAGTGGTGCTTTAAACACAAGTCCCCTGTCATATACTCACACTGCGGCGCCGCTGCCGTTTTTCAGCACCTCTCCAGTCTCTTAACGCCATCTTGTGAGTGCAGTTTCTGACTGGCTGTAGGTCAGAAGTTACGTCACAAACCCTCAATGCAAGTCATAGAATCATAGAATGGTTGGAAGGGACCTCCTGGGCCATCTGGTCCAACCCCCTGCTCAAAGCAGGATTCTCTAAATCATCCCACACAGATGTCTGTCCAGCCTCTGTTTGAAGACTCCCATTGAAGTCTATGAGAGAGAACGAGGCTCTTATAGATTTGCATTGATTAGTGACCTCCGGCTCACTCCATGAAACACCGGAGCAGCTGGCAGGTCGCAAACTGTAGGAGACGGATGAAAATGCCAGAAGGTGGGTATCAGGCAGGGGACCTGGATTTTAAGCACCACTCCAGCAGTGAAATAAAAATTAAAAAAAACCTCTGGAGTGCTGGTTTAAAGGGAGTCTCCATTTTTTTAATTTTTTTTTATTATTTTGAAAATGGGCCCAAACCTTTGCCATTCCATATTTCATCCCCCTCCGATCTCCTGGCATCCTCTTGGGTGGGGTATGTTCCCACAGTCAGTAAACACTGCAGGTTGGACGCTGCATACATCCCCAGGTTGGATGCTGTATACATCTGCAGCATCCAACCCCCTGCAGCCAGATGTTACAGCATAGTGGATGGGAGTTTAAGAAATCGCATGTCCACTATGCGTCCACAGACACCTGCGGAGACTGACATGTGGCACGTCTTTCCAGACCATTTCACCCGTACAATGTATTGGATGCGCTGATTTAGCATGGTTCAATGAACACATGCGGATTCACCTGCGTTCAAAAGACGGCAGTGGACATGTGCTGCGTCCAGAGAGATGCCGATTACTGACTGTGGGGACGTAGCCTTATAGTATAGGGGCAAAAGTTGTCAGGTGGCCACTATTGTCACCCATCAGCAGGCACTGACTGCAGCACTCACCTGATGTCCCCTTGCCAGAAATGGAAGTAAAGACACCGGCAGCAATAATGGCAGTGGAACGGAGAGGCGCTGTGGGGTCCAGTGTGTTAATCCTTCATTATTTCAATCTCTTGTCTAATAACTTGTTAGTTTGTGTATATACTATAGAGCGACTCGTGGGGTCGGGTTTACTATTGTATGTGGGGCGTGTGGTTAGTGTAGCAGTTATCTTTGTCTACGATTTTGTGGGATGACCACATTTCTGTATCGATGGTTTTCTGGTTTCGGCAGTGGGATGGATATTTCCTTTTTTTTCTCCCCCTTGTTTTCTGTGGCTTCCTGTGCAGCAAATGTTCTTTCTGTTGTGTGTGTTCTACTTACATTTGGTATATAGGCTCCGATTTATCATTGCTTTTGCGCCCGTTTCTTGCCTAGTTTTTGTGGTTTTACGCCTTTTTGTTTGTATCCAATATGTTAATCTAATTGCACTTTTTTTTTTTAACTGTTTTACATGTGCTCGCCTTTTTTTGTGTTTTTCTGTTTTTAGGCAGAGTTTAGTGATTTCAAGATATTTAAGGGTGAGTTTCCACGGTCAGGAAACGCTGCGTGTTTGCGCTGTGCGCTGGCGCAGCGCCAAACACGCAGCGTCCAGATGTTACAGCATAGTGGAGGGATTTCAAGAATCCGTCTCCACATGCGTAACATACGCAGGTGCAAACCTGGTAAACGGACATGCGGCGCGTCTTTTTAGACGCAGCATGTCCTCGCGTATTGCGGCGACGGTGCGTCGCCGCAACATAATTACACAGGGCTATGCAGCCCTGCGCTCTTTCCGGAGGTGTTCCGGAGGTGTCCTGAACACTCCGAAGATCGCGCGTCAGAAAGGGGCGGGCTTAGACGGAGCGGAATTTCCGCTCCGTCAAAGCGCTATGGTTCCGGACCGTGGAACCATAGCCTTAGTCTTATTCATCAATTGCAACTTTTTAAAGTGGGTCTGGAATTGCAAACTAATTTTAATTTGATTTTCATATTGTTGAGTGTTCTCATTGCTGGTTTATCCATAATCACATCCTTCTTACACAGCTGCCTGGTCTGTTACATTGGAAATAGACATAGATGGGTTTTACATCTGGGCAGCTGATCACCTGCAGATTAACCCCTTCATGACCTTGCCATTTTTTTTTTTTTGCAATTCTGACCAGTGTCCCTTTATGAGGTAATAACTCAGGAACGCTTCAACGGATCCTAGCTATTCTGAGATTGTTTTTTCGTGACATATTGGGCTTCAAGTTAGTGGTAAATTTAGGTCGATAATTTTTGCGTTTATTTGTGAAAAAAATTGAAATTTGGCGAAAATTTCGCAATTTTCAAATTTTGAATTTTTTTTCTGTTAAACCAGAGAGTTATGTGGCACAAAATAGTTAATAAATAACATTTCCCACATGTGTACTTTACATCAGCACAATTTTGGAAACAAATTTTTTTTTTTTGTTAGGTTATAAGGGTTAAAAGTTGACCAGCGATTTCTCATTTTTACAGCAAAATTTACAAAACCATTTTTTTAGGGACCACCTCACATTTGAAGTCACTTTGAGGGGTCTATATGGTAGAAAATACCCAAAAGTGACACCATTATAAAAACTGCACCCCTCAAGCTACTCAAAACTACATTCAAGAAGATTATTAACCCTTCAGGTGCTTCACAGGAACTAAAGCAACGTGGAAGGAAATAATGGACATTTTAATTTTTCCAACAAAAATTTTATTTTAGCGTTAATTTTTTCATTTTTGCATGGGCAACAGGATAAAATGGCTCCTAAAATTTGTTGGGCAATTTCTCCTGAGTACACAGATACCTCATATGTGGTCATAAACCACTGTTTGGGTGCACGGCAGGGCTCAGAAGTGAAGGAGCGCCATTTGACTTTTTGAATGGAAAATATGCTGGAGTATTTAGCGGTTGCCATGTCGCATTTGGAGAGTCCCTGTGTGCCTAAACATTGGAGCTCCCCCACAAGTGACCCCATTTTGTAAACTAGACCCCCCCAAGGAACTTATCTAGATGCATAGTGAGCACTTTGAACCCCCAGGTGCTTCACAAATTGATCCGTAAAAAAAAAAGAAAGTACTTTTTTTTTTTTTTTTACAAAAATTTTAATTTAGCCTCAGTTTTTTTCATTTTCACATGGGCAATAGGATAAAATGGCTCCTAAAATTTGTTGGACAATTTCTCCTGAGTACACAGATACCTCATATGTGGTCATAAACCACTGTTTGGGCGCACGGTAGGGCTCAGAAGGGAAGGAGTGCCATTTGACTTTTTGAATGGAAAATTAGCTCCAATCGTTAGCGGACACCATGACGCGTTTGGAGAGCCCCTGTGTGCCTAAACAGTGAAAATTCTAACCCTAATTCTAACCCTAAGGCTAACCCTAGTTCTAACCCTAAGGCTGGGATCATATTGCGTTTTACCAGCCCGTTCAACACATAGCGTTGACGGGCGGGTAATGGTATAGCATTACGCGATCGCGTTATGCTATACCCGCTAGCGCAGATGAATCAGCAGATGATTCATCTGCGCTAGCGGTGACGATGCCCAGACGCTGCAGGCCGCGTCCGAGGCTCCGTCACTGAATGGCGGCACGTCGCGAACGCATGCCGCTTTATGGCATGCGTTGCGATGTGCGCGCAAATGGGTGTGAATGGCAGCGTTAACGGACTGCGTTATACCGCGATGTAACGCAATCCGTCTAACGGACTGCCACAACGCAATATGAACACAGCCTTATAATCGTAACCCTAACCCTAATAAAAAGATAAAAAAAATATGTATATATTTTTTTTTATTTTATTTGTCCCTACCTATGGGGGTGATAAATGGGGCGTTTATTTACTTTTTATTTTGATCACTGTGAGAGTTTATCACAGTGATCAAAATAAATTTCTGGACTCTGGAGGGCACACTGCGCATGCGCCGGCCGGCGGGCGCACTGCGCATGCGCCCGCCATTTTGCAAAATGGCGGCACCCATGAAACATCCGGGACGGATCCAGGGACATCGGAGGACCGGGAGAGGTGAGATGGGGGGCTCAGAAGGTAAGGGGGGAGGGGATCGGAAGGTGGGGGCAGCGGAGGCAAGGAGGAGGGGGAGCATATAGTGACGGCGGTGACCGATCGCCGCCATCTATCGTGGCGGCAGCCGATCGCCGCCATGACTCGGTGTGGGGGGGTCGGATATCGGTCTCCAGCCATGGCAGATGCTATTGCAGCATCGGCCATGACTGGATTGTAATATTTCACCAGATTTCATTGGTGAAATATTAGATTGCTCTGATTGGCTGTTTCACTTTTAGCAGCCAATCAGAGCGATCGTAGCCACGTGGGGGTTAAGCCAACCCCCCCTGTGGTGAAGCACAAAGGGTCTTGTGCCTGCGGGTCGGGTGACCTTTCAGTGACCCCGGTCACCCGACCCGCAGGAACGCGATCCTTTCATGACACATACGCTGTCACAGGTCGGGAAGGGGTTAAGCAGCCATGAAGTAAATGGCGACCCGAGCAACAGCAGTTTTAAGAGTATTAGTTATTTTGGTGGTTTTAGGGCATTTCCTGCCTGTTGTGGGGGGGGGGACTTTCAAAGGTGGTTTTCCACTTTAAGGAAATTGGACTCCAAAGTGCATTACCGCTGCAACCAATCACTTAACTCAGCGACTCTACGAAGTTACAGCCTAAGCCGTTGAGCACAGTGATCGGCTGCAGCATTGATGAACGCTGTCCACGTGACATCACCTCTGCATCCGAATGAGACCCAGAGATAGTGAGAACCTGGTCAGTTCTGATATTTTAGGTAAATGAGCCTTTGGGGTCTGCTTTCCGTGGAAAACCCCTGTAAGAGCAGCCACATGTACTGACATCTTGCTATAACATGTATAAATAATGCTGGGGTCTTGGTACTCCAGTGGGGGGGGGGGGCATTGGTGGTCTCCAGAGGTCAGATGGCCATTGTCGTGTCTAAAAATGGTCCGTAGAAACCCCGGAGACCTGCTGTTTAGTGCACAGAATTATGACTGATATTTTGACAAGCCTTTCAGCTGTACTATAAGCAGGACATGAGACAGGGGTTTTAGCCTTTAAATGTAGGCCTTGTTTCTTTTTAGTGACAATAAGCAGATATCTTTAAAAATGCAAAATGCTTGGAAGTTGTATCTTTCTGTCATGATTACATCCCCATGTAATTTCCCTCTTATGGCAGAGACGTCTGGATGCTGTAAATGTGATGGTTCTTTACCATGTAATTCATATATACAGAAAATGTCTTTTCCATCAAGTGGGTTTGTGTCTTTTGGATTCGAGGAACTGGAACTCCCTGACCTCACCAATCTTTGTGTATTTACATTGTGGCTTTCTGCAGTTCTACGGTTGCCAAACTTTTTATTAACTCTCATTGCTTCTGTAATTTATGTATACTAAGAAGTAACCTCCCTTTCCTTTATGGGCTGCCTGTCATAACTTAACCAAAGTACAGTAGCTTTATTAAGTTGTATTTTATTTTTTAAATATTTTATAAAGATGCAGAAACATAATACGTTGGTGGCAAAGATACTTTTACCTCGTCCAAAATGGACTATTAGGATTATGTATCTGTGGGATGCACATTCACATTACATATACAGAGTTCATTTCCAACAACATCAACTACTACTCTTGTTCCTCCTGGACAGAACTGTGCAATGCTTCAATAGGGCAGTGGTGGATACACAGAAGTGGTGCTCCATGTTCCAAAGGAGATGCAATGCTCATTTCCAGCAGTAAAAAATAATCCACGTCTTTCGCCCTTCTGCTTTTAATCCATAAGTTTATTTTATGCACATGCAGCAGTTGGATAATAAGCAACACAGACATGATCGTCTCCTACATGATGTGAAACGATCATTGGCTACATTTTTTTTGTTCATCTCATCTCTGCATGTTCTTATAGTAAAGAGGACTAGATTAAAAAGTGAAGTTAGTCTTGGTTTATTTTCTAGTGTTGGTATTCAATCTATGGAGTCTGTATCTCACTTGATGCAATTTAAGCCTGTCTACCCTGCCTCCTGCTTGTGATCAGTTTCTACCTGTCAGCTCTTACAAGTAGGAGACGGACTGTAACTTTATCACATATGATACACTGGAGATTTGGCACACAGATGGTATACACAGGCTGAGAGAGTCAAGGAAGGTTTATAATCCTGCAGCTACTGGCGTATTATATCTCTGCTCTTTTATATTAAGCAGCAGTGATATCTTCAGCTGCATGGGGGACAAGAAGAGTGGAGAGAAGAAGGGCCTGGGAACTACCAGGAGGGATTTCATTGGTGGGGATGTCATCGTTTCTCGCAGGAAATTAGGGCCTGACTTCCTCACCCGTCTAGAGCGCATGTAATGGACTAATAGTTATACTGGAGATCACATGACAACTGCCATTAATGAAGGGGTAAGAATGTATGGATGTAACTGAGCAGGGGTGACATAAATAGTGCAATATTTCTGGTGTGTTACTAATACCCAGGCAAAAAAAATGTTTTAAAAAATGTACAGATCTCCCTTATAGCAATGGTGGTTTTTACTCCTTTTATCAGAAGGTATTCTAGTTGGCGCCCGCTGTCTCTGGTTGGCGTCCATTGCATTTCTATATGTTATGCTGTGATGAGTGACTGCAATCTGTATTTTCACCTAGTAATAAGGAGTTTCCGGCTTCTGCTTGTTCCTGTTGCTCTCCCGACGCTGAATATATCAGGCCTATTTCTGAGCTGTGAGGGTTAGACAGTGACATAATGCTGCTCAGGATTAATATAGACTCGCATGTTATTAGCGGTACTTGTGACCGCTGCCTGCCCCGTGCCGCCGCATGGTCTCCTGCGAGGGCTGCAGTCCATGTAATGTGCGGACATTTTCATCCTGCTAGTAAGGGCTGTCTTCTCTCCTGTTGTAGTACCTGTGTTGGCATCTGACCAAAGGAACAGGGTAGTTACTGTATCGGTGCTATTACTTCCCTGGTATAAAATGGAAATCTGTGTGACCCATTTAGGGGTCCAGGTGCTATGCTAGGAGGACCACCACCATTTCAGCGTTTCCAATAGCTGGACTGTAGCGCCGTATCGGACAATCGTACCCTGCCGCTCCAACATATGGTACATTCACACACAGATTTACCACGGCAGATTTTGTTGTCGCGTTCGGTTTTGCAACAGATTTTGTCATTTGCATTGCAGAGGGTGAAAATCCTAACCATATATTTGGCGTACTATGGGGCAATATCTGCTGCCATTTTTTTTTTTTTTTTTTTTTTTTTTGTGCTCTTTAAAACTTTTTCATGGTCCTGTATGAGCTGTATTAGTGATACTGGTAGATTCCCCAGCTCTGCAGTAATGTCCGCAGGTTTCCAGATCCTATTTTCATTCCGATCATCTGCTAAGGCTCTGATCTCATACTTCATGTAGGAAACGGTTAAGTTTCCAGCACAGCCCTATCTGTGGTATGTGTATCTGGAGCAGGGCTGCAGATAGTTGGCATGTCAGGCTCCTGGTGAGGTAGTACATACAGGTATGCCAGGATGCTTCCTGTCATCCTCTGCCATAGTGATCGGCCAGAATGTGACGTTCCCTCTCTCAGCTCTTATGTTCTCTTTGTATATATGCCATGCTTTTTTTTTTTCTCCTGTTCCTTGTTGTATGTGGGTGACTGATTGCATAACTGATTGAAGAAAAAACATTTGTCGCTGCAGTCCCATCTGCTAAAATAGCTCCAGAGCCTAATAGGTTTAATTGCCTGAGTATTAAAGAGACAAAACACAACACATTTCTGTACATTGCAGACTTGGGAAGAAACGCTCACTATGCTTTCACTACAAGCATGAATGTAATAGCTAACCACACACAACATAGGCAGTTTAAAGGCTATCTGTCACCAAGTTTTTGCTACCCCATCTGAGAGCAGCATGGTGTAGAGGCAGAAACCTTGATTCCAGAGATGTCACTTACAGGGCTGCTTGCTGTCATATTGATATAATCCCTGTTTTCTCTGTTGTAGATTTAGCAGTGCTCAGAACGCTGAGCCCTGTATAATGCCGCCCACACCACTGATTGGCTGCTGTGTACATTATGTATAGTTATAAAGCTGCCACTCATTGGTGCGTGTGGCGTTATACAGAGATCATGAATATGCTTGACTACCTGGCGGCAGGTTTACTAGTCCTGTAGTGATCTCCTATTAAAACAGTGATTTATCAAAAGTACAGCAAGCTGCCCAAGACAGGTGCAAGATGAATGTGGGAGTCTTGGTGTTGAGTTTTTGGAGCAGAAACTCTACAAAATCCTCTACAATAAATTTGGGCCCCGATTCATCCTTTGAGGATTTTTTTTTTTGTCTTTCCTTATTTGTCTTGTGGTATTAGTTGCCATTTTTTTTGCACCAAATTCCTCAAAATAATGCACGAGATCCACAAATTTTGTTCAAAGTCAAAAATATTCTTTTATTCTGTCTTCAATTGTTTTTCGACTTTTTTTTGCAAAAAAAATCACAACAAGAAAAAAGTTGCAATTGATCGGGCGAAAATATCTGTAATCGCTGAACTCCAACTGCAAAGTGGAAGACGACGTTAATAACACACAAAATATACTTTAAAAAAGGCACAAATAGAATAGTAGATTGGGTTCAAATAAAAAAAGGCGCAAAAGCAATGATGAATCGAGACTTTGGAGTATCTGCTCCAAAATCTCACAAAATTTGACGCATTTTTTCCACCTCCGTGTGCTCGAGGGGCTGGGTTACATTTTCTTTTGTGATTTATGTATGTATTGTGATGAATTCGCCAACCTCAAGTTTCCCACAAAGTTTTACCTACTGTTCAAAAAAAGATGGTGACGCTGTCCAGGACTACGTACAAACTATTTGCAACAGTTTGGGCAATATGAGGCTTTTTGTTTTGTAACTTGCTTTTTGTTTTTTGTTTTTTTTCTGGCTGAAAAATCCACTTTAGAAACCTTTTTTTAAAAAAAATAAATAAAACCTCTGAACATACCTTAAATGTGAGTTCCCATGCTGCAGATGTATACGACCGTCCCATTCATATGAAGCAACCCCACAATGATTAAGTGCAACTAGAGAAATTTCTGCAACAAAACCTGACGCGCGACGTACCGACCCATGGAGGTTTCGGATCCCCCTGCTCGTCCTTCTCATTCGTTTTCACAGGACACACTAGGCCAGTGCAGTGTATGAGGCTCCATTAAAAACGAGTGGCACGCCGCAGCGGACCCCAGTGTGTGAACATTTCCTTGAGGTGGGAAAGACTCATTAGGGATGTGTCTGTATGTGCTGATTGTGTGCTGCTTTCTTTTCTTTTTTTGCTGTATTTTCAGTTCTTAACAACAAAAAATCTCACCAAAATAAATAATTCTGTTTTGGGTTATCTGTCAAGTAGCGAGAGGTCATGTCTCCTATGTAATCCATATATTTTCCGGTGATTGGTATTGCAGGGGCAGAGTATACGGTGTCAGTCCTGTCAGCTGTATCATATATAGAGGATGTTTCCCCCCCTCTCGCCTGATGAAGCTGATTACTGTATATGAGTCCAGGCTTCCTTCCTCCGTCTACTGTCTCTATCCCCGGCTCCTTCATGTCTGCCATCAGAAATCGATCAATGGTTCCTATACATATTCCGAGGCTGGCGGAGAGGTAAAGGTGGGATGTGTGCAGTATATGAAAGTGATGAGGAGTACCCCGGCCTCTCGGCGAGATTAATGCGGAGGTGCACATGCTGTTTTATATACTTCACGGGCCTCTCCCCAGTAGACGTCGTCGGTCTAGACTCCATGTCTGCATTCTCCTGCCGCTTTGATCCTTGCTCTCACAGCTCGGAGGATTGCAGTTTTTCGTGCTGTTTTAGAGTAACTTTATGCTTTGCTTTGCCTTCGTTTCTTCGCTCCCCACAGCGAGTGTGTTTAGGATTTAATCTTATGTCTGCATTTAAGGGCAAAATTGAGGAAAATCAGCTGGGAGGCGATGGAGATGAGAAGGTGCCCTAACCTGTATGCAGATGTGCAGAGTTTAGTGCGCCATTCATACAGATCTGTGGCACATTTGTAGCATTACGTAGGACTTCAGGTAAATACCAATGCTTTAATGATACAGAGTTGGCCGCTTGAAGCCCCATGTAAATCCAATGGATCTGTTGTTTTTTTTCCTCTGAAGTAATTGTGGCTCTGCCACCCACCACGTTTCCGTCTTGGCAGGGTTATGTATTTTCACTGTGTAAAAGAGGTTAACAGTAGTGAAACGTGCTCCAGCCGTAGCTCTCTCCGCGCTTCCCATGTGTCCTGGCATGGCCTACAATCGCTCAGCACAGGAAAGAAAGCCTTGCATCAGCTCGGAGGAATCACTTCAGCAGAAGACAATAGGAATGAGTAAAGCAAGTGATATAATCGCGACTAATAGATGGAAAGTTGCTGCTGATATTCAGGGGTCTCTTCACCTGGGCGTGGGGTGCTAATAATTTTGCAATTCATAAGTGATGCAGACACCACCGAATTCCTACAATCCAGTTGAACTTAACCGTGGGTGTTCATCCAGCGGGATTGGGGGCTATTGTTTTATTTCTAGAGCTGTAGTGTTGTAGGAGAGGTAAGAGGATAGCGCTCTCTACTGCCACCTATACGTGACTGTCCGGAGTAGAATTTACACCCTATAATTTTAGAAATGATGTCCTAGACTACTTTTGGTACTTCCAAGCCTCAAATCATTTATTTACTTTAAAACCTTATTTGCCGGTTACCTTTTCTTTTTTCACAAAAAAATTAAATGTGCGGTATATTTTTTGCACAAATTTTACAACGTATTTTAGCATGGGCAAAAATAAAAAAGGCCCAAATTTTTGCACAATTGTACTCTACAGTCTCTTTTGGAGTGTTTCAATTGAAAATATCTAGAAATCACACAAATCTGGCACAAAATGGCAAGCATACAAAAAAGCATGCAAGCACATGTGCATTAAAATTTAAAAATGGCTGCAAATTAAAATGAGGAGAAAAACAAAAGAAATAGACAAAGTGCAATTGTAAAAATTAGTCGGACCTTTAATGTCTGATCCCCTGTTTTTTTTTGATGAGTGTAGAGGGGGACAAGCGGCTCTGTACTCTGATGCCTCTTATCCCCACTGCATTATTGAAATATGTCCTCCAGGCGACACAATGGGGCTGGTAAAGCCAGATTAGTAATTGTGATACGTGGCAAAATGTTGGTCTGGTGCACTTTTTTTTTTTTTTTTTTTTATTATATATAGATCTCTTTTCCTTATTTTTTTTCTGTATATATTTTTGTATATTTTCCATTGTGTACATATCTATATCATGGGAAACGGCGCAAGTCAAATTTTACTTAAATGTATTTAATACTTGGACAGAAGCCTTTGTTGGTGACGAAGCTTCAAGAAGACGCCTCCTGTATGGAGAAACTAGTCGCAGGCATTGCTCAGGTGTGATTTCTGGCCCATTCTTCCACACAAACACTCTTCACCTACTGAAGGTCCCATGGGCTCCTTCTATGAACTCTGAGCTTTAGTTCCTTCCATACATTTTCTGTTGGATTCAGGTCCGGTGATCGGCTTGGCCTTTCTAGCAGCTTTACTTTTTCTCTGAAACCAATTGAGTTTCCTTGGCTGTGTGTTTGGCGTCATTTTCTTGCTGAAATGTCCACCCTCGTTTCATCTTCATTAACATGGTGGATGCCAGCTAGATTTTTATCTAGAATGTCTCTGTACATTTATCCATTCATCCTTCCTTCAGTCACATGAAGTTTGCCAGTGCTGTATGCTGAAAAACAGCCATATACCATGATGATCCCACCTCCAAACCTCACTGTAGGTATGGTGTTTTAGGGGTGATATACCGTGCTATTTGGCTCCGAACATGGTGTGTATTATGGCATCCAAAAGGTTCAATTTTGGTGTCCTCTGGCCAGACTATGTTCTCCCAGTATTTCACAGGCTTGTCTAAATGTTGAGCAAACTTTAAACACGGTTGAACACTTTTTTTTTTTGCTTAGAAATACATGCAGCCGCGCACTCCACTCCTGAGTGCCGGCGCCAGAGCTGGGATTTCACATGCGAGCGACGGACGTTTTCGTCGCATGTGTGATCCCGGCCTTATATGGTAAGCGTGCATACAGGCCATGGAGGTCGAGTGCATTACTGTTTTCTTTTAAACAATTGTACCTGCTTATTCCAGATCCTTCTGTAGCTCTCCACAGGTGGTCCTTGGCTCTTGGACAATTCTTCTGATGATTTTTCACTCCTCTGACATCTTGACGGGAGCACTTCTACGTCCCGATTATGGCCCCAACTGTGTTCACTGGAACCTTCATTAGTTAGATATTCTTCTGTAACCAATGTCATCAGTATGTCTAGCAACAACAAGGTTGCAAAGGTCTTGAGACAGTTCACTGATTTTACCCATCATGAGATGTTTCTTGTGTGGCCCCTTGGTAATAAGACACCTTTTTATAGGCCATCAGTTGAACCAGCTGATATTATTTGTCACTGAATGGCAGGATTGCTTTCTAATTACCGATTTCATCTGGTGTCATGACTTTTCATGGCTTTTAGTACTTCTTTCTTCGTGTTCAATATTTTTTCCCTGTGTTATTTATTACACATAACTTAATCTACGGTTTGACTTCTTTGCCCGTGTGGATTGGATGAGTTGGTAGTGATATCTGGTGAGAATTTCATGTCAGTAGCACCGTTAGAAATATATATTTACTTAGAAGATTGGGGACGTGTTCAATACTTATTTCACCCGCTGTATAATGTGTTGTGTAGGCCTGTAGGGTGTGTTTGTTGTTTTGGGGGGCTGTAAATGGTGAGCGCAAAAGTGATCGTCCCAGCTGCTGCTTTGAAAGGAGATGAAAGCTGAGCAGCTGCCAGGCGCCTCTCCTGCCTCCAGAAGGAGCCTCTGCTGCCTCCAGAAGGAGCCTCTGCTGCCTCCAGAAGGAGCCTCTGCTGCCTCCAGAAGGAGCCTCTGCTGCCTCCAGAAGGAGCCTCTGCTGCCTCCAGAAGGAGCCTCTGCTGCCTCCAGAAGGAGCCTCTGCTGCCTCCAGAAGGAGCCTCTGCTGCCTCCGAAGGAGCCTCTGCTGCCTCCAGAAGGAGCCTCTGCTGCCTCCAGAAGGAGCCTCTGCTGCCTCCAGAAAGGAGCCTCTGCTGCCTCCAGAAGGAGCCTCTGCTGCCTCCAGAAGGAGCCTCTGCTGCCTCCAGAAGGAGCCTCTGCTGCCTCCAGAAGGAGCCTCTGCTGCCTCCAGAAGGAGCCTCTGCTGCCTCCAAAAGGAGCCTCTGCTGCCTCCAGAAGGAGCCTCTGCTGCCTCCAGAAGGAGCCTCTGCTGCCTCCAGAAGGAGCCTCTGCTGCCTCCAGAAGGAGCCTCTGCTGCCTCCAGAAGGAGCCTCTGCTGGCTCCAGAAGGAGCCGCAGGACCATCCTAAGGGCTCTTTCTGATGTCTGATCGCTGTGCAAGGACTGACTGCACATCTCCTGACCCGAGCGTGACCATTGCATAGAGATATATGAAGCTGTCACGCTCTGGTCAGCGGATGTGCAGTCAGTCTGTGCACTGCGACCGGACATCTGAAAGTGCCCTTAGGCTGGGGTTTCCAGAATACAGCCCTGCACCCTTATTCCCGGGCGTATTTCACAGTCCACTTACAGGCCCCAATGTTCGGTCTGACCCTTGGTCCACCTAACCTACAGCTGTGGTGTGTCTGAGGTTGTAAGATTGGGGTAAGGAACTTGCGGTTACTCTGGGAGTTGTAGTCCGTTATGCACCATGAATACCCCCGTGTGAACCCAGCGATTAATGCAGGGTCTATGAAGCCGTCCTTATCCCACGCTCAGGCCGTAAATGTTCTTGATTTCAGTCCCATAGCTGTGACCCGGGCAGTGGCGTCCGGTGTAACTTTTGCACCAGTGACTCGTCAGTCAACTCTCCTCCCGGCGGGCCATCCGTCCTGATTTACCGGTTTCATGAAGGAAGATGCAGGGTGTTGCTGGAAGAAGGCGTGGGCTTTCTCCCCCGCGCAGAACACGTTTGACTCGTATTTAAATATGGGTTGCCTCCGTCGTCAGTTCATAAAAAGCCGGTCATAAGAAGGCCAGCCTGACGACGCACGGCGAGAAGCTGTAGTGGGGCTAAACCGCAAACTAGCGCTGATCTCCATAGCAACCAGTCACCGGAGAAGCTGGCTGGTTGCTATGGGTGATGAGGCTTTGTGTTTGCGGATCGATCACTTAGGGGCATTTTTTTTTTTTTTTTACCCATATATACATTTTCCTATAGGGCCTGTCTGCTTTTAGAAAAGTAGACCTCAATCCTTTCCTGTCATGTAAAATAGCATTTAGGTAGCACTTTCCTCCACTGCTCCGGTCTCGGTGCTTTGGCTACAGCAGATGTCGTGGTATTGAAAACTCGCATCACCGCTGCTGCCAATCGCTGAGCTCAGCAGCTCACGCTGTGTCTGAAAGGGTTTTCTAAAAAAAAAAAAAATGGACCCCACCCCCTTAAATCTTGTACAAATGGGATCTGATTATCAAATAAACTTTATTTTCAAACTGGTTTAGCAAACGGCCATGGGAGATTTCTCAGAAATGGGGGGAAACAAAAAAACGTATTTGCGGTCTAATGCCAACTTATTTGACCTCCATTGGGTGACTGGGCCAATTATTGCCTGGCGATGAAGAGGCTAAAATAGAAATCTTCATCCTCTGCTGCTGGTTTTATGAGATTGCAGATTATCCGTGAGTGCAGACTAAATGCCGGACTAAAGGAGGTGTGCTGTGGAATGGTGGTCTTGCAGTTGTACTGTTGAATGGTGGTCTCTGTGGTCCGCCTCGTGGCCTGGCCGTGGCACGGCCTCCAGAGGTGCTTGTGGTGGTGACATCGGCGAGGTGCAGTGTTTGTGCAGGGCGGCCGCTGCAGATTACGTATCATTCCTGGTACGTTTCCCGGGAGGGAGGCTCCTTCCAGTTATGCAGTGAATCTTCGCACTGATGATGCTCCGTGAGTCTTAGGTGTGGGCCTGTAATGATTATGCAGGAGGTTTAATGTGCACCTTCAGATATGTAGTTCAGATGTGTGCAGCGTGAGTAATGGAGGTTAGGAATTTATCGTTCCCGTCTCATCCAGCGGTTGAGGTGTCTTAGCTGTGAGGTTTTTGGGGTTTCTTATACGCTGCCATCTGGTTTTCATATTGGCTTTACCTACACACAAAACATTTGCTTTGTGACATAGGAATGGATTTTTAATGGGCTTTCCAGGACCTAAAGACAAATATCGGTTCTCATTCCGATATCGGTAGATGCGCCCCAGAGCCGGCACCGCTGTGTGCACCCTGTCTTGGGCCTCTACAGTTCTCTCCATTACTCTGCAGGGCGCCACCGCCTCTTCAGCCATCAGGTTGGTGGTGGTAAAGTCCCAAGAAACCTAGATAACATTATGTTCTTACCTGTTTGTGGATGAGACACAAAATACCCCCTTAATTGTAGCAAACATGTATGAATCAGTACCTAGTGCAATACATGTGCCATCCAGTCTCTTATAAGGAGTTACAATTGCAGAGTTCTTGTAAATCAAACAACTTTGCAATTTAATCATTAATAAAAATCCTCTTCTTTCTGAAGGACAGAGATTGTTTTTCTTCTATTGTTTACTGCTCGTTGCCTGGGTTACCAGCCACCTATGTGATACATGGTGAAATCGCCGATGGACTGCAGAGGTCTCCTTGGCAAAGAGAAGAGCGTCTCTAAGCTCTCAATCATACAGCCATAAAGCGAACCAGATCACTCCATCCATCTTCTGCGCACCTGCGCTTCTCTGAAGTCGCCTCTGCTTGCAGCATCCGAGAACGCACAGTTCAGCCATTGGCAGAATGACGCTGCTGCACCAAACAATCACTCGGGGGGGGTGCCCGAAGCCCCCTAGCATGCAGGAAGCCAGGAGAACATAGGACATGTGTCTAAGGTTGGCAGAGTTTGCCGATGTCAGCTGGACTGGGAATACAATCTTGTGTGGGTAAGACTTCTGACAGATGGAGGATTAGGCATGCTGGTTTTCAGCATGCCCGATCATTTATTCTTAAGGCAGATAAGCCATCACTAGAGTTGTTTGGCATCGACTTATACCTTCTCATCAGGGAGAGTGGAATAAGTGTGTATGGGGCGTTTGGAGGACTAGAAATCTGCAAAATGAGCATTTGGAAAACTGCTATTTCTTCAAGACGTAACTGCAAGCCGTTCCTGCCTCTTGCCCATCCCAGATTCGAATGACTGCAGAAGAGGTTTGCAAGTACTTTGACTTAATAATCTTTATTTAAATAGCGGCAACACATTCCGCAGCGCTTTACAATTCAACAGTTCATATACAAGTCATAAGTAACAACATTCACAGTAATACAATAATTAAGGCAAAATAATGACGACCCTGCCCGTAAGAGCTTACAATCTACAATGAGGTGGGGGAGACACACAAAATACAGGGGCTTATTTACAATGATGGTCCAGCCATCTTGAGGGAATGGGGATGGATAAAGGTTGCATGAGGTAGTCACCAGCCAGTCTTTGTGGTGCTGTTGGGTGCGGTGGAGTTTGATGGAGGGTTATTCTCAGATGGTGAATGAGGCTACACACACACATAAAAGGACTTTGATTAGGGAACATGATTGGCCGCTCCGAACAGATGTGTTTTGAGGGAGCGCGTAAAGCTGTTAGTTGTGGATAGTCTTAATTTCTTGGGGTAGAGCATTCCAGAGGATTGGCGAAACACTGGAGAAGTCTTGGAGCCGGGAGTGGGAGGTACGGATTAGTGCAGAGGTTAGTCGAAAGTCGTTTGCAGAGCGTAACGAGCGGGTAGGCCGATAAACAGAAATGAGGGAGGAGATATAGGGGGGTGCTGCACTGTGGAGAGCTTTGTGGGTGAGGACAAGCAGTTTGAATTGGATCCTATAATGAATGGGCAGCCAATGTAAGGACTGGCGAAGAGCGGACGTGTCCGAGTACTGATTAGGATGGATGGACTGGAGAGGGGATAGTCGAGTAATGGGGAGGCCAATTTATAGAGCGTTACAGTAGTCAAGGCGGGAGTGGATCAGGCCAACATTGAGGGTTTTTGTTGTTTCCATGGTGAGAAAAGGGCGGATTCTAGAGATGTTCTTTAGGTGGAAGCGGCAAGAGATTGTATATGGGATGTGAAGGAAAGATTGGTGTCAGACATAACACCCAGACAGCGAGCCTGCTGCTTAGGCGTTAGTATGGTGCCATCCACGGAGAGGGAGATGTCAGATTTAGGGAGGTTAGTCGACGGCGGGAGCAGAAGTTCAGTTTTGGAGAGGTTGAGTTTCAGATAGAGAGCGGACATGATGTTGGAGACTGCGGACAGACAGTCGGTGGTGTTCTGTCGTACAGCGGGGGTAAGGTCGGGGGATGACGTGTATAATTGTGTGTCATCGGCATAAAGATGGTACTGAAAGCCAAATCTGCTGATGGTCTGTCCAATTGGGGCGGTGTAGAGAGAGAAGAGAAGGGGCCAAGGACTGAGCCCTGGGGTACACCGACAGTGAGAGGAAGAGGAGATGATGTAGAGCCAGAGAACAAAACACTGAAGGAGCGGTCAGAAAGAAAAGAGAACCAGGAGAGAACAGTGTCCTTAATGCCTAGTGACTGGAGCCTAGACAGTAGGAGACGGTGGTCAACAGTGTCGAAAGCTGCAGAGAGGTCGAGAAGAATGAGCAGGGAGTGGACTTTGACTTATGTAGATCTGGATGTTGAAGAGCGCCGCCTGTGCCACCTGAGGCCTGGCAGTCTTGGCACGTCCTTCGTCGCTCCGGGCCATAGCAGTCTCCTTTGCAGTTGTAGCAGCCTCTTGGCTCTGTTCTGACCCTGCGTGAACTCGGCCACTGCTGTGTGCAGCTATATCTATAGTAACTGATTGTGAAGTGATTGATGAAGCTCCTCGCCTGTCGTCTTCTCACTTTGTGCTGCTGCCAGCAAAGCGCCCGTCCTCATATATTTATAACCGAAGCTGCTGATGAGAATTCCCCCGGCGTGCAGGGTATGAAGGAGCTTGATTAAAGTGTAATATACCGTCCGCTGCCGAACATCGCACCACTGTGCTTTTATTACTGAGCTCGGCCAGGCGTCCCTTGATGTTTCTCGTAATCTGCTGATATTTCAGACTAGCGCTCTCCATATGGAGGGGGCTAACAGACTGAGGAGGGGACGCAACCACCTTTTATCTGCCTGGACCTGTCTTATTGAAGTTAGTTTATTCCACCATAAACCAGAGCTTGCAAGAATCGAATGCTTGATTTGTCTGGACTGACCTGACGGCGGGTTTGTGCCGACGAGCACCTTTCGCTGCACGTGTAGTGGTGGCTTCTAGAGGTCGGGCCCCCGGCAATGGTTACCAGATGCAATACGCCCATCACTAAGGGGAATACCCCTTTAACATGTTTGTGATATTCGCACCATCACGGTCCTTCATGTCCCCTGTTGTCTAATAGGACAGTAGATGTTTCATACCTGGTTACTGAGGTCTCGTCCGGCCAGTGTGGTGGTCCTATAGGTCAGATTTACGTGATTGGGATCAGCTGTGATGGATGATTCTGGTGATCATCATCGATGTTGGTGAAAACAACAATTTGCCAACCTCATCATCATCGTCATCATAATAATAATAATAATAATAATAATCTTTATTTATATAGCGCCAACATATTCCGCAGCGCTTTACAGTTTAACAGTTTCAAAACACAAGTCATAGGTAACAACGTTAACAATACAATAATTAAAGTAAAATAAGCCGCCCCTGCTCGTGAGAGCTTACAATCTACAATGAGGTGGGGGAGATACAAAGTACAGGTGTGTATATACAATGGTGCATTTACAATAATGGTCCAGCCATCTTGAGGGAGTGAGGCATGGATGGAGATAGTGAATGGGCTACACATACACACTTAAACATAGAACGACTTTGGTTAGTGAATGTGATAGGCCACTCTGAACAAATGTGTTTTGAGGGAGCTCCTGAAACCATGCAAATTGTGGATAGTCCTAATTTCTTGGGGTAGAGCATTCCAGAGGATTGGCGCAGCGCGGGAGAAGTCTTGGAGTCGGGAGTGGGAGGTACGGATTAGTGCAGAGGTTAGTCGAAAGTCGTTTGCAGAGCGCAGCAGTCGGTTAGGCCGATAGATAGAAATGAGGGAGGAGATGTAGGGGGGTGCTGCACTGTGGAGAGCTTTGTGGGTGAGAACCAGTACTTTGAATTGGATCCTATAATGAATGGGCAGCCAGTGTAAGGACTGGCGAAGAGCGGACGCGTCCGAGTACCAATTAGCCAGATGGATGACCCTGGCTGCTGCATTAAGGATGGACTGGAGAGGGGATAGTCGAGTAATGGGGAGGCCAAGTAATAGAGCGTTGCAGTAGTCCAGGCGGGAGTGGATCAATGCTACAGTGAGGGTTTTTGTTGTTTCCATGGTGAGAAAAGGGCGGATTCTAGAGATGTTCTTTAGGTGTAGACGGCAAGAGCGGGCAAGAGATTGTATATGGGAGGTGAAGGAGAGATTGATGTCAAACATAACACCCAGACAGCGAGCCTGCTGCCGGGGTGTTATTATGGTGCCGCCCACAGAGAGGAAAATGTCAGATTTAGGGAGGTTAGTAGACGGCGGGAGCAGAAGGAGTTCAGTCTTGGAGAGGTTAAGTTTCAGATAGAGAGCGGACATGATGTTGGAGACTGCGGACAGTCTCGTCTTACCGTAATTGGTCACATAAGATAATCGTCATTGTAAAACCATCTCAGTGTTTGCATTAAGTGGCCAACCAGTAGTGGAAGCGGGTCCTGTACGTGTCTTTGTACGCATCACGTGTTAACCATTTGCTTACCATGGTCCTTGTCCTCATTTGCAGGAGCCATACTGGGGAGATCCGAGACCCAGGAATGCATCTTCTATAACGCCAGCTGGGAGAAGGATAAGACGAACCACAGCGGCATCGAGCGCTGCCTGGGCGACCCCGACAAGAGACACCATTGCTTCGCCAGCTGGAAGAATAACTCTGGCTCCATAGAAATTCTGAAGCAAGGCTGCTGGTTGGACGATATCAATTGCTATGACAGGTAAAGAAACGCCGCAGATTTTGTACGTGCTTATGTATCATAACTTGAAGAAAGAGCTCATTTTACGTGGCCAGGAAGCATTGCCATCGTGTAGTTTTCCCAAGGAGAAATAGTATTTCCTAGACAACCATAGAAAGTGATGGCATAATATGGCATGCGATCGGTCGGCTCCAGCGTGGATTTACTGCTCCGTCCCCTTTGCAGGTTTTCCCTGTACTGTGACCCTCCATGCCACCCGCTGTGCAGGGGGTTCCCTGCTAAACCAGAGGTTGTATTCACTCTGTAAAGTGATGGTATACGCTGAGCCACCACTTTATAAGAATCGCAACGGTAGAGATGAGCGAATAAGTTCCAGTTTGTCTGAAATGGTGCAAAAGAGCTGAATTCTCCTAAATATGAATCATATTGTGATTTGCTTTGTGCAAAATGGAGGCCTGTCAGCTTTCTGCTCAGGAGTGGGGGAAAAAATCTTTCGGCCCTTCTCTGGGCTCCACACGGCCCCTTTCGGTCTCTCCTTTCCTTTTGCACCACATGCATCGTCCCCTTCCTTCATCTTCCGGTGCGGAGTGAACATCTGAGGTCACGACGCACATCACCCGGTCAGTTGTCTGTTTGGTGCCAGAATCTAAACAGAACCCAGAGAATATTAAGGAATAATTGATTCACAAATCAAATTACGTGTGCGAACTCTTGACTTGTCGGACCCCATTAATAAAGTCCAGCTGTTGTGCAGAGAAGACCACTCAGCACTGTCCTCTAACGCAGAGAAAGCTGAAAAGACCACTACCCTTTATTGACTGGCTAGTAAAGCATAAGGCTCAGATATAAAGAAACCTTAGTGCAAGGCCTGAGGGGGCAGAACGTGTCTCGGGGAAATTAAAATCCCTCCATGATGGCGCCACCCCCGCAGGCCCGGTGCTGTGCATGACTCTACAGATGGGACTTGCCTGGAGTGTGACATTAAAAGGTGACGTGTGAAGTATTTCCGCTGCCCGTAACTGAGGAGTAAAGTCAGCACCTGTTGGGGAAGCTGCGGAGCGATCGCTTTGCTTTTTATTTAGGAATGTGACGGTTAATATTTTATTTTTTATCACCAGCGTTGACTGCATAGAAAGAAAGGAGAACCGGGATGTGTTTTTCTGCTGTTGTGAAGGCAACTACTGCAATGAGCGATTCTTCCACAGCCCGGAGATGGAGGTCACACACCGTAAGTAAAGTAGAAGCTAGGAGCAAAAAAAAGCGCAATTCTGAGAATAACAATTATGTCAAAATTATGATAACTTCAACCATGAATACACGTGAAACAGCTGCTGCAGATCCACGGGTCTTCCAACCAGGAAATAGGGAAAAAAAAGGAGCCAAATGTGGTTTGTCTGCACTGCTGGTAGGCAATGAAGATCCAGATATAAGTATTATATTATGTTTTCTGAAAAACCTGGAATAAAAATCCCATATTATACTTCCACCTGGATCTTCATTACCTACCAGCAGCGCAGATAAACCACATTTGGCTCCTTTTGTTACAACCAGTGAGTAGTCAGTCTGAGTAACGCATGTGCTCAGGATGTATTCACACCGTGGAATCCAAGGCCGTCCTTCAGATTTCTGCAGTGGATGTATTCAAGTGGTATATCGATGTGTAGCTATGTGCACTTGTTTTCTGAAGAGAATCCACTTTGATAAGTAGCTGCTCACCTATTTTTTGGGGGTTTTTTTATAATTTTTTTTTCTTCCTTTTTTGCAATTCGGATTTAAAATCTACATCTCAAAAACCAAATGTTCAAGATGTTTGCGGTCAATTAGAAATATCCGCCTACAGAGGCAACGGATTGTTAGCCGGAATACGTCTAGTTTCTCCCACCTTAACACTGTATTTAAAGGGTTAATGGCACGATGGCTGATCACAAGGACATGACTTGGCTGCCCAGTAGTGGGAGACAGACTTCTGGGACTAATCCTCAAAATCCGTGATTGCTGCATGAGGCAAAATTTCCAGAGGTGCTTCAGTGCGGGTATTGCTGGAGTTATGATACATAAGAACGTCCCTTTAAATTAAGTTTACCAACCGGCCGTCATACAATTCAGTGCCCAGAATAAAAATCTTACTTTCTTACCATATACACTGATACTGGGAATTATGGTGTCGTGGCCGGGAGGAGAGACCTTCCCAATCTCCGCAATGAACTGTATCGACGTCTGATTCCTTTATTATTTTCTTGCAGCCACCTTGCATCCCGTTCCGCCCAAACCGCCCCTGTTCAATACTTTGCTGTACACCCTTGTGCCGATCATGGGATTTGCTGTGATTATTCTCATCTCTTTCTGGATGTACCGTCATCACAAGCTGGCTTACCCTCCGGTGCTGGTCCCTACACAGGTACGTCCCTGCATGTGTTACCTGCGGTGCCGTCAGTATAAGGTTTATTATCAGTGTTGTGCAGTGATTTGGTAAGGGAAGGGCTTTTCTCTGAATGACCGGATTGCTGGAGCCCCCACCGGGAGCTGAATATTTTGGGTTCCCCTTTTCTAGCAGTCAGGACACCCAGTGGATGTAATAATGCGTTTTACTGGAATATCCCATAATGGGTTAATAAGCAATTGAGTGGTCAGGGGGATGCCTGGCAGTGTGTGGAGTTCTTGTGGTGGATGCCCCTGTATAAGATCACGCCAGCGTATATTAGAGCGGCATGAGCTGTAAATGGTGTTACTGAGCCGGGTCGTTAAAGGGTTGTGGTGGCACTGATAATAGGGGTGAGTTGCATATAGCTAGTCCCTGTCCCTCCCTCCAGTGCACCTCTCGGCCTCTGACTCTCGTAGTAGTGAATGTATCTGCTCAGCGAGACAGTCTGTATCAATAGCGCCAGCGTCATCTGTCAATAAGAGACTCCGGGACTGCTGCGTAGGCTGAACCGAAAACCACAAACCCCTGTAATCTGACAAAGGGGACGTGCACGGCAAAACCAGAGAGCGTTAACTGGATGGGATCAGAGTTACTCCCAGATCTCCAGCAGATCTCAGCTGAAACGGCACAAAGTGAATTTGTGTCGGAAAAAAAATTGGAAACATCCCCATTTTCCATGATTATCCAGTGTGTGAAAGCTGCGGCAGGATTACTGCTCCTGAGTGTATAGTCATTAAATGGGCCTAAGATCAGTAGCACGTCCACTAAGGGACGCTGTGTTCTGGGGTATACTTATTGATCTGGTAGTTGTCAGCCTCTTGTCATTTAGGCACATGGCTGCAATAGGAGCACATTACTAGTTTACTAATGAGCTACATATTTTATTATGCTCCAGAGCTGCACTCATTATTCTACTGGTGCCCCTACTGCAACTCCCAACAGCAGAATAGTGAGTGCAGCTCTGGAGTATAACACACAGTGAGTACAGAATATAGTGTATGTACACAGTGACTGCATCAGCAGAATAGTGAGTGCAGCTCTGGGGTATAATACAGGATGTAACTCAGGATCAGTAATGTATGTACACATTGACTGCACCAGCAGAATAGTGAGTGCAGCTCTGGGGTATAATAGAGGATGTAACTCAGGATCAGTAATGTAATGTATGTACACAGTGACTGCACCAGCAGAATAGTGAGTGCAGCTCTGGAGTATAATACAGGATGTAACTCAGGATCAGTAATGTAATGTATGTACACAGTGACTGCACCAGCAGAATAGTGAGTGCAGCTCTGGGGTATAATACAGGATGTAACTCAGGATCAGTAATGTATGTACACAGTGACTGCACCAGCAGAATAGTGAGTGCAGCTCTGGAGTATAATACAGGATGTAACTCTGGGTCGTAGACTAAAAAGCTGGTGTAAGCTTTTGTACCTTGTCAGTGTCTCCAGTACATGTTGTGATGATTTTTACACCTTGTAGTTTGGTGGACTGCAGTGTCCAGTTGGATTGGCTGCACCAAAGTGTAATGGATTTGGATGTGTTTAGCGTGGACACTGGGGATCGGAGGGTGGCGTCGCCCCGTTTTTGGCTCCTTGAGCACAATCTGCTATGTTCATATTATTGCTCAGCCTGAAGTTTGTGACATCAGTGCCCTCTTGTGTTCAAAAATTGAAACTGTGCCTCAGCTCTTTCCCATGTGAACTCCTGTGTTATTGTGTTTGCACTGGCTGATGGGACTCATTTAGCCAAACTTGTTTTTTCATTTTTTTTTCCTTGTGTTCCTTGGGAGAATTTAGCAACACATGAAATTTTAGGAATGTAAAATGACCTTAAGTGTTACAGAGGTGCAGATAGTAATTCCTTTTGCATATGTGTTTTTCTTCACAAGCACGCCTTTCACATTATGATAGAGGTAAGAGACCGGTTTGCACAGACCGGTAACATCCAGTGCTAATGCATGATACAATTTTTATTTATTTTTTTTATTTATTTTTTCTTTTTTGGATGTGCTGTAACATGGAGACGCATCAGCCTGCGAGCTTGCTTACTCCATCAGGCTGGATACATGGAGACATTGACACAGAACTGCCTAACTCTGTCTAACAAATTGCTTTGCTCACCGTTACAGGGAATGCGTTATGGACATGATACATGATCACCGTGTGTAGGGTCGGTGCTAATGCTCCACCCATCAGGAGATATACATATATATTTCTTTTAATCTACTTAGGTGTAAAAATTCTGTGCTGATTTAATTTTTTAAACATTTTTTGATTATCATTAGAGCTCCGTTTTTCATCTCTCAAGCCTCTTGTAGAGACATAGAACATCACATTGTGATGACTTGCTGCCACCACTAGAGGGAGCTTATTGCATTGTTGACATCCCCATCTCCTGGTTCGTGGGCCCCTGATGATGGCTCTTGGCTATCAGAAATCTCACTGCATTCTGCCTCTTTTGTTCAGTCATGGTCAAATGTTAAAATGATTTCCAGCTACTCTCACTTTTATTCTACAGCTGGATCTGCTCATTGCTGAATGTATCTGTAGATGTGACATCACTGGCACCCCTCACCTCCCGATACAAAAGTCACAGTAATCCTTTAGGCTAAGTTCACACGTTGCGGAATTGCCGCGGAAATTTCCGCGGCAATCCCGCACTTCTCCCGCAGGAAATACACACGTTTTTTGTATGCTGATTCCCGCCAGAATAATAGCGTTTTGCAAGCGTAATTAGCTTGCAGAATGCTAGCGTTTTCCTAGCGATCTGTAGCATCGCTTGGAAAACTGATTGACAGGTTGGTCACACGAGTCACACATAGTGTTTGACACGTGTGACCAACTTTTTACTATTGATGCCGCCTATGCCGCATCAATAGTAAAAAGATCTAATGTAAAAATAATAAAAAAAATAATAAATAATGATATTCTCACCTTCCGGCGTCCCCCGCAGCCTTCCCGCCTCTCAGCGACGCTCCCGGCAACTCCCGGTCCCAAGGATGCATTGCGACAAATCACACCGATGACGTAGCATCTCGCGAGACCGCTATGCCATCTGGGTGATTCTCGCAAAGGACTCTTGGGACCGGAAGTTGCCGGGAGCGTCGCTGAAGGCGGGAAAGCTGCGTGGGACGCCGGAAGGTGAGAAATATCATTATTTTTTATTTTAATTATTGTTTTACCAGGGATATGGTACCCAGGGCCTGGAGGAGAGTCTCCTCTGCTCCAGACCCTGGGTACCATCCGCACATGAACCGCTTACATTGCGCATAGTGGGCATAGCCACATGCGGAAAGTAAGCGGTTCAATGCATTCCTATGGCGGCGGAATCATCGCGGTTACGCTAAATTAATGAACATGTTGCTAGATTTTCCGCAAAGCGTTTTTTCGCGGAAAATACCGCAACATGTGTACAAAACATGCGCAATCAATTAACAAGTATAGAATGCTTAATGCTTGCGTTTTTTTCGCGGTTTAACCGCGGAAAAACCGCGAAAAAAACGCAATTATTCCTGATCGTGTGCACTTAGCCTTAAAGGGGGGGGTTGTCCAATGGCGAAATCATTTTATCATTGATGGATAATTTTAAAAATAATACTTGGAGGCATAATTTCCCATGTTAAGAAAGATTGGGGACGTTGACATTCCCCCTAGTGGTGGCTGCGGTCACTACACCATCTCCTAACTTTCGGTCTGTGCCGGCAGTATTGGGGCGCGCTGCTGCGTCCACATAGCAGGAGATTTGACAATTGTTAAAGACCCATGTTCGTAAACGTAAGAAAATCTGCACAGAACTTTGTACCTTGCAGGTAAAGGGTGGACATCCATACCCATGCGGCATGCATTATATAAAAACTGTTCACGTTTTTCACCTTCCCTGAAAATGTACAAATCTTTCATTAAATAAGTGTTTTGTTTTTTATCCTTTTGCAGGGAAAAAAGTGCAGATAATGGCACATAACACACTTCAGATCACTTTCAACTAAAATAAAAGGAAAAAAATCATCGAGTTGTTAAATTGGTCAAATTAACCATTTCTTGGCTTTGTGTATGAATGAAATAATTGCTATAATTGTTACAACAGGTTCTTACCCATAATTTGGCTAATAAGTGGCCAAGGATGTGAGGATTCATTTCCACATCGAAAATCTTTACTGTAGAAATCTGGGAAAGTGGCGGCCGTCACAGCCGTGGTCTTATTGGTGTTTTGTGCATCTATTAAATGGTTAATTTAAAAGTTTTTAACAACTTGGTGCTGAGCTCTGCGGTTTGGTTTATTTGGGTTTTTTGCGGGGGCAGAGGGTGGGATGTTTTTGAATTTTGGGTGAAAGTGATCTTAGGCCATAGAGCAATGCATTGTGGTGAGGATCAGAGCGGATCGAGCGCGTGCTTTGCCGCGTAGGCCATGCATGTCCAGCGCTGGCAGCGGCCGCCATACAACACCGTGCTGACTGGTTGCGTCTCTTGCAGGACCCCGGCCCTCCACCACCATCGCCCCTGCTGGGGCTGAAGCCTCTGCAGCTGTTGGAGGTGAAAGCTCGAGGAAGGTTCGGCTGCGTGTGGAAAGCGCAGTTATTGAACGAACTGGTGGCCGTCAAGATATTCCCCATTCAGGTACGTGCCGTCCGCCGTGTTCCTACAGGATTCCTCGTTCCTGGAGCTCAGACGTGTGATCTCCATGCAAAGTGCACAAAAGTTAAAGGTCGTCTGTGCCGCCGTCCATTACACCTGACCTGTCAGAAGACTGCAGCTATGGGGGGTCAGAAACCCCCAATGTTTAACACGTCGCATTAAAGGCCCCTGCTGTCTTGCTAAGAAGCATTGTCCGCATAAGGACGTGGCCATGGACTTCACCTTTTCAATTTATTCTCTATTTCTGCACATTTTTTTTGTGTCGATGCTTACTCGGACCCTCATCAGGTTGGGCTTTAGAGCTGACTATTATTATCATTTAGACTTTTTAATCACTATTTTATTGTTCCTCCATCCAAAAAAGAGGCAATAAGCAGCAGTCTTAGAATTTAAGGCTTTTTTTTTTATTTTATATTTATTTTTTAGTCTTCCAAACTTTTTTTTTTATTTACTTTTTTAAACTTTTGTTTGCAGAAGTTGGAGGCTTTTTTTTTTTTTTTAAGGACTGGCTGCCATAGCATTCCAGTGCGGGACACTGTCTCACCACTCAGATGTTAAGGTCATTGGGGACGATGGCAAGTAAGGTGTTAACCGCCCAGGATCAGAGCTCCCTCTAAAGTCCCCGTCTCACATAGCGATATCGCTAGCGAGATCGGTGCTGAGTCACTAGTTTTGTGACGCAGCAGCGATGTCCCCAGCGATATCGCTGTGTGTGACATTCAGCGACGATCAGCCCCCCTGCTGGGTATCGCTGATCGTCGCTGAAATGTCAGGACATTTTTTTGATCGCTGGTCTCCCGCTGACAGGCACGCATCGCTGCGTGTGACAGGCGGGAGACCAGCGATCCGCTGGTAACCAAGGTACACAGCGGGTTTCCAGGCGCGGGGCTGTGCCTAGAAACCCGCTGTGTACCTTGGATACCAGCGCCCTGATGCAGGGAGCTGGTAACCAAGGTACACAGCGGGTTTCCAGGCACCGCGCAGCACCTGGAAACCCGCTGTGTACCTTGGTTACCAGCTCCCTGCATCAGGGCGCTGGTATCCAAGGTACACTGCGGGGTAACTAAGCGATGTTTACCCGCAGTGTCCTTGTGCTGATCGCTGCCTGTTTGGCAGCTCAGCAGTGATAATGTAGCGATACACCAGCGATCCTGATCGTTGTCGGGATCGCTGGTGTATCGCTATGTGAGACCCAGCCTTTATCCCGGCCATTAGAGCAGATCTCCAGTTCTACCACCTGTCTTAAATGCAGACACAGGGGGGCTTCTACGTGTTAACCCTTGGTTTTTCGCCCTTCAGGACAAGCTATCTTGGCAAAACGAGTATGAAGTGTACAGCCTGCCTGGCATGAAGCACGAAAACATCCTGCAGTTCATCGGCGCAGAGAAGCGCGGCACCAACCTGGACACCGATCTGTGGCTCATATCCGCTTTCCACGACAAGGTAAATGGTGACGGCGTCCACGCTGCACATTCAGACTAACATAGCCAGAGCGGTCTGAGTTGTGTATGTGTGCGTGAGCCAGTCCTTAAAGGGATCATCCACAAGCTGAAAAGCCTGTACGCACTACGTAGCTTTGTGCTAAGTGTTGATGGTTGGATGGCATATCTAGTAGCGCCACCTCGGGGGAAATAAAGCATTACACGGGTCCCATTGGCATCAGTGGGATGTGCATTATTGAATGATTTGGGACTTACGCAGTTTATTTGTTGCCAATGTGGCGAATCAATGAAGGCCTCTCTGTATTAACTTGCCCCACTTGGGTCCAATAGCCCTTTACTCCTAAATTACAGTTTTAAGTGTCTACATAGTTGCATCATGATCCTCCCCCCGGTATATTCGGTACAGGAAGTATTTATAAATGTAATGGTTGTAAATCTGCTCAGAAAAAGAGAGGCTAAAGAGTTATAAACTCTCTTGTCATAGTGAGCCACTGACAGATTCTCAGTTGACTCATTGTGTAGCATGCAACATAGGCGGTGCAATGTTTTTTTTTTTAAATGAAACCGTATTTATAAAATGATTTTTAAACCCAAATGTTCACATTGACGGAAAATGTAAAATGTCCGCCCAAAGGTGGACAACCCATGTTAAAGTAACCGTGCTTATTTACTTCCTCAAAGGGTTCACTCACAGACTTTCTGAAGGCGAACGTGGTGACGTGGAATGAACTCTACCACATCGCTGAGACCATGGCCCGAGGTCTGGCGTACCTTCATGAAGATATCCCAGGCCTGAAGGACGGACATAAACCCGCCATAGCCCACAGGTACGTGCTTCATCGTCTTCATGTTGTGTGTTGTGGCGCCACCTCGTCCCATTCTAATCACCGTATTGAACATTTCATCCTGAAGGGATATCAAGAGCAAAAATATACTCCTGAAAAACAACCTGACTGCGTGTATCGCGGACTTCGGCCTCGCATTGAAGTTTGAAGCGGGTAAATCGGCTGGTGATACTCATGGCCAGGTAGGTGTCCGGGTGAAATAATAATAATAATAATAAATAATAAGTGAAATCTATGAAATATGGGAGACCCCGCCTGTGGTTAGATATCAGCCTTGCCTATATTGCGTTTTTCTTTTCCTAGGTGGGCACTAGAAGGTATATGGCTCCAGAGGTGCTGGAGGGCGCGATAAATTTCCAGAGAGACGCCTTCTTGAGGATAGACATGTATGCATTCGGCTTAGTTCTTTGGGAACTAGCGTCGCGGTGCACAGCGTCTGATGGTGAGTTCACGGACACGGGCATCCATGCTTATGTTTTACAGCTATGCCAACATGAAAGGAGCTGTTCTGTCTCTTATTATTAATGTGATTGCCAAAAAGCAAGGTGTCTGCAGCCTTTCGTATACTTTGCCATCCAAGTTGGCAGATTTCTCATCTCTACTCGTACATCTCATTGCTGGTGACTTGTTACGATAATTCCAGTCTGGACCGAGGGTTTTTCTTGCACAATGAATCTTACACATTCTGTAATATCGCCGTAGGTCCGGTGGACGAGTACATGTTGCCGTTTGAAGAGGAGATTGGGCAGCACCCGTCTTTGGAGGACATGCAGGAGGTGGTTGTACATAAAAAGAAAAGGCCCATTCTAAGGGAATGTTGGCAGAAACACGCAGTAAGTACAACCCTACCGTGAGTGACCCGATCTGAAAATATAATTCCAACAATGGGAATCTGGTTACTTCTACAACCATAATTCAGATGTATGGGGCAGTTGTAGGATTTTCTGTTACAAATCTGCCATGTGGGAATTGGCTATATCTGCTATTCCATCCTGATCACCTATCCCAAAGACTTTCTGTAGTCCAGTCGTGCGCTTGTCTCCCCATGAGGACCCGCTGTACTCTAGCCGTGTTCTTGTGTCTCACCCAAGGACACGTATGTTACCCGTGTGCTTGTGTCTTCCCCGAGGACTTGCTGTGGCACTTGTCTTTCGCAAGGGCTCGCTTATAGTCCAACTGTGCACTTCTCTCTCCTGAAAACTGGTAGTCTCGCCATGTGCTTGTTTCTCCCCTGATGGCTCGCTGTAGTCCAGCTGTGCGCTACAGTCTCCAAAGAATTTGCTGTAGTCGAGCAGTGCAAATGTCTCCTCCCAAGGACTACCTGTAGTCCAGCTGTGCTCTTGTCTCTCCCGAAGACTTGTAGTCCAGCCACGCTCTTGTTTCTCACCCGAGGACTTGCTGTAGTCCAGCCGTACGCTTGTGCCTCTCTCTCAAGGACTTGCTTTAATGCAGCCTTGCGTGTCTATCCCTCAAGAACTCTCTGAAGTCCAGCCGTGCGCTTGTTTCTCATCTGAGGACTTTCTGTAGTCCAGCTGTGGACCTGTTTCTCATGAGGACTTGCTGTAGTCTAGCCGTGTGCTTGTCTCCCTCAAGGACTTGCTGTAGTCCAGCCGTGCTCTTGTGTCTCTCGAGGACTTGCTGTAATGCAGCCGTGCACTTGGCTCCCTCAAGACCTCACTGTAGTCCAGCCATGCGCTTGTTTCTCCCCTGATGACTTGCTGTAGTCTAGCCGTGCGCTTGTCTCCCTCATGGACTCTGCAGTCCAGAAATGCGCTCGTCTTCCCTGAGGGTCTCGCTGTAGTCCAGCCTTGACGTGTCTCTTGAGGACTCGCTGTAGTGCAGCCTCGCACTTGTCTCTCGAGGACTCACTGTAGTGCAGCCTCGCACTTGTCTCTCGAGGACTCACTGTAGTGCAGCCTCGCACTTGTCTCTCGAGGACTCGCTGTAGTCCAGCCATGTGCTTGTGTCTCTCGAGGACTCACTGTAGTCCAGCCTTGCGCTTGTCTCTCCAGGAATCGCTGTAGTCCAGCCTTGCGCTCAACTCTCGAGGACTCGCTGTAGTCCAGCCTTGCGCTCAACTCTCCAGGACTCGCTGTAGTCCAGCTATGCGCTTGTCTCTCGAGGACTTGCTGTAGTCCAGTCATGTGCTTGTGTCTCTCCAGGACTCGCTGTAGTCCAGCCATGTGCTTGTCTCTCGAGGACTCGCTGTAGTCCAGCCATGCGCTTGTCTCTCCAGGACTCGCTGTAGTCCAGCTATGCGCTTGTCTCTCGAGGACTTGCTGTAGTCCAGCCATGTGCTTGTGTCTCTCGAGGACTCGCTGTAGTCCAGCCATGCGCTTGTCTTTCCAGGACTCGCTGTAGTCCAGCTATGCGCTTCTCTCCAGGACTTGCTGTAGTCCAGCCATGTGCTTGTGTCTCTCGAGGACTCGCTGTAGTCCAGCCATGTGCTTGTGTCTCTCGAGGACTCGTAGTCTAGCCATGCGCTTGTCTCTCCAGGACTCGCTGTAGTCCAGCCATGCGCTTGTCTCTCGAGGACACGCTGTAGTCCAGCCATGTGCTTGTGTCTCTCGAGGACTCGCTGTAGTCCAGCCATGCGCTTGTCTCTCCAGGACTCGCTGTAGTCCAGCTATGCGCTTGTCTCTCGAGGACTTGCTGTAGTCCAGTCATGTGCTTGTGTCTCTCGAGGACTCGCTGTAGTCCAGCCATGCGCTCGTCTCTCCGAGGACTCACTGTAGTCCAGCCATGCGCTTGTGTCTCTCGAGGACACGCTGTAGTCCAGCCATGTGCTTGTGTCTCTCGAGGACACGCTGTAGTCCAGCCATATGCTTGTGTCTCTCGAGGACTCGCTGTAGTCCAGCCATGCGCTTTGTCTCTCGAGGACTCGCTGTAGTCCAGCCATGCGCTTGTCTCTCGAGGACACGCTGTAGTCCAGCCATGTGCTTGTGTCTCTCGAGGACTCGCTGTAGTCCAGCCATGTGCTTGTGTCTCTCGAGGACTCGCTGTAGTCTAGCCATGCGCTTGTGTCTTCAAGGACTCGCTGTAGTCCAGCCATGTGCTTGTGTCTCTCGAGGACACGCTGTAGTCCAGCCATGTGCTTGTGTCTCTCGAGGACTCGCTGTAGTCAGCCATGTGCTTGTGTCTCTCGAGGACACGCTGTAGTCCAGCCATGTGCTTGTGTCTCTCGAGGACACGCTGTAGTCCAGCCATGTGCTTGTGTCTCTCGAGGACTCGCTGTAGTCCAGCCATGTGCTTGTCTCTCGAGGACTCGCTGTAGTCCAGCTGTGCGCTTGTCACTACTGAACTCGCTGTAGTCCAGCCACTTGCTTGTCTCTTGAGGACTCGCTGTAGTCCAGCCTCGCATTTATCTTGACTCACTGTAGTTCAGCCTCGCACTTGTCTCTTGAGGATTTGCTGTAGTCCAGCGACATGCTTGTGTCTCTCGAGGACTCGATGTAGTCCATCTGTGTCTCTCTCCTGAGACCGTATGCCCTCTATTGGTGTAATTACCTCTGCTGACTGACATTATGACACATCTGTTGTGAACTCGGTGCCCTCCTGCCTCTGAATATTTTTCTTGTCTCTCTAGGGGCTGGCGATGCTCTGCGAGACGATAGAAGAGTGCTGGGATCACGACGCAGAAGCGCGGTTATCGGCGGGCTGCGTGGAGGAGCGAATTATCCAGATGCAAAGACTTACAAATATCATCACCACCGAGGACATTGTAACAGTGGTCACCATGGTAACAAACGTGGACTTCCCACCCAAGGAATCGAGTCTATGATACTTGCACTTGACCAACAGAACTCGGAGCTGCTATAAGCTAAGGAATGACTTTTGCCTTTTTTTCGGATGGTTGGTCTTTTATTGCGGCGTCCTCCGGACGGGACGCACCAGACTTAATTCATTCCACGTGACGGTTGTGCGGAGAAAAAAAAAACTAAAAACAAAAATAGAGGCAAACTTTTAAAAAATTTAAGAAAAACAAAATTTTATGGAATGAATAAAATATGAAGAAACACGGACCTCTCCGGATCCTCTCGCTCTCTGGATAATTCGCTGACCTGAGTTTTGTAAATGTCAGAAGGGACTGAAACCTTGAGTGAACTACTGCTATAAATATATATATGTATAAATATATATATATATGTGTATAAATATATACACACATATACCTATATGTGTATATATATATATATATCATACGAATATTTTTTTTTTTTTTTTAATCAAAGCATTTCATTTTCAGATTTACAAAAAGGGTAAATGTTTTTATCGCATTTGCTGTTGTGTTTCTATGAATGACTATTGTAATGCCAATATGACACAGCTTGTGAATGTTCCCCGTGCTGCTGTTCGATGTACAGAAACCGAAAAAGGAAGAAAAAAAAAATTTTTTTTAATTACTGTGGGACATTTTTAGAGGCTTCCAGGCATATAACCTCCCTCAACGAGCTATACCTCAGTTCCACAACACTCTCGAAATTAAATTATACTTTTTTTTTTAAGAAAAAAAATAACACTAAGCAATTTTAATAAGTGAACCAATTTTTTTTTTCTTTTTAAATACATATATATATATATATATATATATATATATGTATCACAATTACGATGTGTTACTTAAAGGTAAAGAGCCCATACGCTGTGTTTAACCCATCCGTCGCCATCCAACTGTCCCTCCTTTTGAGATGGATGAATTAAATACACGACTCGGTAAAATCTCGATCACGGGAAGGGTTAATGTTCGCGACAAACAACCATTCCTGAAGTTTTGGATTTTGTTCTTTTAACTTTCTTTTTTTTTTTTTTTTTTTTTCAAACCCTGCCCCCTCATCACTTTTTGTAGGTAAAACTTTACCTGCCGATGTATTATATAGGTTTGCTGTGTCTGAGGAATTATTGACAATAGAAGCATGTTTTTATTTGTTTTGTTTTTTTTTTTAAAGAAAAATAATTTCTTTTTAATTATTATTTGCAAGCTCTAACACTGGAACACTCAAGTTCTCCTCACTTTTCTTATTTATGTTGTTCGTCCGTTAAGTGAGCGGCCACCGCGGCCGTTTCCGGATTTCCTCAGGAAGTTTCACGACCCAAAATTCCTCACTATATGCTTTTTTTTTTTTTTTTTTTTTTTTTTTTTTTTTTTAAGAATTGCAATCACACAGTGCCATCGTGTCAGAGCAACATGCGAGATCCGACCTCCCGTCAATTTTCTCATGTTGACCTTATATTACAAAACTATCAGGGAAAATTTGGTGAAATGTACAAACCCTACATTATGCAACTCCTTTTTCCAGGTTTAACCAATACTGACGTGGGTAGCACAGATTACGTGTAGGGGGAGCGATACAACACTGGCACATGGTGGCGTTTTGGTTAAGACTTAAGAATAGGTGCCAAAGTCTGTCTCAATGTGGAGGAAAGACATTTAAAGCGATCCTGCCTGCATGAGACACCCCTTTAAATGTGGTTATGTTATTATGGATCCCCTACTAGCACTAGACTTGTAGATGGGGGTTGTCCAGGATTAGAAATGCATGGTTGCCTTCTTTGAACTTTGAAAAACAGCGCCTCCCTTGGCTTCAGGCTGTGTGTGGTATTGCAGTTCAGCTTTAGAAAAAAGAATGGAAGATAACTGCATTACCAGATATGGCATTAGACATGGCTGGAGCGGTTTTGGGGGGTACAAACACGGCAGCCATGTTTCTAACCCCCTTAATCAGTGTATAAAGGATATGCCCTTCCTACACCGAGTCTTGTCGGCCAATCTGAGGGGGATCATCTGACAAGCGCTCGGGCTTCAGAAGTGTTTTCTCTCTTCCTTTAAAGGGGTCCATGCAGGTGGCCGGTTTCCTTTATAGCCATCCATCAGCGTCTGCAGCCACGTAATATCCTCACCTAATGTTATGCAATGTCTTTCAGCGGCGGATACGACCAGTTACTGGGCTGTGAGTTCGGACTCGCCCCTATTTTACGGACTGGACGCCCCCGTTCTGGAAATCTTAATATGGCTGCAGCGCTGTAATGGCGACGGCCGCGTTGTAACGGATTTGTGCACGCCAAAGTCGACGTTCAGTGAAAACCTCCCTGACTCTAGTATTACATTCTGTCTATTATAACGCAGGAAATGTGTAATATTATTATTCTTTTTACAATATCACTGTAAGTGCTGAGCACCAGGCTGCCGCTTGGGATGGCAAAAAAAAAAACAAAACCTGTCCAGACTCTAGGAAAGCCCCTGAAATATGTAGAAATCCTACGATGAGTGTTGCATATTGAGAAATATTTCTATTACTTTATTTCTTTTTAATCTTTTGATCAGGTCTGTTGTGATTTACAAACCATTTGTATATGAGGAATGAAAGATGGTGTTTAAAGCTGATGGAGCAATGAGTGGCTGCAAAGCAGCGAACAGATCCGTAGCGAGACCTCACAAGTTGTAAAATGCTCCGTAAAAAAAAAATCATGTGAAATCGGGATAATAATTTACCCTAGAAGCGTTTTTTTAATTCTTTTTAACTTTGGTTACACACGCAGCAGTTATATTAGGTTATTTTGTTTCGTTTTTAGTTTACATGTTCTTTCTTGGCAGCTTCACGTGCCCAAAAAAAAGTGTAACAATCATGCAAAAAAAAAAAAAAACTTTACACGAGTCATATTGCAAGTTTTAATTGGTGGAGATCCGGATATTAAGACCCCACCGATTGCTAAAAGGAGGTGGTAGACGCTGCTCTCAGCTATTGAACATGGGCTCACTACAAAGTCTAGGCGTCCGATTCATCAGTTTTTGCAACACAATTCTGGCAGAAAAGTGTTTGAGCAAAAATTTAGAATGCTCTAGGGGGTTTTTATGCCAGTGGAGCCAATTTTTATTTATTTTTTTTAGACGGGAATGGGCATGGCCGAGAAATTTGTCATAATTTATGCCACCAAAGTGGAGCACATTATGACAAAATTGCACTCCAGTTCTTACACTGGAGCAATTAAAAGATCTGTTTTTTTATTAATTTGGCACAGCTTACCTGACTGGCACGAAACATGCCAACCTCGGAGAATTGGCTTGCTTTAATCCTCAGACGAGACGTAGTACTTGGTGCTTCTGCCCCTTCATTTTAGCAATCATGGGGGGGGGGGGGCTCTCGGAAAACTGACTTCACTTTATCAAACCTTATAACGTGTCTCTGTCCAGTTTTTTTATCACTATTTTAAAAAAAATTATTATTTTTTTTTTTTGTACTAGTCACTTCAATTGGACTGAGCTGCAATACCAGATGCTGCCTATAAACAACGGTGGCGCTGTTTTGGGACGTAAAAAAAACTAAAACCTTAATCTGCTAAAGTTATACGGCTGATGGCGTTAGAGCCTGTTCACACTACACGTAATCAAATACTGGGAATCTAATCCTAATTTTGACTTGAAATTAAAGTAACTGCTCAGGTTAAAGGTTGTTTTTTTTTTTTCTTTCTAGAAACAGCGCCACTCTTGCCTTCAGGTCATGTTTGGTATTGCAACTTAGATCTATTAAAGTGAATATTGCCTTATCATACCTAGCTAAGGCAGGGGTGGTAGGGATAAAAAAAAAAAACCTGTTAAATTTTAGACTGGTCCTTTTGCATAGGAAAATAGGTATTTTTTCTGTCTTTCCAGTCTGGACTGGTTTGTGCACTGGGAATCCCAGTGTAAATGACAATCTGATGTAGGAATCCGGCGTCCCTTCTGCAGCCTGGACTCCCATTTTCTGGCTCAGTGTTGGACGGGTGCGGAGCAGTGATACGTTTCATTCTCCCAATGCCTTGAGACATGTACTGAATGTAATGTACGGTGTTGTGATCGCGTCTCTGTGACAATAGCTCGATACTATCAACTGCCAATTTTTAGTTCTATGTATTTTTTTTTTTTTTAATTTACTGGTGTTTTCCGGTCTGTCGTTTGGAAACTTTCTATGACTTTTTTTTCTTCTTCTTACCAGGGTGCATTTGGTATATAATTATGCAGAAAGCTATTTATGGATTTAAATGCAGAACGATGCAAAGGGAAAGAGTCGTCTGATCGAGAATCATTTACCTCAGATAATTCAACCAGCAACTATGTTATATTATGCAGTTTTTTCAGTCCATAGAATAATCCGTTACCTCTGATCTTTTTGGTAAAAGCAATCCTAATTCATCTTGTCTGAACAGGTTGCTGTTACTACTGTTTCTTTATAATTGCAATTTTTCATATATCCTATATATATATATATATATATATATATATATATATATATATATATATATATATATATTTTTTTTTTTTTTTTTTTTTCCTTTCCTTCCCATCTGTTTTGCAAGAACCTACAGAAATGCCCTGGTAAAAAAGTGATTGTTAAATATTGTACAAATTAAACATGTATGCTATTCCCCACTGAAAAAAAAGGAAAAGAAAACTAATAAAAATGAAAATATGACACTTATTTTGACAATTTTTTTTTTTTGGGTACAAATGAAGGGGATACTTAGTCTGTGCAATTATGTGGTAGGTGATGTGCCATCTTGCTTTGCTCCGTGGTCATATTCACATTCTCACACGCCAATTGTAGGCTCCTTTAGTGGTAGGTACTAGGGCCAGCATGGACGGTATGATGGCTTTGCCATTAGTCAGCCCCACTACAATGCCCTACATCAGGTGTGGGGAACCTCCGGACAGTAGGCTGTTTATGGCTCACGATGAGATTTTCAGATTCCCAAGGACCAAAGTGCTCTGATCCTTTAATTTCTTATTATTCACTACAGGACGCTGCGAAACGTGCAGTGGAAGATTACAGCGGTCAGGACGTACTCTGTGGGTTTTCATCCCACAGAAAAAGAAAGCAGCAGCGTCTTGTGACATGTATGCCTCAGCCAATGTCTCCAGTTATGTATATGCTGCAGCCCCTTTTCTCCTGTGATTTATATGCCCCAGCCTCGGAGTCTGCTGTGATGTATACACAGAAGCCTCAGTATCTCCTGTGTGATGTATATACAGCAGCTTCGGTGTTCTGCCTGTGTGATGTATGTACTGCAGCTTCGGTGTCTCCTGTGTGATGTATGTACTGCAGCTTCGGTGTCTCCTGTGTGATGTGTATATACAGCTCTGGCAAAAATGAGACCACTGCATAGTTTTATAAAAATCAGCTTCTCTACATGTCTGACAGCCGTTCCATTCCAGTGTCAGTTGAATTCCAACCAGAGTTCACCTCATTCTACTTAATGTGCTTCTGATTAGGTGATCACCTGAACCAAATCTTATTTACCGAAGGAAAGTATAAAAAACACTGCTGTGGTGTTCACAATCCTCTTGCAATAGGACAAGCTAAATGGCAAAACAAGTGCTAGTAATATCCCAAAAGTAATAGGAATGAAAAAAATAACTTTTAACCATACCAAAGGAGTTGAAAAGAAAAGTCTTGAGTGAGGAAAAGAAAGGCTCAATTCTGGCTTTACTAGCAGATGTTGCCTCCATCCTTAAAATTTCTGAGACGGCTGTCCATTACAACAAGGTCAAGCAGCAGATATTGTGGACAACAAAGCTACAGACCGGCAGAGGGCAAAAACGACTCTCCACTGACCGGGATGACCGTCATCTTATTCAAATGTCACTCAGCAACTGCAGGATGACATCAAGTGACCTACAAAAGGAATGGCAAATTGCAGCTGGGGTGAAGAGCACGGCAAGAACAGTTCATAACAGGCTCCTAGAGGCAGGGCTCATGTCATGTAAAGCTAGAAGAAAGCCTTTCATCAATGAGAAGCAAAGGAGAGCCAGGCTGAAGTTGACACCTGACATCGTTCATCTGTTGGATTATGCTGTGCATCCCATTATATATACTTTGTGTACTAGGTCTGGCGATGTCTATGGCATTATAATATGTTTCATATGCACTGGTGGTTCAGTGATACTATTTACATCATAATGATTTGGCTCCTATGGGGATCCAGTGAAGTGGTGCGCCCTGTTGTCTTTACAGCATTTTTTCACGCATAGATTTTTTTTCATGTTCTCTCCTGTCTTTTTGAGAAAAGTTTATTAGTTAAAATTCATACAAAAATTTTTATATTTACTCTGTGGATTACTACATCTTTGTTGCCTAGGCAACTTGTGGTGTTTCTTGAATTAATTTTGGTGTGTCCTACACTATGATCCTACACATATAGTTCTGTACATTTATAATGGAATCTATTAAATGTGTGTGGTTGTGGAATATCTTAACAATTCATAGGTCAATCAATGTGTGGATGAAGGACCACCACATCGAATCCCTGTCATGGCCGCCCAATCTCCAGCCCTGAACTCCATTGAAAACCTCTGGAATGTAATCAAGAGGAAGATGGATAGTCACAAGCCGTCAGACAAAGAAGAACTGCTTACATTTTTGTACCAGGAGTGGCATAAAGTCACCCAAAAGCAGTGTGACAGACTGGTGGAAAGCATGCCGAGACGCATGAAAGCTGTGATTAAAAATCATGGTTATTCACAAATATTGATTTCTGAACTCTTCCTGAGTTAAAACATTAGTATTGTTTCTAAATGATTAAGAACTTGTTTTCTGCAAGCACTGGATTTTTTTTTTGTTATTTTGACCCATTTTCTGAAAATAAATATAAAATTTATTGCTTGGAAATTCGGGAGACATGTCAGTAGCTTATAAAATAAGAGCAATTTCAGCAGCAGATGAAGGAAGGGAGACACACTAGTCATTACTAGTGGGTAGGCGGAGCCCACATAGGATAGAAACACCTCAGATTAAAAAAGTGTTGACCGGCCCCTCCAGCATATAGGGCTCCTCCTACTCCAGCTCTCCAGTCTAAAATTTGAGGTCACAGAGGATAGTCGCTGCTGGAAGCAGCTCCTCAGAAGATTTTTTTATTTTAGTCGGACAGAGACTTGGACTGCCAGTGGTCTAGAGGTCTCAGCGCTGCTGGACCCCCACCTCTCCTTGGCGGATCTGTACTACCCTGTAAGGTGGTCCCTGCAGAACCCTGCCGGCCCTGGGGGATGGGATTGCTTCCCTGGCGGGACGCAAACCGCGCTTCTGGGGTCACTGCGTTCCCCGCCCTGGGGGGAAGCTATGGGCACAGCGCCACAAATCTCTAAGGGGTCCCTGTGGCGCTCAGCTGGGTGAGTACTCCACATTTTAATGTGTTTTGAGTGCTTCAGCGGCCGCTGCGGCAGCCGCTGCTACATGTATTCATGTGTGGTGATTGTGTACTTTTGTCCGCAGGTGAATACCTGCAGGACATGGGAGCGGAGTGAGTCGCGCGCTTTTTTTGAAACCGGCAGGGGGCGTGGCTTCCCTGCCTTTTTTCTCTTCCGGTCTCTCTCCTCTAGCGTGACGGCCATTACTGAAGGCCTTCTCGGGCTCCTCACTCTCCGCTCCCCCCGACCGACCGAAAGGAAGACACTACACCGCGGCCAGCTGGGTGAGTCGCTTCTACCTGTCAGGGCAGAAGCTTGACCCCCTCACACCCACAGCGCAGGAGGTACTGTCACACGGAACGCTTCCGCTGCGATCACAATAGCGTCGCTTAACTTTGCGATCGTTTGTTTTTTGTGATCGTCTTTAATGTCGCTAGTAGCTGCCACAGTGGGCGATCTCATTGACGACGCATAAGTGGTTAGCGATCTCCTTAGCGACTTTGGCGGTCATTGCGATGTACAATTCAGCGCAATATGTTAGCGATCTCGTTGGCGTTCTTGTTTAGTGTGGCATACCTTTAAAACTCTGTCCTGCAGCTGTTACCTCATAAGAGGCACCTGGGGCTCGCACACCCTTTCATTATCAAGGGTTGTGGGGAGTCTGCGACATTAACCCCTTCTTTGGTGGTTAACCCTTTATTGGGAGACAGCTGGGGTAGGTCTCTCTTTAAGAGCTTAACCCTTCAGCGTTCATTTTGCCTTTGAAAACCACACTGTTCTAGTTGCTAATATATTCCGGCACTTCAAATATTAGTAGGATGTAAAGAATAAATCTTTATAGAAGACGATGATAGCTCAAAAGAATAAATCTTTATTGAAGATGATGATAGCTCATTTATGAAAAACGTATCTCCATGAAAGAATAATGCATATAAGTATATTACAGGTACATCATTTCTCAACGTTTCGGCATTTCACGCCTTTTTCAAGAGGTACCTTTTACTGTGTAAAAAAGGAAGACAATAAAACAAAAATAAATAAATGAAAAACGCAAGAAAAACAAGTATATATGTACAAAGACCACAAATGAGCATATAAGCAATCACATATAAAAGCAAACAAGGTTGGGACACAGGAAACAAAGCCCACTGGGAAAAAAAACAGTAATGCAAATGAAGCTACAATGAAAAATAATAGTAATAATACCATATTCTTTTAACGATCTGTCAGTATATAATTACACTTATCACAATATGGACAGATCAACTGCTTAATAATATAGAGTTATATATATGTGTATGTAGTACATACCTCTCTCTATATATGTATATCTCTCTCAATATTTACCCATTGACATATAGTTGCGGCATATGTGAGGACATAGTTAAAAAGAACCATGTCAAAAAATATAATAATAATATGTCTCCGACCCTCTGATCAGACATAAGAGACATGACGACATGAATAAGAAGTTTAGGGAACGTGGTTATCCCGAGAGAGTTCTGGAAGATTCATGTAGAGAGGAGTTTTCTACGTCAGTATCGGATAAGAAAGACCAAGGATACCATCTGTAAATGTTTTTCATCCTTTCAAACATGGCATCCATCGGTCCATTTCAAGACATTGGAATGTCTTGCAGGCTGCCTATCCGGATGTTCCGGAATTTAGACAGAAACCTTTGATCTGCTATAAAAGGTCGAATAATATTAAGAACTTTGTGGTCAGAGCAGACATTGGTTCAATGAAAACAGGGCAAATACAGAGTGTGTTACATACTCCACGTAATGGGACATTTCCTTGTTTAGGATGTCTCCAGTGTTCCAACATCACAAAGGGTGATAGTTTTACACATCCCGGACGGGACGGCGATTTTTCATCAAGGGTCATTATACGTGTGAATCTTCATACGTCGTATATTTAATTAAGTGTCCGTGCGGTCTCGGATATGTTGGGAGACTACCCAGCATATCCGGGACCGCATTTCCCAGCATAAATCCACAATTCGCTGCGGACGTATTCTCCTACCTGTCCCCTCTCATTTTCTAGAGAATAAACACACCATTGCCCAACTTAAATATCAGGTAATTGACCATGTCCCTAAGTCAAGAAGAGGTGGAGATAGAGTTAAGAGATTGAAAGAACGGGAGTCGTATATGCATTATTCTTTCATGGAGATACGTTTTTCATAAATGAGCTATCATCGTCTTCAATAAAGATTTATTCTTTTGAGCTATCATCGTCTTCTATAAAGATTTATTCTTTACATCCTACTAATATTTGGAGTGCCGGAATATATTATTTACACTATATGACTTGTTCTCCTGAGCACCCGTATCAATAAGTGAGCATCCCCGTTATTCTTTTTTCTACTTTTGTTCTAGTTGCTGACAGGTTTTTGACCTGCCATATACTGTGTGAGGGCATGTCGGATCAGGGTCCAGGAGGTGCGGACCGTCTCCCAGATCCGCTACAGGATCAGTCTCGCGTATCTGACACACAGACCTCGACGGCATCAAGCGCAGCGGTCGGAGGTGTCAGTGATGACAAAATGGAGGCCCTCACTCGTTCTATTAATGGCCTTTCTGACCTTCTAGGTTATTGGGTGTCAGCTAGATCCTCTCATGGTAGGAAGCGACACAGGCCGATGCCTTCTTCCCCGCTTAGCGACTCGGAGATTTCGGGCATGGAGGGTTCCCCTTCAAGCTCGAATGGGGAGGTGTCCGATTCGGATAAGGAGGATCGGCAGGGACACTCTGCCTCTCTTTTGAGCCGTACAGAGGCTTTTATTGGAGCCATGAGGGAGGCGTTACAGTTACCAGAGGAGGTAACTAGACGTCCTGGTAAGTCGGCCCGGATGTTTCAGGAGTCGCATAGGTCGCGATCAGCCTTACCATCTCTGGACGAACTTAATGAGGCAGTGGAGAAGGAACGCCTGTATCCAGATAAACGTTTTCAGGGGACACGGTTTTTTGAGACGCTATATCCGTGTACGTCGGAGTTGATTGATAATTGGATTCCTTCTCCCAGCTTAGCAAATCCTCATTGCTTCCTGTTAAAGGGAAGGCGAGTCTGCAGGATCCGCTGGACAGAAAAACGGAGATGGCAGCGAAATCCATCTACGAGGCCGTGGGTCATTGATTCAGAGCTGTGCTAGGATCCATGTGTGCTTGTAAAGCTTCCCTGAGCTGGTTAGACCGTCTACGGACGGCGTGGCAAGATGGATCCCCACTATCCGAGGTAGAGGGGCTTTTCAAGTCATTGGAGGATGCAGCACGATATGGCAGTGATGCAGGTTTGGATACTGCCTCACTGCTGTCCTCGGCGATCACAGTCAGGAGAGCTCTGTGGCTTAGACAGTGGACCGGAGACGCGGTTTCCAAGCAAGGTTTGCTTTCTTTAGCTTACAAGGGTGGTCAGCTATTTGGATCTGACCTCACGGAGCTGATTGCCAAGGCAAAGGCAAAAGAAACGGCTTTACCGCAGCGAAGAGCTGTGTCTTCTGCGGCTGGCAGGCATAGTGCCGGTACTAGTCGGCGGTCCTTTCGGTCCAGGGGACGGTTCGGTCAGCCCTCTTGGGGATCGGGGCGTCCCTCTTTTTCGGGAAAAAAGAATGTTCAGAAATCCCGCACTTCCTGGAAACAGAGCTTCCGCCAAGACAAGCGGGAAGCTGACAAAAAGCCCGCTAAGGCGGACTGACGCCAGGGCCTCACTCGAGAGCTCTCGAGTGGGAGGTCGCCTGCTCCAATTCGAACCGATTTGGGCTTCCCGCGTGTCGGACGTCTGGGTGACGCGGGTTGTGTCGGCAGGCTATTTCATAGAGTTTCTTTCTCGACCCCCGGACAGTTTTTGCCAATCCCGCATTCCGTCAGAGCCCGAGCTATATGCCGCTCTACTGCGGGAGGTCGATTCCCTTCTACAGAAGGGTGTGGTGGTACCAGTTCCACCGGAGGACCGGGGAAGAGGGTTTTATTCCAACCTCTTTGTGGTCCCCAAGAAGGAGGACAAATTTCGCCCCGTTCTAGATCTCAAAAGATTGAATCGCATGTCCTCTCCTGGAAATTCCGCATGGAGTCACTTCGCTCCGTTGTGGCGGCCTTGTCGCAGAAACGATTTTTTGGTGTCAATCGACATTCGCGACGCTTATTTGCATGTCCCCATCGGAAGGGCCCACCAACGCTTCCTTTGTTTTGCCATAGGCCAGGACCATTACCAGTTTGTGGCTCTGCCATTCGGGTTGGCCTCAGCACCCAGAGTTTTTACAAAAATTCTGGCTCCTCTTATGGCGATTCTGCGAAGACAGGGGGTTACGATTCTTCCCTATCTGGACAACCTTTTGATTGTGGCGTCCTCAAAGGAGGAGGCGGTGACGGCTCGCAATCTATCCCTTCAGCTCCTGGAGGACTTCGGGTGGCTGGTCAATTGGGAGAAGTCGTCTCTGGAACCGTCGCAGTCAATCCTGTTTTTTGGGAATGCATTTCGACACGATACGAGCAGTGGTGTCTCTGCCTCCAGACAAGAAAGCGAGTCTTCTTCGTCATGTACAGGTCATGAAGTCTGCGACAGCAATGTCCCTTCGAAGGTGTATGCGCCTTCTGGGTTTGATGGTGGCGTCAATGGAAGCAATTCCGTTTGCCCAATTTCATTCCAGGGCTCTCCAAATGTTCATCTTGAACCGTTGGAATCGATCAGTTTTCACTGGATTGCAGTGTCATCATCTCCCACAGGGTGAGAGAGTCTCTAGAATGGTGGTTACGTCCGGAAGCGTTATCCCCGGGGAAGTCCTTCCTTCCTCCGAGGTGGTCGATCATAACCACCGATGCCAGCCTCACGGGCTGGGGGGGTGTCTGGAACGATCTCTGGATTCAGGGAGTATGGTCGTTGGAAGAATCTGTCCTGCCGATCAACATCCTGGAATTGAGGGCAATTTTTCTTTGCCTCCAACACTGGACGGTCCCTTTAAGCGGTCTACCAGTCCGAGTGCAGACAGACAACGCGACGGCGGTCGCGTATATCAACCATCAAGGTGGGACGAGGAGCTTCAGGCTCATGATGGAAGTGTCTCGAATTCTGGTATGGGCCGAGGCCAGAGTGCCAGCCATCTCTGCGATTCACATTCCAGGAGTTCAGAATATCACAGCGGACTTCCTCAGTCGCGAAAAGATGGATCCCGGAGAATGGAGTCTTCACCCGAAAATTTTTGCACTGCTGTGCTCCTGTTGGGGAACTCCCCAAGTGGATTTGATGGCATCCAGGATCAATGCCAAGTTACCGACGTTCATGTCCAGGTACAAGGACTCGAACGCTGTGGCAGTGGATGCTCTGGTGGCTCCTTGGGACCTATTCGAGCTAATCTATGTGTTCCCGCCGATACCCTTACTTCCTCTGGTGTTGCGACGGATCAGACTGGAGAGAGTCCCGGCTATGGTGATAGCCCCAGATTGGCCGAGGAGGACGTGGTTCTCGACACTGGTGTCGCTTCTGGCAGTGCCTCCACTTCCACTTCCTCTTCGCCCGGACCTGTTAACCCAAGGGCCCGTTCGTCACCCGGACCTGAAGTCTCTGCGTTTGACGGCGTGGCTCTTGAGACCGAAATCTTGACCCGTCAAGGTTTTTCAGCCGAGGTCATTGCCACTCTGCGAGCTGCCAGAGGTCCGGCTACTACTAGGATTTATCACAAGACTTGGGAAGCCTTCTTCTCGTGGTGTTCGGGTTCTTCTAGGAACCCGAGGATTTTTTCCATTCCCAATTTGTTGGCCTTTTTGCAGTACGGGCTGGACAAGGGTTTGGCAGTTAGCACTCTGAAAGGACAGGTTTCTGCTCTGTCCTTGCTGTTTCGGAAGACTATCGCTTCGCGTAGGGACGTACGTTCCTTTTTTCGCAGGGTAAACCGTCAATTTCCGCCGCGGAAGGCGCCTGTGTCTCCTTGGCGGCTCAATCCTGTCTTGGAGGCTCTTCAACATGGACCTTTTGAGCCTATGGACTCTGTTAATCTTTCCTTTCTCTCTTGGAAGGTTGCCTTCCTAGTGGCGGTCACTTCTTTGAGAAGGGTTTCTGATTTGGCGGCTCTTTCTTGCTCGCCTCCTTTTCTGGAGTTTCTCCCAGATCGCGTAGTGCTTCGCACACGGGGCGACTTTCTACCTAAAGTGGTGTCACAGTTTCATGTTAACCAGGATATTGTGTTGCCCTCGCTCTGTCCGGAGCCAAGGAATGCGAAGGAACGGGCCTTGCACACATTGGATTTGGTGCGGGCTTTGAAGTTCTATTTGTCTATTACTCAAAGTTTTCGGAAGTCAGATTCTCTGTTTGTGATTCCAGCAGGTCGTCGACGTGGGCAACGAGCTTCCAAGGATTCTATAGCTCGTTGGATTCGGTCGGCCATTTTAGAGGCTTACCGACTTAAGGGCGAACCTTGTCCGATTAAGATTCGAGCTCACTCCACAAGGGCTGTGGGTTCATCGTGGGCTTTCCATCAAGGAGCCTCGGCAGCTCAGCTCTGCCGGGCGGCGACCTGGCGCTCCGTCACACATTTACAAAACTTTATAAGGTGGACGTCAGTGCTTCCGCTGATGCGGCCTTAGGACGTAGGGTCCTGCAGGCGGCTGTAGTTTAAAGTTCTTGTGAACTTGTAGTTAGCGCTAGTTGCGCATTTATTTAGGTTGTTGGGTATCTGCCTCTGTTGGTTTTTTTGCCCACCCTTATTTTTGGACTGCTTTGGGACGTCCCACTAGTAATGACTAGTGTGTCTCCCTTCCTTCATCTGCTGCTGAAACACGGATTTTGGTAAGAACTTACCTGTAAAATCCTTTTCAGCGAAGAAGGAAGGGAGACACACATCCCTCCCATGGCAGAAGTGTGTTGTTGTGTTTTCAGATGCGGCGTGACCCTTCTCTGATAGCGATTATCTGGGCTGAGGTCGGCGGCTAAGGCTCTGTTCCAGCATCGCCAGCTCATCGCAGTGGTCAGGTTCAGTGAGTAGTACCTGAGACTGTGTGGTTTTTCTGTTATATGCATAACCTGTCTCCTTGTTTTTCTCTCTGAAATCCTTCAGAAGGGGTTATGTTGCTCCGCTGGTGATATTTACTCTTCCTTAAGCTTGGGTACGACTGGAGAGCTGGAGTAGGAGGAGCCCTATATGCTGGAGGGGCCGGTCAACACTTTTTTAATCTGAGGTGTTTCTATCCTATGTGGGCTCCGCCTACCCACTAGTAATGACTAGTGTGTCTCCCTTCCTTCTTCGCTGAAAAGGATTTTACAGGTAAGTTCTTACCAAAATCCGTGTTTACATTTTACTCAAATATACCTATAAAGAGAAAAATCAGACAAACTGAACGTTTTGCAGTAGTCTCAATTTTTGCCAGAGCTGTACATCAATGTCTCCTATATGATGTATATGGCAGTCTGTCTTCTGGGTGATGTTTCTGTGCCATTTTTTTTTTTTTATGTGATATGAATAAATTAAATTTTTTTTAACTGGAGCTGGAATACACTCTTCCTCTGCCAGTCACATCCGAGGCCTGGATGCGGTCCTGGCCTGTAACGAAGAGACCAGAAATGCTGTGGGCAACAGCATTAAGAGGATCGAACTAAGGCAGCGAGGCGGCTGGAGAGTTCACTGATGAGGTACTAGCAGGTGTATTTTTTTTTGCCCGGCTTGTTCCAAGTTACGTACAAATTAGAGTTATGAAAAGGCATACAGAACCCGGGGACGACCTGCAACAATATACCTTATGTGGTACGGAAGCGCAGAGGCGCTTATGAAACAGATCGATCGCAGACGTCGTTGGGATTTCTTTCTGGTGTATATGTAAAACAGACGCTGAAAACTTAAGTAAAAAAGGTTGACCCTCGTCTTCTGCAAAGCTAAAAAGTAGACAAGGAGAGGCTTTACTGTATGAAAATAAAATCTAAGACGCAGACATGTAGCCGTTTATATATCATTTTATACATATGAAATAAATTAAGACATTTAACTCAAAGAGGACATTGCCCACTGCCTGACGTCTGTGGGACAATTGGGGTATTTCTGAAGGGCTTCTGATATTTGGCTGTTATCTAGAAGTAACTTCATCAGTCTGTATTCCTTCTGCGTGCGAACGGACAGACCTTCCATTGGTTTAATCAGCTCCAACTGATAGAGATGTTCAAAAGCCTGAAAATATAGAGATTAATAAAGCTGCGCTGTCCTGTAAGTGTGTGTGTGTGTGTGTCCCTACACCAGAGCTCAGGGATAAGTGGCCTCAGATGTGGCGGCTGCTAAATACAAGTATAGGACAGTACAGTGGGTGATGCTAAATGGCTGGCACAACTTCAGAGGTAATTGTGTGGTGGGAACCATCCTATTGGCATTTCAGGTCAATGGTGGGTTTCAGAGCCATCCTGCTGGTCCATTCCCTCACAAGCAAGAAAGCATAGATAGTAAGAATTCAGGAGCCGTCTTAGCAACACTAGGTTACTGCAGCCAGAGGTACAAAGCGATCGGAGCAGGGGGCTTGGATCTAAAATATTAACCCCTTCACCCCCAAGGGTGGTTTGCACGTTAATGACCGGGCCAATTTTTACAATTCTGACCACTGTCAATTTATGAGGTTATAACTCTGGAACGCTTCAACGGATCTTCGCGATTCTGAGATTGTTTTCTCGTGACATATTGTACTTCATGTTAGTGGTAAAATTTCTTCGATATAACTTGCGTTTATTTTTGAAAAAAACGCAAATATGGCGAAAATTTTTAAAATTTTGCAATTTTCAAACTTTGAATTTTTATTCCCTTAAAACAGAGAAATATATCACACAAAATAGTTAATAAATAACATTTCCCACATGTCTACTTTACATCAGCACAATTTTGGAACCAAAATTTTTTTTTTGTTAGGAAGTTATAAGGGTTAAAAGTTGACCAGCGATTTCTCATTTTTACAGTAAAATTTACAAAGCCATTTTTTTTAGGGACCACCTCACATTTGAAGTCACTTTGAGGGGTCTATATGGCAGAAAATACCCAAAAGTGACACCATTCTAAAAACTGCACCCCTCAAGGTACTCAAAACCACATTCAATAAGTTTATTAACCCTTCAGGTGCTTCACAGTAACTAAAGCAACGTGGAAGGAAAAAATGAATATTTTACTTTTTAGCCACAAAAATTCTTTTACAAACTTTTTTTTTTATTTTCACAAGGGTAAAAGGAGAAAATGGACAGATAAGGTTGTTATGCAATTTCTCCTGAGTACGCCAATACCCCATATGTGGGGGAAAACCACTGTTTGGGCACACGGCAGAGCTCGTAAGGGAAGGAGCGACGTTTGACTTTTTCAAACTAAAATTGGCTGGAATGGAGATTGGATGCCATGTCGCGTTTGGAGAGCCCCTGATGCGCCTAAACAGTGGAAACCCCCCACAAGTGACACCATTTTGGAAACTAGACCCCCTAAGGTACTTATCTAGATCTGTTGTGAGCACTTTGAACCCTCAAGTGTTTCACAAAAGTTTATAAAGCCTGGGTGTGAAAAAAAAAAAAATCAATTTTCCACAAAAATGATTTTTTAGTCCCAAATTTTTGAATTTTCCCAAGGAAATTGGACCCCAAAAGTTGTTGTCCAATTTGTCCTGAGTACGCTGATACCCCATATGTGGGGGGGGGGGAAACTGTTTGGGCGCACGGCAGGGCTTGGAAAGGAAGTAGTAACGTTTTGGAATGCAGACGTTAATGGGGGTCATGTTCCGTTTGCAGTGCCCCAGATGAGCCTAAACAGTGGAAACCCCCCACAAGTGACCCCATTTTGGAAACTAGACCCCCTATGGAACTTATCTAGATCTTTGGTGAGCACTTTGAACCCCAAAGTGCTTCACACAAGTTTATAATGCCCGGGCATGAAAATAAAAAATCCTATTTTTTTCCCACAAAAATTATCTTTTAGTCACTAATTTTTTATTTTCCCAAGGGTAACAGGAGAAATTGGACCACATAAGTTGTTGTACAATTTGTCCTGAGTACGCTGATACCCCATATGTGGGGGGGAACCACTGTTTGGGCGCACGGCAGAGCTCGGAATGGAAGGAGCACCATTTGACTTTCTCCAACCAAAATTGGCTGGAATTGAGTTTGGATGCCATGTTGCATTTGGAGAGCCCCTGATGTGCCTAAACAGTGGAAACCCCCCACAAATGACCCCATTTGGGAAGCTAGACCCCCTAAGGAACTTATCTAGATTTTTGATGAGCAATTTGAACCCCCAAGTGCTTCACACAAGTTTATAACGTAGAGCCGTAAAATTTAAAAATCATATTTTTTCCACAAAAATGATCTTTTCACCCCAATTTTTATTTTTCCAAGGGTAACAAGACTCCAAAAGTTATTGTGCAATTTGTCCTGAGTGCGCTGATACCCCATATGTGGGGGTAAACCACTGTTTGGGTGCATGGCAGAGTTTGGAAGGGAAGGAGCGCCGTCTGACTTTTTCAACGCAGAATTGGCTGGACGCCATGTCGTGTTTGGAGAGCTCCTGATCTGCCTAAACAGTGGAAACCCCATAAATGACACCATTTAGGAAACTAGACCCCTCAAGGAACTTATCTAGATGTGTGGTGAGAACTTTGAACCCCCAGGTGTTTCACTAAAGTTTATAACGTACAGCCGTAAAATAAAAAATCTTTTTTTTTTTTTTTTTTTACAAAAATGATTTTTTCGCCCCCAATATTTTATTTTCACAAGGGTAACAGAAGAAATTGGAACGCAAAAGTTGTTGTCCAATTTGTCCTGAGTACACTGATACCCAATATGTGGGCGAAAACTACTGTATGGGCACACGTCGGGGCTCGGAAGGGAAGTAGTGACGTTTTGGATTGCAGACTTTGATGGAATGGTCTGGGGGCGTCATGTCACATTTGGAGAGCCCCTGATGCACCTAAACAGGGGAAACCCCCCACAAGTGACCCCATTTTGGCAAATAGACCCCACAAGGAACTTATCTAGATGTGTGGTGAGCACTTTGAACCCCGAAGTGCTTCACAGAAGTTTATAACGCACAGCCGTAAAAATAAAAAATCTTTTTTTTTTTTTTTTTTTTACAAAAATAATTTTTTCGCCCCCAATATTTTATTTTCACAAGGGTAACAGGAGAAATTGGACCCCAAAAGTTGTTGTCCAATTTGTCCTGAGTACGCTGATACCCAATATGTGGGAGAAAACTACTGTATGGGTACACGTTGGGGCTCGGAAGGGAAGTAGTGACGTTTTGGATTGCAGACTTTGATGGAATGGTCTGGGGGCGTCATGTCGCATTTGGAGAGCCCCTGATGCGCCTAAACAGTGGAAATCCCCAACAAGTGACCCCATTTTGGAAAATAGACCCCACAAGGAACTTATCTAGGTGTGTGGTGAGCGCTATGAAGCCCCAAGTGCTTCACAGAAGTTTATAATGTACAGCCGTAAAAACAAAAAAATAATTTTTTTTGTACAAAAATGATATTTTCGCCCCCAGTTTTTTATTTTCCCAAGGGTAACAGAAGAAATAGGACAAATTGCACAATAACTCTTGGGGTCCAGAGTACGCTGATACCCCATATGTGGGGATAAACTACTGTTTGGACGCATGGCAGAGCTCAGAAGTGAAGGAGCACCGTTTGACTTTTTCAACGCAGAATTGGCTGGAATTGAGATCAGACGCCATGTCACATTTGGAGAGCCCCTGATGTGCCTAAACAGCGGAAACCCCCCAATTCTAACTCCAACCCTAACCCCAACACACCCCTAACCCTAGTCCCAACCCTAACCACAAACCTAACCCTAACACACCCCTAATCCCAACCCTAACCCTAACTTTAGCGCCAACCCTAACCCTAAGTTTAGCCGCAACCCTAACCCTAACGGGAAAATGGAAATAAATACATTTTTTAATTTTATTATTTTTCCCTAACTAAGGGGGTGATAAAGGGGGGTTTGATTTACTATTTATAGCGGGTTTTTATGATTGGCAGCTGTCACGCTAAAAGACGCTTTTTATTGCAAAAATAGTTTTTTGCATCGCCACATTTTGAGAGCTATAATTTTTGCATATTTTGGCCCACAGAGTCATGTGAGGTCTTATTTTTTGCGGTACGAGTTGACGTTTTTATTTGTACCATTTTTGAGCAGGTGACATTTTTTGATCGCTTTTTATTTCGATTTTTGGGAGGTTAGAATGAACAAAAATCAGCAATTCATGAATTTCTTTTGGGGGAGGCGTTTTTATTGTTCCGCGTGTGGTAAAATTGATAAAGCAGTTTATTCTTCGGGTCAGTACGATTATGGCGATACCTCATTTATATCATTTTTTTATGTTTTGGCGCTTTTATAGAATAAAAACAATTTTATATAAAAAATAATTATTTTTGCATCGCTTTATTCTGCGAGCTATAACTTTTTTATTTTTTCGCTGATGATGCTGTATGGCGGCTCGTTTTTTGCGGGACAAGATGACGTTTTCAGCGGTACCATGTTTATTTATATCGGTCTTTTTGATCGCGCGTTATTCCACTTTTTGTTCGGCAGTATGATGATAAAGCATTGATTTTTTGCTTCGTTTTTTTTTTTTTTTTTTTTAAGGGGTTCACTAAAGGGGTTAACTAGTGGGACAGTTTTATAGGGGGGGCCGTTACGGACGCGGCGATACCAAATATGTGTACTTTTATTGTTTTGTTTTTTTTATTTACAGGAAGAAATGAATTTATTGGGGAATATTTTTTTTTTTTATTTATTTATTTTGGATTTTTTTTTATAACATGTTTATTTTTATTTTTTTAACTTTTTTACTTTGTCCCAGGGTGGGACATCACTGTATTTTATCAAATCGCTGGTGTGACAGTGTGCACAGCACACTGTCACACCAGCGATCGCTCAGGCAGTGCAGCAGGCTTCTCAGTGCCTGCTCTCAGCAGGCACTGAGGAAGCCGCCTCCCTCCAGGACCCCGGCGCCATCTTGGATCCGGGTCCTGGGAGGGAGGAAGCCCTCAGAACAGCGCGATCACATTGCGCTGGTCTGAGGGTCTCAGGGGGGCGCGCAGGGAGCCCCCACCCTGCGCGATCCTCCCGTGCCCCCAGTACACCGCGATCATGTTTGATCGCGGTGTGCTAGGGGTTAATGTGCCGGGAGCGGTCCGTGACCGCTCCTGACACACAGTCACGGGTGTCAGCTGTGATAATCAGCTGACACCCGGCGGCGATTAGCTGCGCACCCCTCAGGAGCGCAGCTGATCGCCTATGACGTACTATCCCGTCCATGGGCAGAATGGCACGGGTTTTATGGACGGGATAGTACGTCTAATGTCAGAGAGGGGTTAAATGACATAACTATTTTGTAGAGGAGTGAGACAGTTCGCACTGTGTCCAGCAGAGGGCGTTGTGTTCAGTACGAGCAGATACTAAAAGCTGCTACTAATGAAAACGGGGAACATGTCATTACTAATGCTACAAAGGATTAAAGTTTCTCACCTTCAGGACGATGGGGGTTTCAAAATTGTAGACAGAATGAGATTTTCTTTGAACAAATTTCTGAAATTCTGGGGAAAAAAAACAAAATGTATTGACAATAGGAGCGTGCTTAGACGGGTTGACCTCTAGCGAACAATCCCTTTTCAATGACCCAAATATCCCCAGAAGAGCAAAAAAAATTCTCCGCTCCCAGTGTTGTGAACCTTCATTATATCGTGTGAGCACTGAATCCAATCAACGGCCGCAGATTACGCTACAAACAAGGTCACGAGACCGTTCTGCGTTATGGGTGGGCTCCGGAGTAATTGCTGCAATCAGAGCAGGTTCAACCTCTTAGATGTCATTGTCAATCGTGACCGCAGCATTTAAGAGGTTAGAAATTGGGAAAAAAATAGAATGGGAGTCCCTTATTCATGTAGAAAAATCTAAAAAGTTTAACTCAAGTTCAAAAAATATTTTTGTTAAATTCCACGCCATCTGTAATTTTATTTTTTTCAAACTTCATATATGTATATTATATGGCAAAATCATTGGTGTCGATCAAAACTACAACTTGTCCCGCAAGATAAACAAGCCCCCGTACACCTCCTATGTTACACGGAAACAAGATCTATGGCTCTTAGAAATGGAGAAAAAAAGAAAACTAATATTGGCCACATCTAGGGGTTAAAAATTGTGTACTGGACAAATTTTTGTTCCAGAATTTTTTTTAAATTTCTTTGTAACGATTGCAGGTGTTTTCCCCACATTTTTTAACAAAATATGCTGCAGGGTTTTTTTGAAGGGGTGGTAGCCATGCTCCAAAGTGGATTCAGAAGAAATAGAAATTGTAAAGTTATTCTTCTTACTGAACTGACTTCATTTTGTGGCTCAAAAAAAAAAAAAAAAAAAACGCCTGGGTTTAAAAAAAATAATAAAATGCTGTGTGTGAAATGAGCATGATCGCACAGTGATGCACTCGACCTTGATATCGGTAGTGAAAAGGTTATTTGCCAGGAACGGAAAGTACGATCCCACCAGCAGCGCCCCCTAAAGTGAAGCGGTGTATTATGGCGGTCCGCCTGCAGGTGATCGTGATGGCACAGCAGCACTTTGGAAACAACAGAACATCAAGGTGCCTCAGTTACCTAAAGCCGTGATGTAACAAGACATAAGGACGTAGGAAGGGGCGAAAAGCAAAACAGCGGACAAAAAGAAAAAATCTGGTGAATTAGTAGGACGTACTATCGTAAGTACTATGGGAGGTACTGTAATCACAGATCTTACCATTGTGAACCATCTGGAAATTGAAGGGCTCCCCAGTATAAATTTCTTGCAGGTGTTTCATGGCGATCACCAGACACATTTCCAGAACAGAGAGGCCTGAGGACAGAGGACGTTGGCATAATTTCCAAAATGATTACTTTTCTAAATAGAAGTAATCCTGCAATTCCTGACCGCACCAGCAGAGGGCGTCAGTGACCTTTCTCAGTGCTGGCGTTTATCGGACCTGATGGGACTCACCGTGCAGGATGTTGGCTTTGGAGTCCATGCTGCGGAGTCTATAAGCTTCCACAAAGTCGGCAGCGTTCAGGTGAGGATGAGACACATTAACTCGACACAGGGCCAAAAGCTGTAAGGCAGATCACATACGGTGAGCATATGTACAGGACATAAGTCACTTATAACGGCTGCCTGAACGCAGAAATCTGCACGCTGGCAAAAGTCATTGATTTATACAATTTTTAGGCTTCACCATTTCTCTTTATCAGAACGTTTGGAAAAGTGTTGAAAAAAAAAATTTGACAAATGAGTCACCGCAGCTCCGATAACTTTGCATCAACTTTCAAGTCAGGAACAGGCATTTGGGGAGGTGCGTTATATGCTTATACTGCACACCAACCCCAGGACCGCCTGCGGCTCCTGACCTGAGCGTAACCGCCTCATATATGTCCAAGGCCGGTCCATGCTCCGACGATGAATGTCGTGTGTGTGAATCCGGCCTTAGGGACACACTTCTGACTTACAGAGGCCATCGCTACTAAGAGCTGAAGGCTGGGGACTGTTCACCCACATTGTGGTTTCTGTGGCACGGTGCCAGGTGGAACCCACTGACTTATTAGAGGGTCCTTGCTGATTTCATGAGTAGCGATGAGCGAACGTGTTATCCGAGCATGCTCGTGCGCTAGCCAAGTGTCTTCGGCGTGCTCGAATAATACGGTCAAGTCTCGGTGGATGCATGTCTCACGGCTGTTCGACAGCCACAACACATGCAGGGATTGCTTGCTTGTTAACAGCAGCGAGACATGCAGCTGCGGGGACTCGAACATATTTTTCAAGCACGCTGAAGTTGCAACCGAGCATGCTCCGATAACACGATAAAATCAAAAAGGTACTGACCAGTAGCATCTGCAGGGATCGTATGTCCTTAGACGCGTTAAACTGCTTCAGAAGAACATCTTCCACTGTCTTGTTTTCCAGCAGAGTCTGAGGAACAGCAAATATGATCAGAAAACGAACAAAAAAAAATTATGTTAGCTATATATACACTGTATAGTAATAATAATAATAAATTAATAAAAAAAAACAATACAAGCATCATTTTTATTGCAAATCGTGCTGATGCTCTGGCATGGCTCCCGGTGTTTGTCTACAAGAAGCGGCCTCAGCAGTGATTAGGACTGCGACTGAATGATGGGAACAGTGATGCCAGCAGTACAGCGAGAGACTGGCAGCGGTCACTGACTGGCCGCTTATGAGAAAAGACCAGGAGGACCGCTGAAGCTTCCACAACAGGTACACAGGGGTAAAAAGAGGCAAGTTTTAGGTTAGAAATTTATATACATATATGTGTGTGTTTCGGTATTTTAGCTGCCTCTTTTTAAAGGGACCAAAAGTAATTGGACAATTATCTTGAAAGCTCTTTAGTGGGCTTTTTTTCTCGTTAATCCATAATCAGTTAAGCAGGTAAAAGATCTGGAGCTGATTCTAGGTGTGAAATTTGCATTTGAAAGCTGTTGCTGTGAACCCACAACATGTGGTCAATGGAGCTCGCTATGGAAGTGGAACAGACCATTATTAAGCTGAAGAAATCTATCAGAGAGCAGAAATGTGAGGAGTGGCCAAATTAACAGTTTGGCACATTGTAAAAAAAAAGAATGCACTGGTGAGCTTGGAAACAAAAAAGCCTGGATGTCCATAGAAGAAAACAATGGTGGATGATCACTGAATCCTTTCCCTGATTAAGAAAAACCTCTTCATAACATCCACCCAAGTGAAGACTACTCTCCAGGAGGAGGAAGTAGGTGTCTCAGTATCTAAGTCTCCCATAAAGAGAAGACTTCATGAGAGCAAATACAGAGGGGTCCCCACAAGGTGCAAACCATTCATCAGCCTGAAAAAAGCTCGATGAATCCTGTGTGCTCAGGGCGATAAATTCTGCTCAGATTCAACCAAATGTATTAAGGTTGAATGGACCACACAGGACAGATGGACAATGACCCAAAACATCCTGCAAAAGCAAAAAAGTGGAATATTCGGCAATGGCCAAATCTTCACCAGATCTCAGCCCATTGAGCCGCATTTCACAGGATGAAGACAAAATCTAAGGCAGAAAGACCCACAATCAAGCAACGACTGAAGTCACTGCAGTAAAGGAAGCAAAACATCACAGAGGAGGAAACCCGGTGATGTGACATCCATGACTTCCAGACTTCAGGCCGTCATTGCTGCAAAGGATTCTCTACAAAGTATTAAAAATGAACATTTTTTTTTTATAAAGTTTGGTTCGGGTACCAGAATGGAGTCAGCTCTGATGTCAGTTTTAGTAAATACCCATGAAATAAAAATTCTGCAGTATTATGCCGTTTCTCCATTATGCTTCTTGGAAATTGGGCACTCTATCGATGTATGGATTGGGGTGTCACACATAACGTCTGTCATTCACGTGGTCTTGTGCCACACATGTAATCATCAACTTTGAGGCAAGCGAATGGCTGCAGCGATCAAGTTGACGATGGACACAAAGTCATTGAAGCAGGACCTGCGACAGATCACACAGGTCCCAGGGGAAGGTTTTGTTGGGTTGATGTGATCTATACAAGAGCACGACATTCGCGTATTACAGGTGTGTCCTTCCTTACTTTGTATATGTCAGGTTTAGAAAATGTGCTCGATTTATAATAAGTTGCCACGTTGAAGCGTTGTCCAGGACTTCGGTCATCCATGTCAGTTCCGTGGGGGTCAGACATTTTGTACCCCTCCACAAATCATCTGTTGATAGGTCTCGTGGTCACCAGCTATATACAGTACGTACACAGGAGCCAGACAGTATAGGTCCAGATATTGTGTAGTGGACATTATCGGTACTGGTGCTCGTCTTACATTCACTTCAATGGAAACGGAGCTGCGCTCCCTGAAAGCGGCCGCTACACAACGTACAGAGTCATGCTATTCAAACTCTGTCGGACCCCCGCTGACCTAATATTGATGATTTATCCTAAGGATAGGTTATCAATATCAAACTCCTGGACAATGTTAAAAAAAAAACGTACACTTTTTTTTACTGGATGGCTGTGACTGATGGCAGCAGCAAGTTCTCATGTTTCCGTATTTGTTTTTTTAACGAGGAGAATGTATTATTGAGCTGGTATTGTGCCAAATCATCTCATTTTAACACAGTTCTAGAAAAATGGAGGGTGGCAAGTCTAAGGCTATATTCACACGTTGCATTTTTGCTGAATATTTTCTGCAGGCAAAACCTGCTCTCTTGGCAGTAAAAAAAGCTGCTTACAAAAAGTAGGTTTTGCTGCATTTTTGCTGTTTTTTTGCTGCGTTTTTATTGTCTCTTGTGCATGCTGATGAGGTCTAGTGCCCCAAAAAAATCATGACGCAACTTCCTTAGGTTTTTGAACCAAAAACAAAGCAAAAACTGATACCCGAGTTTTTCACTGCATTTTTGCACTTACTGATTGCTTTCTATGGCTATGTTCACATGTTGCGTTTTTGCTGCATTTTTTTTAATGCAAATTTTAAGCTGCGTTTTACAGTACGAGCAAAAGCTATGAGTTTTCAGAAATCTCATGCACACATTTTCTTTTCTGGACTAATTTGGAAAATTGCTGCATTTTTGCAAACTGCAGCATGTCACTTCTTTCAGCATTTTTTTTTCACTCAAAGTAATGGATAAGTGCAAAAAACAGCAAAAAACACCAATATCAGGTTTTGGTGCTTTTTTTATGCAAAAACTTCTAAGAAATTGCATCATGATTTTTTGGGGGCCACTAAACTTTATCAGCATGCACAACAGATAACAAAAACACAGCAAAACCTATGTTTTGCAAGCAGCTTCTTTACTGCCAAGAGAGCAGGTTTTGCCTGCAAAAAAAAAGGCAGCAAAAACGCAACGTGTGAACAAAGCCTATGGGTGAAAAATGGTGAATAACTGACAAGCTACAGCAGTTTTTCAATTCAGTCAGGAAAAAAAAAAACAATGTGTGTGCATGACATTTATTAAACCTCTTAGCTTTTGCCGATACTGTAAAACGCAGCTTAAAATTTGCATTAAAAAAACGCAGCAAAAGCGCAACGGCCTTAGTCTTTTTACCTGAAGATTTGAATTCCATTGCTCTGCAAATTGCATTTCTGGAAATCCTGGAGCCAGAGAGAGAAGATCTTCAAAAACTTTCTGGTAGTCTGAGAAACCGAAGGAGTTCAGTAGATGAATCTGTCTGTGGGAGAAGCGAGATTTCACCCTTTTCTCCAGAAGCTCCAGGACATCCTGCAAGAGATCAGCACAGTCCATTATTACATCCATGGGCTCCGAGAATAAAAGAAATCTGGTGTCTGCAAGACAGCCATACAAATCAGATCATTCAGCAACCATCTCTGCAGACACAGTCATACACAGGAGCGATCGTTCAGCCAAGCACTCATGGTCTCAATGAGAAAACCGCTGACTGACATCACGGCTTATCGCTGGGAGAACCATGCGATCAGCAGTCCAAAATCACACATGTCTAATCAACAACTCTCCTAACCATCTGTTGGCGCTCAATGTCTTCCTGTGGCAAAATCCACCTTTTTCTGAGGGTCTCTGGAGAGGCTCCCGCTGAAAGGGCTGGTGACCATTTCATGCAGCTTTTTAGGACTACCCCTATTTATGGCTGGACCGTACACACAGTGCTTTTTTTTTTTACCTATTTGCTTAAAAATTGTAAGCTCTTGCGAAAAGGGGCCTCACTCTTCTTGTGAATTGTTGAATTATTAATAATAATAATCTTTATATAGCGCCATCATATTCCACAGCGCTTACTCTGTGAGGTCTGATCATCATTTGATTAGTATCCTAATATGTTGGCGCTATAGAAGTAAAATTATTACTGGGGGATATCCGGGCAACCATTTTCTAGTTATACAGTAAAATTACAACTGAACGGATGAGGTGCACACTTACCAGTCGACATGTGAGCCCAATGACCGCCACAGGCGCCTGAGCTGATTGCGCTATGTCAAAGAGATTATAAGCAACGTTTGGGTTTTAAGATGGGGAAACAGGAAAAAATCATCCCAAAAGAATAACAAAGGGGGCGGTTTTTGCGGGCACCTGGAAATTTAAAAAGGGAAAATCAAATAAGCCCCAAAAAACTCTTTCAAGGAAACTTTCCCCTTAGAACTCCGTCAGAGGCCTCTCACCCAGCCAAATCAGATCTCCGCTTGCACTGAAGAGAACAAAAGCCCCAAAACCAAGTTGCAAACGAGTGTCTAGTTTAGTTTCTGATTCATGTCATGAGGGAAAGGTTTATCATAGAGTGGATTTTGACTTTAAAAAGGGTCAAGCAAACTTCAGGGGCCGTCCGATTATGGCTGCCCCGGGTCCCGGCGGAGCAGATAGGTTCCTATATTGATGAGGCTGTCACGCCGGGTCGGAGGGCCCCGCACCCGTACGT
>JARQOD010000007.1:80192949-80247429 GCA_033576555.1 Oophaga sylvatica | reverse complement strand
AGGGGGGCATGAGGTGACGGGGCCGCGTGTGGAGAGGGGGGCATGAGGTGACTGGGCCGCGTGTGGAGAGGGGGGCATGAGGTGACGGGGCCGCGTGTGGAGAGGGGGGCATGAGGTGACGGGGCCGCGTGTGGAGAGGGGGGCATGAGGTGACGGGGCCGCGTGTGGAGAGGGGGGCATGAGGTGACGGGGCCGCGTGTGGAGAGGGGGGCATGAGGTGACGGGGCCGCGTGTGGAGGGGGCATGAGGTGACGGGGCGGTAAGGAGGTAGGTGACGGGGCCGCGTGTGTGGAGAGGGGAGCATCAGGTGACGGGGCCGTGTGTGTGGAGGGGGTGCATGTGGAGAGGGGGCGCCAGGTGACGGGGCGCGTGTGGAGAGGGGGCGCAGGTGACGGGGCGCGGTGTGGAGAGGGGGGCGCCAGGTGACGGGGCCGCGCGTGTGGAGAGGGGGGCGCCAGGTGACGGGGCCGCACGTGTGGGGAGGGGGCGCCAGGTGACGGGGCCGCGCGTGTGGAGAGGGGGGCGCCAGGTGACGGGGCTGTGTTTGGGGAGTTCCCATCATGTCATACTGGTGTGTGGCAGATACTATTGGCCTAGGTCTCTTGGATACATTCATGGGTGACGTGTCTGCGTTGGTTCTTTGCAGGTAGTGATGTTTGCTCTGCAGCCATGTACAGATATTGTCAGTGATGTACGATATGATGGATTTGTCTTGCTACAGCTACTGTAAAACTTTCAATACTAACTTGGGTGATGACAAGTTTTACAAGTGTAGAAAAAATGTGTCAAACTAAGAAGCTTTCAAAAAATAAGTGTTAGCTGACAAACTGAAAAGTGAATGAACAAAAGAGAAATCTAAATCATATCATTATTTTGTGATCGCCCAGCGCCTTCAAAACAACATCAATTCTTCTCGGTCACTTGTACTTGCACAAAGTATTTCAGGGAACTCGGCAGTAGGTTGTTCCAAACATCTTGGAGAACTAACCCCAGATCTTCTGTGGATGTTGCTTGTGCGGATCTTTTTGTCTCTTCATGTGATACCAGAGAGACTGGATGATGAGAGATCAGGGCTGTGTGTGACCAGATCATCACTTCTTGTAATCCTTGTTCTTCTTTACACTGAAGATAGTTCTTAACTCCTTACTAGTGATAGGCGAGCATTCTCGGGTGCTATCCGACTATCTTGGGCATGTTCGAATAATATGTTTGGGTCCATGTAGCTGTCTAACAGCCACGAGACATGCTGCAGCGTGGGCTCTAACACGCTTTTTTGAGCACGCCGTAGACACTCAGCACACGAGCATGCTCTGATAACAACTTATCCGAGCACGTTCGCTCATTACTACGCCTGACACCTTTCTGCACCCCAGTTCCTATTTTTTTGTGTGCCTAGTTTGCCTTAGATCAAGAATAGAACAGACATCTTAGAATTTTTCCAAATTATTATGAAAACATTTACAGCACATCCTGCACTGAACATCTGAACCCAATGTATTATATATTTCAGGAGTCTGAGTTTGTCCATTTTATACCAACTCCACCAAAATGGACTCCGACTCCACAACTGTGCCAACCACTGCGTCTATGGCCCTCAGTGTTGCCCTTTTCTTGGTGTCCTCAGTGCTGATGAATACAGGCAGATACTTATCCATCATGTAATACCATCAAGGAAGCGTCTGGCTCCAAATTTATTCTGCAGCGACCCCAAACATCCAGCCAATGTCATTAAGAACTATCTTCAGCGTAAAGAAGAACGAGGACTCCTGGAGGTGAAGATCCGTCCCACAGATCCCTGATCTCACATCATCCAGTCTGTCTGGGATCACATGAAAAGACCGAAAGATCAGCAGCTGCCTCATACACAAAAGATTTGGGGTCAGTTCTTCAAGATGTTTGGAATAGATCAGTTTTCTATTGACTTCAATGTAAAAAAAAAACGGATTTAGCTGAAATCAGTTTTTATTTTGAGATGTACAAAAGTTACGTCTGCACAACCTTTTTGCCAATGGATTGCTGCTGGATCCGTCATTAAAGATGATTACTGGACATGTGAACATAGCCTTAGTGATGTAGTGCACCCATCACTGCCATATAAATAGTCCTAATGTTCAGGACCTCCAGGAACCAGCTGATCCACAGCACATTACTGTAGAGGAAAACAGATTTTAACAAGTCTCATCCGCACGCTGCAAAACAAATAAAAACTAAAAATCTGCACGGAAATTGACACGGGGTGCTGATTTTAAGTCCACAGCATGTCATTTCTTCCTGCAGATTTTGAACTTGGATTTCAATGTGTATAGCAAAATCTGTGCCAGTTTCGGTGCTAAAGCCACAAGTGGACGCTCAGCGGGGGTTGTCCAGAATTAGAAAAACAAGGCTGCCGTATTCCTAGTAATAAATTATCACTTACTAAGACGGGACTAGTGCTTGTAAACTATTAAAAACATACTGTATATTTTTACTTTTTTTTTTTTCTATAAATATGTGAAAACCCCAGCGGTCAGACCCCCAAATGATCAGAATCTTATTCTCTGCCCTATGGAGAGTGGATAACTTTCAGCTCTCAGAATAACCCTTTATGGAATTATAAATACATGAACAAGACCTTGGAAATACTCAGGAAAACTCTGCAGGTTTTTTTGGGGGTGTTTATGGCAAGTACTTTAAAAAAAATCCACATTGAATGCAATGTTTGAACACTTCTTTAGTATCCTTTTAAGACTACACTGGATAAATCCCATGATCGGGGACTGTAGGACTCTTTCGGTCATAGTTGTAACATTGGCCACTTATTATTGACCATTTTACGGATGCAAAACCCAGTCCTTCTACAGCGAATCAGAGCTAGAAGCATATATTACTCTACTCTGCGCCGAGGGCCCAATAAGACGGGCTGACCGCAGCTTTAAAAGACCGCTAATTGTCTGTGTATAGGCCGGTTGTTCATCTTTTGTTTGGACCGGCAGACCAGAATTCTGTGCATTCAGAACGATCGTTAATAGGATAATTCTGGGCACAGAAAATATCACCTTTGTCGGCAGCACATGTCTGTTTACATAGGGCGAGGTTCTGCCCATAATTAAGTTTTTAATGCCAGCATAAAGGATCCAAAACACCAGACATCAATAGTCTGTGTCTGCCGGACCAGTCTCCTGTCAATTTACTTTTCACTGCCAACGTCCCCGGCGCCTTTTCTGACCGGTAAGTCCTGGACAGCTCGATTGTTGCTCTGTGAATGACGTCACACCGGGTCCACTAGTCAGAAGAGGTATCGGGGATCCCGGCAGTAGGAGATTTGCTGTGGTTCAACAGCCATAAGAATATTAGCAAATGCCCTGCAAATCTTCCTGCTCAACTTTTACATAAAATTGAAAAACCCCTTAAAATTGGACCAGTGGCTACTCCAGACATGTTCAAAGTAAATATTTTATTTATTTATATAAATAGAAACTTATTTATTGTTACATTTCCAATAGGAATAACAAATGAATGTTTTAGGTTTTTTTCCCATAATTTTTTTTTTTTTTTTGTTTCTGTAAGAATTTAGATTTACAATCAGACATATCTGGAGAGATGATGGGTCCTCTATAGAGCGATCACTTACGTTCAATATGTTTTTTTTTTTTTACTTTTTAATGAACCTTACTTTCCAGGAAAACATGTGAGTCATAGATGGCACATTTCTGCTTTTTGCCTCGGGACTCTTAAATTTTTGATTTGTGCTTTCCATGGTTTTGCTTTTCGTTTTTTCTGCCTTGACTGCTGGTTCTGCCGTCACCGTATAACTAAACTTACTGGCAAAAATGCCCTTGGCTTCAGTATCATCGTAGCCATCAATCAAGAGTAGAGGATGCCGCGCGCCTCGCAGGTTGCTCTATATCTGGGTGGTCAGTTTTGCTAGGGGTTCCCTACTGTATTTGCACCCCATTCTGATAAGCTCTCATTATTGTACGTGTAAGGTTTGTTTTCACCATTCATCTTTGGCTGAGCAAATTTTGTAAAATATTTAGCAGATAGAAAGAATAAAGGAGTCTAAAGGTGGGTTTACATTGCGCAGCATCAAGTGGTCGGCAACATGGTTGGCGGTCGTTTAATATCCTTTGTATAAAGATAGACCCTGCTTCAGATGCAAACTGAGTGCTCTGTTAAAAAAAAAAAAAAAAGCCTCCACTGCTCATAGGCTGTCTTGTTTCGGCGCACTGGTCTTGTATACGCATCACATTATCGAGCACTGTCCGGAGGTTGGGAGTATGGCACGATTTTAATGGGGTTGTCCAGTAAAAACAAATATCACTTATCCATAAGATAAATGATAACATATTCATCGGAGGGGTTCTGACCGCTGGGACCCGCACCAATCGGCAGAAACTAACTCTTTTATCCCTGTTAAAAATGCCCGACCACCACTCCATTCATAACCCGTGGACTGCCGTGTACTTCACTCAACTTTTTCCAGCTGCACCATAGAATGCCGCTCCATTTTGTAACTGAGATAAAGGCTCCCCTTCGTGGATGAAAATTCCCGGTTTTACCAATCAGTGCGAGTTGTAGCAGTCAGACCCCTACCGATCATTTAAGGGTTGTCCACCTCTTTTACGTTGATGGGTAATGCTTAGGATAGGTCATCAATGTCTGATCTGGGTCCGACTCCCCCATCCATCAGCTGCTATCGGTTACAGAACAGGTTAGTAGCAGAAAAATATCAGAATTATCTAATAAGATGCATTTAAAAAGTGTTATATATGCGCCTCTATAATGTTTGGGATTTTTTTTTTTTATTAAGAAACAAACTTTGCAGAAATAAACTAAAAATGGCAGCAAATGCCATAAAAGAAGAAAAAAAAATCAGTGCTTTCCATCACAGGCTTGGACCATCCGCCGGGTCTTTCTTTACAAATGGCAGCATGTGCCGGCCGTGTGTAAGCAGTGGCCTGCAAGACCTATATGTCTGATCTGCAGGAGATTGCCGAGATGACAACTGTTATTTTAGTAGCTTGATAACCCCTTAGATACTTTTTGTTTTCTTTATCAATTCTTGAGACAGCTTCTTTTTGTTTTGTGCAAGGTTTTGCTAGGTAACTTCCCTAGCTGTGTGCAATCCTGAATTTACAAGGTGTTTCCAGAAATAAACGCAAATCTATAACCCGTTGCACTCGGAAGACAATAAAATCTGCATTTGAGCAGAGCAGCAGAAGGCACATTGTCGGCTGTATGTCGGAGGTGGCAGAGCAGATATTGTAGTTCAGGGGTTGCCATGGTAAGATTACGGCTTTCTTATTACTATTGCGGTGCACATTAAGCATACAGGAAAATGCAGTGTTTGATGCACAAAATATGACTGTCCCAGATCCTTCCATCCCCAGCTAGAAATCCTCGTGTTCCTCCCCTTCCCCCAGTGCACGTCCACGTAATGTATAGATGAATAATATGTGCCTGGTCAGCACGAGCTGGTCTCTCCAGAGATGCTCAATTGGGTTTAGGTCAGGGCTCTGGCTGGGTCAGTCAAGAATGGTCACAGAGTTGTTCTGAAGCCACTCCTTTGTTATTTTAGCCGTGTGCTTGGGGTCATTGTCTTGTTGGAATGTGAACCTTCTGCCAAGTCTGAGGTCCAGAGCACTCTGGAAGAGGTTTTCATTCAGGATATCTCTATACTTGGCCGCATTCATGTTTCCTTCAATCACAACTAGTCGTCCTGTCCCTGCAGCTAAAAAACACCCGATAGCATGATGCTGCCACCACCATGTTTCACTGTTGGGCTTGTATTGGGCAGGTGATGAGCAGTGCCTGATTTTCTCCACACATAAAGCTTAGAATTATCACCAAAAAGTTCTATTTTTGTCTCATCGGACCAGAGAATCTCATTTCTCATAGTCTGGGAGTCCTTCATGTGTTTTTTAGCAAACTCTATGCGGGCTTTCATATGTCTGGCACCGAGGAGAGGCTTCAGTCGGGCCACTCTGCCATAAAGGCCCAATTGGTGGAGGGCTGCAGTGATAGTTGACTTTGTGGAACTTTCTCCCATCTCCCTACTGCATCTGTGGAGCTCAGCCACAGTGATCTTGGGGCTCTTCTTTACCTCTCTCACCAAGGCTCTTCTCCCACAATTGCTCAGTTTGGCTGGACGGCCAGGTCTAGGAAGACTTCTGGTGGTCCCAAACTTCTTCCATTTAAGGATTATGGAGGCCACTGTGCTCTTAGGAACCTTGAGTACTGCAGAAATTCTTTTGTAACCTTGGCCAAATCTGTGCCTTGCCACAATTCTGTCTCTGAGCTCCTTGGCCAGTTCCTTTGACCTCATGATTCTCATTTGGTGTGACATGCATTGTGAGCTGTGAGGTCTTATATAGACAGGTGTGCGCCTTTACAGATCGAGTCCTATCAGTTTAATTAAACACAGCTGAACCCCAATGAAGGAGTAGAACCATCTCAAGGAGAATCACAAGGAGATGGACAGCATGTGACTTAAATATGAGTGTCTGAGCAAAAGGTGTGAGGTAGGGACGCCGCCATCTTGGCTAGGGCCTATACCAGCCTCCATTTTGTCTGTGCACAGAGCCACAGGCTGCTAACTGCACAGGGCCTGTTAGCATATTCAATACGACAGGGTTTGATGTCCACTGTGAATCAAAAGGGCTTTAGTATGCAAAGCAATTCAGGCCCATGTTTGAATGAAACGGTCTTTTAGTATGCTAAGTAATTCAGGCCCAAAACAGAGTTTACAGCTCAATGTGAATAGCAAGGCCTGATTAGTATGTGTGCTTCAAAGTAGAGGCTTCAATTAGATTATACCTGCCAGCCGGTCACACAATTGTATCTTCCAGACACGAAGGCTCCGTTCTAGGATTATGAATTATGAGCACATATTTGTAGGTACATTCTCATAAAAATATCTGTGTGACCCGGCGGACCTCGGGCATTTGATGGTGCAACTCCTGAGTCGGTGATGGCTTGGGGGGCTGAGATATAGAGATTGGCCTTCCACAATGACCCAATCGGGCAAGGTTTGATATCCATGCGACAGGCAAAACATACTGCATCCGCTGGTACCTCTCGTGTCCTGATCCGATCGTCCTGGAGAAGGTTAACCCCTTTGCTAGATATTGGGAATAAATTCTGCAGGGGGCTAAGGGTGGAGATTATCCTCCCACCCTCGGAAACCGAGGGGAGGGACCTAGCAGGTTTAAGAACTGTGAGCTAAGGGCAGACCAGATCCATTCTCACAGCAGCAAGAAGCAACAAGGGACAGACCTGCCAAGGGAGCAGCGGCACACGTTTTGGGGACTGTCCAGCAACTAAGACTTTCACCTGGGGATCGCAGAGCTCCCTGCCTCCACATGTCCATACAACCTGGTAATATTGACCTCTAGCTAATACCTCTAAGCCTTGTATCATTATTGTTGTATTTTACTCTGACTTCAAATCCATTGTAATGCCGTTGTATAGCTTACTGTATATTTCTGTAATTATCTAGAGCGCCCTTAAGGCAATTAAACCATAAAATTAATCTTGGGCTGATGCTTTTACCCTGATCACGAATCTTAGAATACCCAGTGGGTAACCGGACACCCTCCCGGTGGCCGTTTGCTCTAGGTGCAGTTCCCTTACTGACCTGAGAGACAAAGGGGGCACCGGAGAGCTGTGCCTATGGAGTTACGTCACATTGGTGACGTGGAAGAACGGGGGCTGTCCTTCACAAAAGGGTCTGAATACTTATGACCGTGATATTTAAGTGTTTCTTTTTTAATAAATTAGCAAAAATTTCCACTTTTGTTTTTTCAGTCAAGATGGGGTGCAGAGTGTACATTAATGAGAAAGAAATGAACTTTTGGTAAATTCATAAATGGCTGCAATGAAACAAAGCTTCTAATCAGTGGTTTAGATAGGGTTATACAGGGCTCAGCATTCTGAGCTCTGCTAGATCTGCAGCAGAGAAAACCATCACAAATGCTGCACTCAGTAAACTAAGTGACATCACTGATATATACATGTATATTATTCGATTAACTAATACTGTAAATGCCATAAAGAGAAAAAAAAATAATCTACCATATTTTTTGGACGATAAGACGCACTTTTTTTCCTCCAAATTTGGGAGGAAAGTGTGGGTGCGTCTTATGGACAGAATGTAACATGTGGGGAGGGGGGCAGCAGTGGAGTGGGATCAGCAGGAGGCAAGAAAATATCCCCTCCCCTGCAGGAAACAAGCCTGGGGAAACCCCTGGTCCCTACTTAAGTGCAGTGAATATTAATCAGCCGCTTCCCCGCCCACCTATCAGCTGAGCAGCAGATCACAGAGCCACACAGTTTCCCCAGCGCCTGATTCCTGCAGCAGCTGGGCAGATCGGTGTCTGAAGGAGAAGGAGGCAGCAGGAGCAGCTGGCATACCTGACAGCCTGGGGCTGTGCTGATAGGAGGCTGAATGCTCCTGTGAAGGACCTGTGATGAGGTCATGAAGAGGGCGGGCTGGAGCATCACATGACCAAAGCCCTGCCTTTTCATGATGTCATCACAGGTCCTTCAGACACACTGTACAACAGAGAATTAATTAAAAGGTTAGGCTACTTTCACACTTGCGTTTTTTTGTGCAGCGCATCATGCGCACATGAAACGCATATGTGTCACATTTCTATCAACTCTGTCTCTCATCTCTGTCTCTATCATCTCTGTCTCTATCATCTCTGCCTCTATCATCTCTGCCTCTATCATCTCTGCCTCTATCATCTCTGTCTCTATCATCTCTGTCTCTATCATCTCTGCCTCTATCATCTCTGCCTCTATCATCTCTGCCTCTATCATCTCTGCCTCTATCATCTCTGCCTCTATCATCTCTGCCTCTATCATCTCTGCTCTATCATCTCTGCCTCTATCATCTCTGCCTCTATCATCTCTGCCTCTATCATCTCTGCCTCTATCATCTCTGCCTCTATCATCTCTGCCTCTATCATCTCTGCCTCTATCATCTCTGCCTCTATCATCTCTGCCTCTATCATCTCTGCCTCTATCATCTCTGCCTCTATCATCTCTGCCTCTATCATCTTGCCTCTATCATCTGTCATCTGTCTCTATCATCTCTGTCTCTATCATCTATCTCTATTTCTATGCAGCATGTATTTCTATGCAGCCGCACGATCCAGTCTGAGTGCCGGCGGCAGTGCCGGGTGTTCATGCGAGAGACTCACACGAAATCGTGCGAGTTTCTCGCATGTGTGACCCCGGCCTTATACTCACCCTCCAGCGTCTTCACATAGTAGTTTACAGACACCACACTGGTCCCACAGCACCATCTCCTAGCCGTAGCTTCCAACATAATAACATGCTATTATATATAATAACACCACATATAATAGTATGTTATTAAATATTTTACCACATTTTTTGCTTCAAATATATTTTTCCCTATTTTCCACCTCTAAAACCTGGGTGCGTCTTATAGTCCGGTGCGTCTTATACTCCGAAAAATACGGTAAATGCCAAAATGGCTGTTTTTCATTTATATCACTTGACTAAAATTAAATGGAATAAAAGCGCATTAAAAGTCATAAGTACCTGAGAATGACACTAATAAAAAAAAATAAAAAAAAATCTGAGGAAATGGCAACACAAACCAAATTGTTTGGAAGGTTTAGAAGACTTGTTAAAATCAACTAAAAGAAAAAACCCGTACAGATATGACATCGCTGTAATTGTATCGTCCTGGAGAGTCGCGTCGCCAGGTGAATTTTTTTGGTGTGATAGGGTTGGTGCTATGGTGTCACATAATAATTTTGATTATTTAGTGGGTTTCATGATTTTTTTTTTTTTTTTAATCTGTGTACTAGGTTTCTTCTGTTTAAAATTTCTTACTTTTGGATTTAATTAATGTATATTTTCACCTTGCAATCACCATAGAAATGAAACCCAAAAACCATGGGGGGATGGGTTTTTCGTTTTGTGGGGGGGGGGAGGGGGTGACTTTTTGTATTTTGTTTTTTTCCCCATTTTACCCCACTTGGAATTTCTCGCTGCGTTTTTTCTCATTACTGTATGATAAAATGAATGCTGTCATTTAATGTTACACCTCGTCCCTCAAAAAGAAGAGAAGCCCTCACATGGTTATGTCAGTGGGGAAAAAGTCTTGGGAGGATGGAAAGGAAAAGAACGAAAATTTGAGGTCAAAAGAGTCAATGGGGAATAAAACGAGACCGTTCTCATTCTCGGATTGCAGTGAATGTGATACTTGGAAGGGGATAATACTTAGTTCTGCCCCCCTAAGTCTGGGCAATAAGTCAGTAATGTTAAGGGTTAAATTTGTTATCCAGTGGTCAGTAATGAATTAATAGAGGTCTTCTGTCTTTCAGAATTTCTTGGAGGCGACTGATGGTTTTAAGGTTTCGGTTTTGGAGGATACAGGTGGGTTTTGATATCTTTGACTACAGATTCTTATCTAACTAAGGGTTTCCATACTGCTCCCATGCACACCTATGTGTCTCCATAACTACACTGGTCTCATGGCCCCTCTTTCAGCATTGCGGTCAAGTGATTGACTGCAGAGGTCACGTTCCACGTTAGTTGGAACATGCCCTTCTTCCTCCTGCTGATTGGCTGCAGCAGTAACTAGAAGTCAAGAGACAGGTGAGGAACACTGGCAGCAGCACGGCGTGAATCACCACCATCATAGAAATTCACTAGCAGGCAACATAAAGAAGGGACACCAGCCCAGCAGGGCTATAGAGATTAATTTTTATTATTATTTTAGCACCGCTGTGGTCATTTTTTTAAAAAAGAAAAAAAATGTTAGTAGATCGCCCCTTTTAATAAAATTCTCACCTTTTAGTAAATTATCAAAAACTAGTAAACCGGTAAACAACAATATCGCTTCTGAATCGGACTACACAGGGTTTGTTTGAATTCTGTCTCTGTGGAAACACATTGGACTGCAGAGGAGCTGTATACACAAAATGCAATATTACGACACCTTCCTGCAGTGATATCGCTCTTATTTGATTGACATTTCCTTTTTCTCGAGTTCTCGTTTGCAGTCCCCCATGTGATCGGCCGCACGTATTTTTCTTTCACCGTCGTCTCGTATATCCCGAGCGGCCACCATTGTCCTTCTTTGTGTTTTTTTTTTTTTTTTTTGCACAGTGTGATGGCAGACGTGGACACCGCAGACATCGCACAATGACCGCTCCGTGCCTCCCGTCTTTACTACCGTCACAAGATCTTATTTATGTGACCTATTTTTCCCCCAGCATAATTTCTATAGCAATAAGCGGGATATTTTTAGACGGCTGTGAATGAAACGGACGGAGTTTTAACCATTTCCCGCTTTTGCGCACGCGGTATAATTTTACACAATGAAATGACGCGGCCGTGAACTTGTTGTCAGGGAGACGTCACATTATTGCAGATTTTCAGCGTATTCCTTTCTACACACATTAGAGGTCACCCACCTTTGGGGTGCTATTTATTTTTTCTTTGTTAAATGCTCGTATTTGAGGCTTTAAAATCATTTTTGCATTTTGTCTTCATTAAAAACTTTGCAGCGTTTGGCTTCTACAGGTTCTTTTTGTTTTCCTGCAAATTCAATTTTAAAGCCGTCTCTGTTCATAAATCAGCTGAGAAAAGCTCAAGGTCAGATGTTAGAATGAGCTCGCTGATGGAGTCTCAGTTAGCCCATTCCCAAGTTAAATTTTACTCCTTTTCAAGGTGTTTTACTCCAGAATTCTGGCAAAAACGCCAATGGATCGTGCCAGGACTGTGTGAGGGCTTTTTTTTTTTTTTTTTGCAGGCAGTATAAGCTGTAATTTTTACTGGTACCATTTCAGGGTGCATGCTTTCTTTAATAATCCCCTTTTATTTTTATTTTTTTTTATAGCTAGGCAAAAAAAAGTTTGCATCCTTTCTTTTATTTTCTTTGTATTCTCTTTCTGAGATAATACATAGTAACAGCACAGGTCAATACGATTACAATGACATCCAGTTTTTATATTTTTTTTTATTTATTTTTATGTTTTGCTAGTTATGTACAATACATTTTTTTTCTTTTTTTGCATTATATTTTAAGAGCCATGACTTTTTTCATTTTTCTTAGTACAGAACTCTCTGGAGGGTTTTTTTTTTTTGCTTTATTTTGTTTGCGTTATGGCCTTGTAGTTTTTATTGCTCCCTTTCTTAGTTACATGTTACTTTTTGATTTTTTTTTTTTTTTTTTTGCATTTTATGAAAATTGGCAATTGTCAGTGTTTTTTTTGTTTTTTTGTGGTGGGGGTTGCTAGTATTCACTGGCCAGGATAAATAATCCCTGTTTTTATTGTATTGGTTGCTGTGGATGCGGGGATACCGGATGTGTCTCTTTTTTGGGGGTGTTTGTTTGTTTGAGTTTTGAGACTAAAATTATTTTGGTTTTTATAAAGTTTTGTTTTTAGATCTTTAAGGCCACAGAAAATACGGTAACTTTATCCCTATATGATCCCTGTACTTCCAGCAAAGTTCTTGTTTCTAAAGGAGGAGCACCTCGAGACTTTTTTGGGGGACATCTAAGAATGATTGTCCGGATCCAGAGTTCATGCCCAACTTTCTGCAGTTTTTTTTTCACGCTGACGGTACTGACGTTTTTCTCCTTTTCCATTTGCAGGATTAAAGCTCCAAATTTGTGACATCATGAAGTCCCTTGGGAAGAATTGCAATATTTTGGCTACAGGATGGAAAATAAAGAAAAAGCCGAGAAGATGCGAACTATAAGTGGCTGAATCTTGCAGACGTCTCCATCCCGGTGCGCTCGGCTAGACCACGATGAAATGTTCCTTACACCTGAGTATCTGTTATCGTATCGGCTCCAGCGCATGGATGGACTGTACCATTTCATAGCGTGGGGAGACTGTTGCCGTATCAGAGGTTTCTGCTCCTGGAGTGATGTGGAATATCTTACAGACATGGCTTACGGGAGCAACACCCGATTCTTCTAACTTGCCCTGAACATTACGGAGCCAAATGCACTTTGTGCAGTTCACACAGCTGTGCAGGATCGGCCCTCTCGGAGTCATGAGTACACACGGCGTATTGCAGTCCTCTTTCTATTGATACCTTTACTGAATCACTGTAAGAAAATGAATGGTGGAAAGGTATGTGATGGAGGAGACCATGACAGCGCCCCCCTGTCAGTGCAGGTTCCTGTGGGCTGGCAACGACGAGTGGACCAAAGTGGAGTTCTCTACATTAGGTAAGCGTCCTGGCATTTGGATACTCATGATCAAGCTGTTATTTCCTGTCCTACTGCAATGCCCCTTTTAAATGACACGTTGGCTTATACGCCGTGTTCATTTATAAGCTTCAGGTCCTAATTTTTTACCTAATTTGGTCGGCACATGAAGGGGGCTGGCTGACCGCTCGTATAATGTAAGAAGGTAGGGAAGCCTCCTTCATGCGCAGCACTGGTCACACGCTCATACAGGAAGCGCTGCCTTGTATCAGACGCAGGTTGTAAGAAGACCTGCAAGAGACCAGGACCTGCGCAAGTTAAGATTGTGGGCACCTTTCAGATGTGAATTACATAATTTATTATTTTTAGTATATTTAAAGAGAATTTTTCACTGGATTTCAACAACAGTCTGCATACATTATTTAAAAAAAAAAAAACGATGAAACTGGTGAACTTACCGTGAAAATCCGTGTCAAAATGTCTGTGTAATACCAATATTAAACTGAGCATTTAGGAGTCCAGCTACAGCACAGGAAAAACTTAATACATGTTTATATTGCTAATGTGACATAGGTTTTCAGATTAAGTACACCAGCCACATCAGGTCTTCTAGATTCTATTAATGTATGCAGAAATTCAGTGAACAAAACCGTGCAACGATTCAGAGAAAACATTCGTTGAAAAGCCATCTGGAGATCATGCATCTTGACTGAATAGTCTAAGGCAGGTCCCTGGTGGGCTGTCCGCCCTGCTCTCTTTGACTGACGGGTCTCTCCCTGTGCATGACTGTAGGTGACCCACCTTGCACTATATATCCCCCTTAATGTATATTAAGTGAATTAAGGGTAAATTTCTTATGCATAAATTAGAAGTCCAGATATTAGGGGTCCTGACACCATATTTGATGGGGTACTTTAAGAGATTCAGCCATTTCTCCTTGTTTTTAGCCCCAGCGGATCCCATCTGTCATGTTTGGACAAGGTCAAATCTTACCTTCTCACGGATGGAACTTGCAAGTGCGGCCTGGAATGTCCTCTTATCCTGCACAAGGTACCGTGAATCATTAGTCTGCTCTGTACCGCACGTTGTATGACTTGCATTTATTCAGTCTAAGCACCTTAGACTTTTTTTCAGGTTTTTGCTGATGTTTTTGTTTTGTTTTGCATTGTGCAATTTATCTGATTTAGGTGTTTAACTTTGACCCCGGAGCCACTGTAAAGCAAAGAACCGCAGAGGACGTCAAAGCAGACGAGGACGTGACCAAGCTGTGCATCCACAAGCGCAAGATCATTGCCGTGGCCACACTACGTAGGAGCATGGAGGCCTCGCACCCTTCGCTGGTGTTAACAAGTCCTGGGGGAGGAACGAGTATGTATAAACTTAGTGCTGTAGATTTGTACCATTTTCATGGGAACACAGAAGAAGGCTCAGCAAAATTTTGCATTATTTAATTCCTCCTAATTATGCATGTTGTGGTGAGTCCGTTTATTAAAAAACTTACCGATTGCCGTTTCCCCCAGTTTACAGCGCCGCCCTGATCCTCTTCTGGATCACGACCTCTGTAGACTCGCCGGCTCACAGAGTGTGTGTACCTAAAGTCACTTTCTCAACGTAAGTCTACTGGGACTCATTCTGTGTCTCCTAGACTTACATTGGGAAAGTAGCTACTACCCCACATAAGACGTCTTGTGAGCCAAGCAAAGCTGCAAGAGCGATCATGTGGTCCAGAAGAGGAATGGAGCCGCTCTGGAAACGGAGCAAGACCACGATCAGTAAATATTTTAATACTTACACTCCATTACACACGTAATTGGGTGGGATTACGGAATAAAAATCTTGCTGAGTCTTTTCACCTATTTGTGTTTCTTTTTGTTTGTTTTTTTATTAGATAAAAAAACTTAATGAGCAAAGTAAAAATGCAGGCACTTTCTACAATGTTAAAATTGTGGTTTTGGCGGTGTCTCGTCAGCGTCATAGACTTAAGCAATACTCCCATACTCATAAATGGGTACGGTCAGATAGTGCTTGTAAATGCAAGAAATGTTTCAATTTACGGCTTACTAAAATTCCCAGCCGTTCTTTTATTTACAGCTTATTGCCTTGGAGACCTACCACCACTGCTAGACAGCCAAACTCGCCCAGTGTTTACCAACTCTTTTCTATTGAGTGTGTAAGCACTTTTCTGGAGTAGGCTAGGATCACTGGAGGGCACTATTATCTTCTAATCCCACAGTGCTTACAAAAAAGACAGCAGCTGTGGTCGGTCTCCTAGGCAACGAGCTGTAAACAAGAATGGGTGAAAATATTAATATAATAAATTGCAAAAGTTCTTGTTTTTACAAACGCCATCAGTGGCATCCAAACCAGGATTACTTACCTGTCTAATCTGGCCCCATCAATCAAAGGCAGAGAGGCAGTCAGTGAGCCAATAGCAGGTTGAGAGGTAAGTCTGTACTCGCCTATCAGATGATTTGACTCCAAAGTATCGAACCTAGATTCAAAGGACCCAACTGCGATTTTTCATCAGTTTGTTTTTGAAAAAAAAATGTGGCAATGCAATCTGCTGTCTTCTGTACCTTCACTAAGACGCTTGACTATGCCACCTTACCATAAAGTGATGGCGGTACATTTATTGTCTATGAGACTGGCACATATCGGCGAGCGTGATTACCTTTCTTTGCATTATATACATTACAACTTTTTTGTTTCTTCCTTACCAGATTCTGCTCCTGTCATGTCCTCCCGGGCCGCCACCCCTCGATCCATAAGAAATAAATCACTGGAGGGCATTGTGAATTCTGTGCTGCCAGAATGTAAAAATCCATTTAAGTTGATGGTTAAAGACCATGTGGGCTCTCAGCCGCTCGACCTCCATCCTGTATATCCATCACAAAGGTTAGGCATTAACGAGCATGGACAGAAATCGCCGTATCGTGGGGGCCATGGCAACATGACAAGTCCAGCCTCGTCCGGATCCCAGATTTACTGTGATGGATCTGCGTCTCCAAGGACCGACTCATTGGGAAGCCCTGATGCATTTACAAGGAACAATCCCAACTATCACGCTCCCCCCAATTCCAGTCCCATTCACGTTAACAGGACTCCCATCTCTCCGCAATCCATCATGTTGCATGGGTCCCCAGTGCAGCAGTCGTGTGCAATGGCCGGAAGGACAAATCTACCTTTGTCTCCGACGTTTGCCAGTCCAGTCTTAAAGAAAACCATTTGCAATTACCCACCCAACATGGATATGTCACGTACAATGTTTCATCATAAACAAACACCTGGTCCTCCACCCCCTCTTCCGCCACCACCGCCACCTCCACCGCTTTGTGCTCTTCAGAAAAAGCCATTAACATCATCTGAGAAAGATCCACTTGGTATTCTCGACCCGATCCCCAGCAAACCAGTTCTCCAAAACCCTGTAATGAACACTACTCCATTTCATCCAAACGTTCACTCTCAGGTACCCGTGATGAATGTAAACATGCCACCTGCCGTCGTACCTTTGCCAAGTAATCTTCCATTGCCAACCGTCAAACCTGGTCATATGAATCATGGTAATCACATTCAAAGAGTCCAACATCCAGCTTCAACCTCCTTATCCCCTTCACCAGTCACCTCTCCTGTTCATGCAATGCCGCCCGGTATCGGAAGAATCGAGGCATCACCCCAAAGATCACGTTCTTCTTCCACCTCGTCAGAGCATGGAAATTTCATGATGCCGCCGCTCGTTACACAACCTACTTGCGGTGGCCTCAAACTCCCGCCACGTTCTCCAAGACCAAGCATGGGCTCTCCAAGACCATCCATGCCATCAAGCCCTTCGACGAAGCCTGACGGACATCACCAGTATAAAGAGATCCATAATCCATTGATAGCTGGAATGAGCAATGTATTAAACCCGCCCAACAATACTGTTTTCCCCCCGTCTCCGGCTGGTAACGCTCCTATTAAAGGTCAGACAGGATTGCTGGGGATGCCTTTAAATCAGATCTTGAACCAGCATAATGCTGCCTCTTTCCCAGCGAGCAGTTTACTTTCAGCAGCAGCCAAAGCACAGCTAGCAAATCAAAATAAACTTGCTGGTAATAATGGCAGTTCTGGACCTGCCACCAGCTGTGGCAGCAACGAAGGAAATAGCACTTTACCCACAATGTTCCCCCCGGCCTCTAACGTGCTACTACCACCACCACCACCGGTCGAAGCACAGACCGGCCGGGCGGCCCTGAGAGATAAGTTGATGTCTCAGCAGAAGGACTTAAGAAAGAGAAAGCAGCCTACGTCGACGGTCATCAATCTTCTGAAGCCTCTACCAATGGATAATCCCAACCTACAAAAAGCGGGAGGCGACGCAATGCGGAAACGAGGGCAAAACTCATTCCCCTTGAATTCAATGTCTCAGCTGCTGCAAACCATGAGTTGTCAGAACTCCCACATGAACAGCAATAGCGCCATTCCCGACCCGAACATGAGCTTGCCGTGTCCTGTCAACCAGCTGGGTTACAACGACAACGGCCTGAACGCCGCTAATCTCCATAATTCGCTGGCACTGAACATACCAATTAGAGGGGAGAGCGTCCCCTGCCAAAATCCAAACACTAACTTTGTTCATGGCAACAATCCAGTTCCTAACGCTCATCTCGCCGGACTCATCAACCAGATGCAAAGCGGTTATGGGATGTTACCCCACCCGGGAAACCCTTTACATCTCAACCCATCCCAGCCGAGAATGCAGATGTCGTCCTCCATACCAATGATCGCCAACAGCTCGGATGCAGGTATGCTCCTCACCTGGGATTTCATGTTTTGTTTTTTTCGGGGGGTGCAGCTGGAGATATTGCCGACTTCTTACCTTTTTTAGTGACTCTTTTTATTAATGAAATACTTCTATTATTTATTGTTTTCTCCATATTTTTATTCTCGTTGCGTAAAATTTAAAAAATGTCAAATGTATTTTGGGATTTTGTTTGATGCCACCTCCAGCTTTCTCAACCTCTTTTGTCAAAGTAATTTTCTAGATTCTAGGTCAAATCACAGAACCCTGGATGTCTTTTATTGATTAAAAATATTACAGGTTATGAGTACAAGATACTGATGGATTAACGTGCTGGGATAAGGTGTTATCTGAGCATGCTCTTGTGCTAACCAAGTCTCTTCAGTGTGCTCGAATAATATGTTTGAGTCCCAGTGGCTGTTAGACAGCCAAACACACGCAGAGATTTCCTGTTAGGCATTCTCTGCATGTGTTGTGGCTGTCTAACAACCGCGAGACATGCAGCCATGGGGTCTCGAACATATTTTCCGAGCACGGCAAAGACACTCAATTAGCACACGACCATGCTCCGATAACGCCTTATCCGATCACGGGCGCTCATCACTAGTTCAAGACTCTGTAATGGGACGTTGATCTGAGGAACTAGTCTGATTGCTGTATGTGGAATTGGGAAGGAATAAGGCAGATGTTAATTTCCCCTAATGACTTCTACGTCATCTGGGGTTTTTGCCTTCTTCAACATGTTAGGTTATAGCTTGTCTTTTTTCACCCTTAAAAGGGTTGTCCAATTTAAGGAATTTTTGGTCTACGGACACAGCTTTTGGTATAAAAACAACAAAACGCGCTTCACTCGCTGTTCTGCAGTCCACCGCTAAATCTCCACCACTGTCCCCTGCGTCTGGCATTGGCTGCCGCGGCAGACAGTCGGTGACCTCAACGGCTCCACCAATGTAGATGGAACTCCCCCTTCAGAGCCGCAGAGCTCACTGATTGGCTGCGGACGTGACGTTGTCAGTGCTGCATCCAATCCCGGACATCAAAGGTCCGGTGAGTGCAGTTTTTTTATACCTAGATATATATAGATATTCGTGGATCAGTGATAAAAACAAAACTGCTTGAAATTTTTAGGACTAAATGGAATGTGTCATCAGAAAATGAAATTGGGTTTCCATGTTAAATGTATTTTTGAAAAAAAGTCAAATTTTTTTTTTACAATCCATCAAAAACAAAAATCGTGTACATTTTTTTTCCCACATTGGCCACCAAGGTTTTTTTTTTTTTTTTTTTTTTTTTAGATTAATTTCCTGATTGTTTATTGAATTGACACGTGTACATTAGCCACAACATACAGATGTGACCACTCTTTTGTTTTGAAGCATCTAATAAGCATATGCAAAGTTCATTTTGAAGGAAGGGTGAGGAGGTGAGCTGTGGTATCGCCTATTGTGATTGCAGGATCCTGTGTTATCAGCTGTGTAGAAAGGTATCGCCTGTTATTGTAATCCTGCCTCTGATGATAAAGGAGTCTGCTGAAAACTGTCCCGAAAGGTCAGGAAGTATGAGATAAGAAAAGCCCTAGTGGATAGTGTGTAAATTGCAATTGTATAGAGGTATCTCCTGTCATTGTAATCCTGCCTCTGATGATGGTGGAGACTGCTGTAAACTCGTCCTGAAAGTACAAGAAATATGATTTTAAAAAAAACCCTAGGGGGCAATGTTAAAAGGGCAACATTAACAGTTTTGTTTTAATACAGTTAGTGATATGAAATAAAAAACCATTGCCAACATTTAACACAAAACATTATTAAGCAGTAGATAATTTTCTGATGATGGTTCCCCTTTAAAGCAGCACCCTAGCGTTTATTATTTCACCGCCGGAGTGGTTTTAGGAATTTGTTCCCTGTCCCTAGTCTTATACTTGCCATCCGCTGTCTTCTGCTCTTCCCGGCGACTCTCCGGTCCTGACCCGATATCTGATCAGAAAGTCAGAGGTAACTGTCTTAATGTCACTCTGAGAACCTCGTTCTGGCTCTCGCTTACATTCCCTTCGTCTTTCTCACGCGTTTTTTTTTTTTTTTTTTCCTTTATCTGCCAGTAATGTTAATGTCACCACAGCTCTGGCCAAACATATAAAATACCAGCCCGCCAAAACCACTGTTTTTGGAGTGATAGTCCAGTTATCTAATATCAAGGTGTAGCCCAGCACCAGAAATCCCACAGCATCAGCAGATAGTACTTTTTATACACTGCTCGCCATAAATAAAACATTATGCAGAAAGCTTCTGAGCACCTACAACTGCAGATAACTAACAAAAATAGTATTCTCTTTGCTTCTAGGCAGGGTGGATTTGATTTAAATCAAACTGATTTAAATCACGATTTAAATCACGTTAAATCCTAGTCAGTAAGGCTTGATATAAATCAGTGATTTAAATCAAAGTTTCTACCTAAACTAGTTCTTGCTACTTTAACATGCAAGTAGATGAAGATTTTTAGAATCACTTTTTATATTACTTTTTTCTCCCCAGTTTAATGGGTTAATCATTCATATTTGGACACCACTGTTCTGTTGTACTTAGGAAGGAGAAAAATAATCCTGACCTTAATAACAATTTAAATAGATTTATTCAACTGAAACAATAACAACATTACAGCATAAGTTATTTGCTTAAACAAACATCCATGTTTGTTAACTAATTTGGCTAAACAAAATATATATATATTTTAAGAAACTTAGACTGTCAGCCCAGCCGACACATGAAAAACTTAAATACTACTGTCCCTGCTGTCCTCTGTAGCTCACCCGTCGTCATCTTCATCATCATCTTCTTCTTTGTTCCTATTCATAATCTGGAAAAGAAAAACAAGCTTTCCTGCTTTATTGGGTCCCAACCGATTTCTCAATTTAGAATGAATGAGTCCAAAGGAAGAGAATATTCTTTCAACGCCTGCAGAAGAAGCTACTGCTGTTAAAAGTGAAATCATTACTTGAACAGTCTCTAAATCCAAGCGCTTAAGTGACTTCCACCAGTTTACTGGTGTGACCTTCCTTAAAATATCTTCAGCAAACATATATTTCTTGAATGGTTCCCCCTTAGCTCTGAAGTTTATTATAGTTGGCATTAAAGATGGATGATTGCTGGATACCCATGTCATAGCTAACTCCTCTTCCTCAGCACTTAGGTTTTGACCCTGATATTGGATATTGACAATATTTGCCAAAAAATGAGCTGGAGTCAGTGCTTGTCCCATTCGTTTGTTTACTGCTTGTAATTTAATTCTGTCCATGTGTAGTTCTGTTTTTAAGTGTTCACTCAGTTCCTTCCAAATTTCAACAGCATCCGCAATAAAACAGCTATTTCAGCTGCAGATGAAGGAAGAGAGCCACAGTATTCATTACTGATGGGTAGGCGGAGCCCCAGATCAGGATGTTACCTCAGATCAAAAGAGTGATGACTGGCTGGCCCCTCCAGCTCGGGCTCCTCCTACTCAGCTCCAGTCTAAGATTTGAGGTCCAGAGGATGGTCGCTGCTAATGCAGCTCCTCAGAAGATTTTATTATTTTAATATTCGGACAGGAGACTTGGATCACTAGTTGGTCTAGAGGTCTCAGGGGTATCAGCGCTGCTGTACCCCAACCTCTCCCTTGGCGGATCTGTATTTACTCAAAGTCCCTGCAGAATCCTTGCCGGCCCTGGGGGATGAGGAGAGCTTCCCTGGCGGGACGCAAACCACACGTGCGGTCACTGCGTTCCTCGCCCTGGGGGGAAGCATGGGCACAGCGCCAGAAACCCCTGAGGGTCCCTGTGGCGCCTTGGCTGGTGAGTATCTCACACAAATTTTAATAATAATTATGGTGAGTGCTTTAGGTCTGAATGAGCAGCGCTATTACTAATGTCAGCATGTAATGTCAGTATGCTCAGCGCTACTGTGACAGCGCTACTACATGTAATGTCAGTATGCTTCAGCGCTGCTGTGACAGCGCTTCTACATGTAATGTCAGTATGCTTCAGCGCTGCTGTGACAGCGCTTCTACATGTAATGTCAGTATGCTTCAGCGCTGCTGTGACAGCGCTACTACATGTAATGTCAGTATGTTCAGCGCTGCTGTGACAGCGCTACTACATGTAAAGTCAGTATGCTTCAGCGCTGCTGTGACAGCGCTACTACATGTAATGTCAGTATGCTTCAGCGCTGCTGTGACAGCGCTTCTACATGAAGATGTGGTGATTTTTTGTCCGCAGGCAGATAGCTGCAGGACAGAGAGGGAGCAGGAGCGGGGAGAGTTCGCGCTCATTATTTGAGCTAGCAGGGGGCGTGGCCTATCTATCCCGGTCTTTTGAGCAGGAAGACGCGCGCTCTGGCTTTTCTCCTGCGACCCCCTCACTGTGGCGGCCATTACTCAGGCTCCTGGGCTCCTCGGACCGCTCCCTCCTCATATAGACACCACGGCCAGCTGGGTGAGTGCTGATTCCTCACCCCGCAGCGCAGCGATCGCTATCCTGCAGCTGCAGTCTCATCAGAGACATAAAAATTGGCTGGGGCTCACAAATATATATATATTTTGGTGAGTTTGCAATATTAACCCCTTTGAGGGTTATTTCTACCTGCTAAATTTGCTGACTGAATACCGCTGGGGTAACTCTGCTTGGTGGAGCGTTAACCCTTCAGCGTTTGAAAAAAAAAAAAAAAAAAACCGCATAGTTTTTTGCTGGTATTACCGCTTTGACCTGTTCATACAGGTGAGACATGTCTGAACAGAGTTCAGATGCCGCGGATCACGTCCCAGTGCCATTGCGGCAATCAGATACGCAGACCTCCACAGCGTCTAGCGCTGCGGTCGACAGCGGTGGAAAATTGGATGATATCGCTCGATCGATTAATAACTTATCTGACCTTTTTAGGTCAATATGTGTCTGCTAATTCCTCTCAGAGGAAGCGACGCAGGCCGTTACCGGCCTCTACACGGAGCGAGTCAGATGTATCTGATATTGGGCAGAGTTCCCCTTTAAATTCGGATGGAGAAATATCCGATTCAGATGCGGACGAGCCGCAGGGGCGTTCCTCTATGGCGAAGCGTACGGAGGCATTAATTGAAGCCATGAGAGATATACTACAGTTACCGGAGGAGGTAACTAGTCGTCCTGGTAAATCAGCACGCATTTTCCAGGAGTCCCGTGCTTCGCGCACAACATTGCCAGCTCTGGATGAGCTTAATGGTGTAATAGAGGAGGAACGTCTATGTCCAGATAAGCGTTTTCATGGAACGCATTTCTTTGATACACTTTATCCTTGCTCCACGGAGTTAAAGGCTAATTGGACTTCTGCTCCTGAAGTGGATGTGTCTTTGTCTCAGCTTAGTAAATCCTCTCTACTCCCTATTAAGGGAAAAGCGAGCTTACAGGAGCCTTTGGATAGAAAGGCAGAATTGGCGGCAAAAGCAAGCTATGAGGCTGCGGGTCATGGATTTCGAGCAGTGCTAGGATCCATGTGTGCTGCTAGAGCTTCTCTAAGCTGGTTGGCACGTCTGAAGACGGAGTTGCAAAATGAATCTCCGTTATCTGAGATACGGGAAACTTGTGAATGGTTAGAAACGGCAGCCTGTTATATCTTTGATGCCGGTCTGGATACGGCATCTCTGCTGGCCAAAGCGCAAGCTTCAGCGGTCACAGTCAGAAGAGCTTTATGGCTCAGACAGTGGGCCGGGGACGCAGTTTCCAAACAAGGGTTGTTGGCCTTACCTTACAAGGGTGGCCATCTTTTTGGATCCGACCTCACAGAGCTGATTTCCAAGGCTAAGGCGAAGGAATCAGCATTACCACAGCGAAGGGCCATGGCCTCGGTGTCCAGTAAGCCTGGTGTTTATAGTGGTCGGCGGTCCTTTCGGGGCCGAGGACGATCTAGTCACTCCTCGTGGGGATCGGGTCGTCCTTCTTTCTCAGGAAAGAAATCCTCTCAGAAAACTCGTACTCCCTGGAAGCAGAGTTTCCGCCAGAACAAGCGGGAACTTGACAAGAAAACCGCAAAGTCGGATTGACGCCAGGGGTCCACTCGAGGATTCTCGAGTGGGGGGTCGCCTGCTTCTTTTCAAGGAGACTTGGATGACTCGCGTTCCAGATTCCTGGGTAACGCGGATAGTGTCGGCAGGCTATTTCATAGAGTTTGCTTCTCAACCCCCAAATGTTTTTTGTCAATCTCGCGTTCCGTCGGAACCCGAGCTTGTTGTCGCTCTACAGCGAGAGGTCGAATCGCTACTACAAAAGGGTGTAGTGATACCGGTTCCGTCAGAGGACCGAGGGAAAGGTTTTTTATTCCAACCTTTTTATAGTTCCCAAAAGGAGAACAAATTTCGCCCGATTCTGGATCTCAAGCGATTGAACCGGCATGTCCATGCCCGGAAATTTCGCATGGAGTCGCTTCGTTCCGTTGTGGCAGCTCTGTCACAGAACGATTTTCTGGTGTCAATCGACATTCGCGACGCCTATTTGCATATTCCCATCGGAAAGGCTCATCAGCGCTTTCTTCGATTTGCCATAGGTCAGAATCATTACCAGTTCGTGGCTCTGCCGTTCGGCTTAGCCTCAGCGCCAAGGGTCTTTACAAAAATTCTGGCGCCCCTCATGGCACTCTTTCGAAGACAGGGGATTACGATTCTCCCTTATCTGGACGATCTTTTGATCGTGGCTTCCTCGGAGGAGGAGGCGTTGACGGCTTGGGATTTGTCTCTTCAGTTTCTGAAAGACTTCGGTTGGCTGGTCAATTGGGAGAAGTCGTCCCTGGAACCATCGAGGACAATTCTCTTTTGGGAATGCATCTCGACACGTTTCGGTCGGTAGTTTCCCTACCACCAGACAAACAGTCATGTCTTCTTCGACATGTACAGATTATGACATCCTCAACGGCAATGTCCCTACGGAAGTGTATGCGTCTTCTGGGACTGAGGGTGGCGTTCATGGAGGCAATTCCTTTTGCCCAGTTCCACTCCAGGACTCTTCAAAGGTTCATCTTGAGTCGATGGAATCAGTCGCAATCGCTGGATTGCAGTGTCACCATTTCTCGCGCGGTGCGGGATTCTCTAGAATGGTGGTTACGTCCAGGGGCATTCTCCCTGGGGAAGTCTTTCCTCCCTCTGAAGTGGTCAGTCATAACCACCGATGCCAGCCTGACGGGCTGGGGGGGTGTTTGGAACAATCTCTGGATTCAGGGGGTATGGTCATCGGAAGAGTCTGTGCTTCCGATCAACATCCTGGAATTGAGGGCGATTTTCCTTTGCCTCCAACATTGGACGGTCCCTTTGAGCGGTCTGCCAGTCCGTGTGCAGACAGACAATGCGACGGCGGTCGCGTATATCAATCACCAAGTGGGACAAGGAGTTCCAGACTCTTGGTAGAGGTGTCCCGAATTCTGATTTGGGCAGAGGCCAATGTACCAGCCATTTCGGCGATTCACATTCCAGGGGTTCAGAATATTACAGCGGACTTTCTCAGTCGCAGAAGGATGGATCCCGGGAATGGAGCCTCCACCCGGAAGTCTTTGCACTACTGTGCTCTCGCTGGGGAACCCCCCAAGTGGATTTGATGGCATCCAGGTCCAATGCCAAGTTACCGACATTCATGTCCAGGTACAAGGACCCGAAGGCGGTGGCGGTGGATGCTCTAGTGGCTCAGTGGGATCAGTTCGAGCTGATCTATGTATTCCCGCCGATATCTTTACTTCCTCTAGTGCTGCGTCGGATCAGACTAGAGAGAATTCCAGCTATTCTGATAGCTCCAGACTGGCCAAGAAGGGTGTGGTTCTCGACAATAATGTCGCTGTTGGCGGCACCTCCGTTTCCACTCCCTCTTCAACCGGACTTGTTGACTCAGGGGCCCATTTGTCATCCGGACTTGATGTCCCTGCGTTTGACGGCGTGGCTCTTGAGACCGAAATCTTGACCCGTAGAGGTTTTTCAGCCGAGGTCATTGCTACCCTTCGTGCTGCAAGATGTCCGGCTACTTCTAGGATTTACCACAAAATTTGGGAAACCTTCTTTTCGTGGTGTTTGGGGTCTTCTCGGAACCCGAGAAAATTTTCCATTCCCAACCTGTTGGCTTTTCTGCAGCATGGGCTAGACAAGGGTTTGGCAGTTAGCACTCTGAAAGGTCAGATTTCTGCTCTGTCCTTATTGTTTCGGAGAACCATTGCTTCGAATAGAGACGTGCTCTCCTTTTTCCGAGGTATCTCTCGTAAGTTTCCGCCGCGGAAGGCACCCGTGTCTCCCTGGCGGCTCAACCTTGTTTTGGAGGCTCTTCAGCATAAACCTTTTGAACCTATGGTTTCTGCTAGCCTTTCTTTACTTTCTTGGAAGGTGGCTTTCCTTGTTGCAGTCACTTCCTTGAGGAGAGTTTCTGAATTGGCAGCTCTTTCTTGCTCGCCTCCTTTTCTGGAGTTTTTTCCGGATCGTGTAGTGCTTCGCACTCGGGGTGATTTTTTGCCTAAAGTGGTGTCACAATTTCATGTTAACCAGGATATTGTGTTGCCTTCACTCTGTCCGGATCCGAAGAATACGAAAGAGCGAGATTTACACACATTGGATTTAGTGCGGGCCTTGAAGTTTTATCTATTTATTACTCAAGGTTTTCGTAAGACGGACTCCCTGTTTGTGGTTCCAGCAGGTCGTCGGCGTGGTCAACGAGCTTCCAAGGGTTCTATAGCTCGTTGGATTCGGTCAGCTATTGTGGAAGCTTACCGTCTTCAGGGTGAATCTTGCCCGATTAAGATTCAAGCCCATTCCACGAGAGCTGTAGCTTCATCGTGGGCTTTTCATCAAGGTGCTTCGGCAGTGCAGCTTTGCCGAGCGGCGACTTGGCGCTCTGTCCACACGTTTACAAGGTTTTATAAAGTGGACGTCAGTGCTTCCGCTGATGCAGCCCTCGGACGTAGGGTCCTGCAGGCAGCTGTAGTTTAAAGTTCTGGATGAACTTGTGTTTAGCGCTGGTTGCGTTTGTTGTTAAGGTTGTTGGGTTTCTGCCTTTTGTTGGTTTTTTCCCACCCTTATTTTTGAACTGCTTTGGGACGTCCCATCAGTAATGAATACTGTGGCTCTCTTCCTTCATCTGCAGCTGAAACACGGATTTTGGTAAAGACTTACCTGTAAAATCCTTTTCAGGAAAGGAAGCTCCAAGAAGGTCTTTTTTACAGCACCCTTCTGACAACGTGAGTAGCAGAAGTCTTTCAAATCCAGTGTTTTTGGCAAGATATTCAACGACGTTTGAGATCTGTCTGTGTCTCGATTAGAGTTTCCGTGACTGGTCTTCCTACTTTCAGCTGAGTACGAGTACAGAGTTATTGAATCACTGTTTTATGTGATACTTGTCTTCTCCACTTTAAGGGTAATCAATCTTTGACAACACCTGTCTTGTACTGTTGAAGAGCTTGGTTTCAGACCAATATGCATTTCTAAAGTTTGCACTGAATGTACACTTCAGCATAGTTATTTCTTAACATACCATGTTTGTATAGATCATTTGCTAAACTTAAAATATCATTAATTTTAAGGACTTAGACTGTTGAGCTAGCTTTTCACACTTCGACTGCAGCAAAATGATTATTACGGAGTTTAGCAATTTCACAACTTTAGCCTTTATTTCTGGAACACTTTTCACTTAAGTCTTTGCTAAAGTGCAGCAAATGAGCACTGCAACATAGTTATTGCTTTGTATTCCCTCCTGCTTCTAAATTCTCTGATATTGGATACGTTGCAGCATTGTCAGTGACCAAACTGCGTACTAGACATTTGAATTTTTGTTCACATGTTGTTATAGCTTTTACTGCCACTTCTTGTAAGTATTCTGCTGTGTGTGCATTTCCTGACATATCAGGTGTTTGTGCAAGGAAGACTTTACCTTCTTCTGTTGTTATACAAGCACATACAATAGGATCATTGTGGACATTACTCCACCCATCAATACTTAGGTTAACAATTTTACCCTCCAGAGCTGTTGCACATTGCTCCATTTCTCTGTCATACACTTGATCCAGCAGTTTCCCTGCAACATCAGCTCTGCTGGGTGGACTGTATCCTGGTCTCAGTGACTGAACCATATTAATGAAATGTGGGTTCTCAGTCAGACGGAAAGAAGAGTTCGTTGCATAAATAAACTGGGCAATTTTTTCATCAATCAACTCTTTTTCTAATCTGCTAGTTCTTATCACAAACCTATCTATGGTGGTTCCAGGAGGTAAAGGTTTTTTCTTCCTTTTGGGTGATGGTGATATGTGGCTGTGGGTGTCTGATGATGATGCTGCTGCTAATGAAGCACTGTCCTGGATGGATAACTCTGAAACTGTAGAACAGGATGATGGTGATCTTGGAGGTGGATAGTTTCCAGAATCCATGAATTCCCCTAAACAAAAAAAGTCAATGCTGTTATTTTATTGTTTATACAATTTCTGCTTATTGTACACAACACAGCACTGCCCCAAAAGGAATATTTGTTTTTCTTCATAACTGTACCAAATGACAGTAACATGCAGTAATAATAAGAAATATAATTTTTCTCACACATGACAGTTCAGTCTTTAGAAATAGGATTCAATAAAAATGTTTACCAACCTGAAGATCCTGCCTGTTCAGAAGTGTTTTTTGGTCATCTTCATCACCGCACTTCTCATGATGTTGCCTCATTCGCGCCACCAGGCCTTGCATCTCTTTGTTGCATCGTTTGCATTTTGCACGCATGCCTGCCTTACCGATAGGCGAAGGAGCTTCATTAAAATATTCCCAAACTGGGTCTCTTTTACGGCCTGCTGCCATTATAAGGAAAGAATGTAATAAACCTCAGATCGTACACACAAACAGATCCAGACTTGTCTGTCTGTGGCTATGCTGCAGTATTGTGCTCAGAGTTTCACTTTCATTTTCTTGTCTGCTTGCCCTTCCTCCTCCTCACACTTAGATTCACATTCTTCTTGTGTTGTGCAGATCTATTCCACTCCAAACAATCAGAAACATATTGTCTAACTTCTTGGACTTGGCACTGAAGGGGTTGATTCTGTATTCATATAGGTTTGTAGAACAATAGGATTAAGGTCTTTTTCTCAACTCTGTTCATGTTGTAACATTTTTGCCATGAAGAAGAGGCTGGGACCTCTGCGGAGTCAAATTCAGTTTTGAGAACTGCGTAAGTAAAGCGAGCGTCTGTGATAATATAGGAGAGAAACTGCCCACTAATCCTACAGAAACCTCTGGAAGAGCATGGCATTGTGAATGTTACACATATACAGCCTTTATTCTACTGAGTTAAACAACTCAGCTTTATCTCATGATGGAAGAACCTTTGGATGGTAAAATATTTTCCTCAAAAAGCAGTTTATTGAAAAAAATCCGATTTAAATCAAAAAAATCTGATTTAAATCAAAAAAATCCGATTTAAATCAAAAAAATCCGATTTTTTTGATTTTTTTAAAAAAATCATTGATTTTTATCCACCCTGCTTCTAGGCTCTCTCGTCCTTAGTTCCCTGTACCGTACTGTATTGAAGTTATGTACACACATGTTTAAAGAGGATCTGTGAACAGGATTCATAATATTAAATTAATATAAAAAAATGCATTCATTACTAAATAGATCTTACACCTGATGAGGCTGGTGTATTTTTAAAGTGAATACAAGTCTGAAAGGCTCTATAATACTTTGTGAAAGTTTACCTTGATCTCTGTTCACCTAGCATGATTGATAGCTCCTCAGTCCATCCTTCCTGCTGTTGCTGGATCTCCATCCAACTACCTGACTGACAGCTCCTCAGTGTCCCTGCTACTCAATCTCTGCCTGCCTAGCCTCAATGACTGATCCTCAGAGTCCCCCCTCCCTGCTGCTGAATCTCTGCCCATTTAGCCTCGCTGACAGTGCCTCAGGGTCCCCCTCCCTGCTGCTGAATCTATGCCCACCTAGCTTGTATTACACAGCTCCTCAGTGTCCCTCCTCCCTTTTGCTGCTGAGAACTCTCTGCTCAGTACGAGCTGCAGCGGTCAGTCAGGCTGTTGTAGGTTGGAGAGTAAATACACTTATTTGATAGACTCATAAAATGCTCATTTTAGTATCTGGATTATACAGCCTGTGTCATGGATTTTCAAAGTAAAAACACCAGCCTCATCCGGTCTAAAATATATCCTTATTTTTATATATATATATATATATATTATATATATATACATATATGAAGTATGTATTGGGAAATCTGCTGACAGATCCACTTTAAGTCCAGAAGCCAGGCTAATTACATTATTATACATACCAGTAATTAATTACTATTGATGGCTTATTAAGGTTTCAATATTTTCCCTCTCCTCCACCGCTGCGGACTTTCACCCTGTCCCTATGACCTAGCAGAAGATTGATATTTCCATGATGACATCACTGATCATGACCAAAACAAGCCGTGAATCCTTATTCTTGTGTTTTGACTTGTGACTGACTGCCGTCACGTCGGGGACTGACTGCCGTCACGGACTGACGTCGGGGGACTGACTGCCGTCACGTCGGGGACTGACTGCCGTCACGTCGGGAGGCACAGACCTTTGTTCCACGGTCATCATGATCCCACTGCACTCCTGTTGCACGCATACAATGGCAGCAGCTGCCTTGTGAGACGTGCCGGTCTTCAGTAGATGTAGGCCTGTGGCTCACGCAGGGTGAAGAACGTGCTCCCTTGTTAATCATGTTACTTGCACGGTGTCTGAATTACTATTCATCACAATTACCTTTCCTTGTTCCTTAGGAGGTCCCTTACCAATGTCATCGGTAGCCATAGCCGGCGCAGGTCAACCAGCCATTACAAAGACCACATCTGTCCTCCAAGACGGCGTCATAGTCACTACAGCATCTGGAACGCCAATGCAGAGCCACCATCCTATGGGCAACAGCTTTCCATTTCCAGGACCAGAGCACACTAATAATCACTTTGCACAGAACACTAATAACAACCTTCCGCGACCCGTCAACCCCAATCTTCTAAATGCTCTGCCGATGGCACTGCCCATGAATCAGCAGCATCTACTGAATCAGAATATCCTGCACATGCTGCAGCCTCCTACGGGAGATGGTAAGACCGTACCTCTAGCCAATCTCTTCATTTGCTCTTGTCTCTTTTTTTGGGGCAGGGTGTATAAAGTTTAATTTCTGTAGGGAACCGATCGTTAGGATCTTAATTAAGTGATGCAGAAGGTGGTGACAGCAAATCTGATGACCGTCCCCCTACATGGACTAAATAGATCTTTGACAAAAGTGGGTCTGCACCTAATCTCCAGGAAGGTGGAACCCCCACTATATCGGCCTGAGACTCTCAGGACATAATGGGAGTTGTAGTTTTACGACTGGAACAAATGCTAGAATTGAGAAGTCTTCATCCAGTCTCTCACACCCCTCAAATTCTTGTGTATCTTATAGGAGACCTGACGTCCGTGAACAACACCCTGAATAACCATCAGCTGTCTCATCTTCAGTCCATACTAAACAACAATCAGCAACAGCAACTCCTACAAGGGTTCTCCAATCTACACGCCTTGAAAGGACATGTACCCGGGCCTCCGAACAATATAAACCCCATGGCCTGTTTGTTCCAAAACTTCCAGGTAATTACATTTTGTGAAGCTTTACAAAATTCCCATGTGCTAAATCCCCCATCTTGGTGAAACGTTTTGTTTTTTTTTCTGTTTGTAGCCATTTTCTTCCAGGATCCTTTCTTCATGTTATCACCCCTATCAGGAAAGAGGATACATATCATTGCAACCTTCAGGAGCTTTTCTTCATGTTATCACCCCTCTACCCTATCAATATATGTGTCCTCCTTTCTGATCCCCAAAGGGGTTAGACCAGGGGTCCTCAAACTTTTTAAACAGGGGGCCAGTTCACGGACCATTGGAGGGCCGGAATATATGGTAGTTTAAAAAAAAAAGATCAAATTCCTATGCATACTGCACATATCTTATTTTGAAGTAAAAAAACAAAACAGGAACAAATACAATATTTAAAATAAAGAACAAGTAAAGTTAAAATCAACAAACTTACTGGTATTTCAATGGGAACTATGGGCCTGCTTTTGGCTAATGAGATGGTCAATGTTCGGTTCCATATTTGTCACTGCTAGTCAAAACAAGTGAGGCAATTTTTCTCTTTCTTGATATCATTGTTTCCTAGGGATTCCAAATTGCTATTAGTAAAATACCAATATATGTACAGCGCTACAAAAACAATATACCAGCAATAAAACTGCCCATACAGACTGCACTGCCCATCAATGCAGCCTTGCCAATCCATATCGTTTCAGCCTCACTAGTGCCCATGTTGGCGCAACTCCACTTTTAGCTTGGCTCAGACTGGTGTGGTGCGAGAGTCTCAATAGGCAGGTAAATGTCCCCAATAAGCAGCATATGTCCTCAATAGGCAGGTAAATGTCCCAATAGGCAGCATAGTCCCAATAGGCAGCATATGTCTCCAATAGGCAGCATAGGTCCCCAAAAGGCAGGTAAATGCCGCAATAGGCAGGTAAATGCCCCAATAGGCAGCATAGTAGTCCCAATAGGCAGATAGTAGTCCCCAATAGGCAGCATAGTAGTCCCCAATAGGCAGCATAGTAGTCCCCAATAGGCAGCATAGTAGTCCCCAATAGGCAGCATAGTAGTCCCCAATAGGCAGCACAGTAGTCGCCCATAGGCAGCACAGTAGTCGCCCATAGGCAGCACAGTAGTCGCCCATAGGCAGCATAGTAGTCGCCCAATAGGCAGCATAGTAGTCCCCAATAGGCAGCATAGTAGTCGCCCATAGGCAGCACAGTAGTCGCCCATAGGCAGCACAGTAGTCGCCCATAGGCAGCACAGTAGTCGCCCATAGGCAGCATAGTAGTCGCCCATAGGCAGCATAGTAGTCGCCCATAGGCAGCGTAGTAGTCGCCCATAGGCAGCGTAGTAGTCGCCCATAGGCAGCGTAGTAGTCGCCCATAGGCGGCATAGTCCCCAATAGGCCGCGCCCGGCGTTAAAAAAAAAATGCCAGTACTCACCTATGTCCCCCACTGCTCTGAAGAAGCGCTCGCTCAACTCCGTCTTCTTCTGGCACAGGCGACGTGACGTCATCAATCCGCGCAGGCGACGTGATGACGATCACGTCGTCTGTGCTGCATATGGAAGGCCGCAAGTCCTTACTTGCCGCCTTGTAGTTCCGACCGCGATTAAAGGGCCCGCCGGCATTGAACTGTAGTGACGTTCAATGTCGGCGGGGCCGACTAGCCGGATAAATGTCCTCGACGGGCCGCATGTGGCCCACGGGCCATAGTTTGAGGACCACTGGGTTAGACCATTACTACATTTGTTCCAATCATCGCTTTGTTCCTGTGCATTAATTTTTTTTTTTTTAATTTATTTCCAATAGGTGAGAATGCAAGAAAACAAAGAGGTAAATGCCCAGATGGGATTGTCTTCAATGCACGAAAACCCAAACTCTGCACTTCCTCCATTTCCAGAGAAATCCTGTACCATGCCGCATAGGACAGAGCCGTACATAAAAGATAAACGGGAGGGAGACGGCTCGGTGGACGCCATCTATAAAGCTGTCGTAGATGCGGCCAGTAAAGGAATGCAGGTGGTGATCACTACGGCCGTGTCCAGCACAACGCAGATGAGCCCCATCCCAGCACTAAGTGCCATGAGTGCCTTCACCGCATCCATCGGTGACCCGTTAAATCTCTCGAGTGCGGTGAGCGCTGTCATCCATGGAAGGAACATGGCAAACTCTGATCACGAGGTCAGGACAAGGAACTCTAGAGGTAACCGGATGAGGAAGAACTTAGATCACGGCAAGCATATGACTGACGGGGATGGGTTTGATTATTTAAAAGCAGGATGCAATACACCTAAAAGACAATGGAACGGGGGTCAGAGTCCTGGAGATGTGAACAGGTGGAAGTGTGATGAGGTTCTGGACCACAACGCACATGTCCACAGCAATCCTTACCAAGCAAGATCTGGCAACATCTCTATATTGCACTCCTTCGAAGATGAACAGTGCCAGATTTTGTTGCCCCCCAGACATTGTCCGAACGATAAAATGCTAGAGGATAACTTCAGGTTTAACCATTACAAAAGAACTATGATGAGTTTTAAAGAGAGATTGGAAAGCACGGTGGAACGGTGCGCTCACATGAACGGGAACCGGGCCGCTGCGCATAGAGGGTACGGAGATCTGCTAAGCATCCCCAAACAAGAGATCAGCATGGAGGAGCAATCTCCCAGCTCTTCCAACAGTTTGGAGAGTTCTTTAGCTAGAGACTATATCCATTACAATGGAGACTTCCATGCCAAAGGCATGAACGGTTGCGCCCCAAGTCCCTCAGACACCAAGAGTATCAGTAGTGAGGACGATCTAAGGATACCCGACTCTCCGTCATCAAATGACTTAATGCCTTATAGGCCAAGGACGTTTAATATGGGAGACTTGGTCTGGGGACAGATTAAAGGACTGGCAGCGTGGCCTGGAAAATTAGTGAGGGAGAACCTCCACAACTCGTATCAACAGAACTCTGAGGAGGTGAAGGTACACTTCTATTTTGTATTTTTAGGATATTGAATTGTTTGATCTGGTACTGGCGTGTGGTAGAAATTGTTGTCTTCTCATATTCCTTTGAGCTGAAGGTGGTGAATGCAGAAGGTAAAATGTCTATTTTCAAGGGTTTATTGCCATCGGGCCATACTGGATCAATAGTGATCTACCGGATTGAAGGTGCCACAGTACTTTGGCGAATACAGTGTTTACGAGGCACATCTCGATGCAGTTTTGTTTTATCTATTCAATTAAATAGGATTGAGCTGCGAAAAGTCGCAACGCCGCCTCGTCTAATATGTCTTAAGGCTGCGGTGGAAATCACGACAGTCTTACACCGCTGCAATTTTATCCACTGCTTTCACCTGCAAACTGATCAGCCGCTTGGTATTGCAGATGAAACCTCTGCATTCCTGCAAGACTTAGTACTGCCACACTAGCTATCCGCTAGCGATCTCGTTAGCGTTGCATACTAATGCGATCGCTAGCGGGATTGTTTCTATATCGCTAATCTGCCGCATTTAGCGATATAGTTAACGACGCTATCGCCGTTAGCGATCTTCTTAACGACTTTAGCGGTACAAAAGTACCGCTAAATCGCTAAGAAAGGTGGCACACAGCGATTAGATACTTACCCAGCGGAGCGCAGCGATGAATAGGGTCCGGAGCGATTCCAGCGACGAGCGAGATCACAGCAGAAGCTCGTCGCTGGAAGCTGCCGCACTGAACAATATCGCTAACGGATCGCTAAATAGTGACGTTTTTTAGCGATCCGTTAGCGATATTGTTTAGTGTGGCATACCCTTTAGTGATTGTCCAGGGAAACCACACCGGCACAAAACTTCTGCGGGTGTGAACGCAGGCTAAAGACAGGCTGTCACTTTGGAAGTCTTGGCAAAACGTTTTAATAATGGAAGACTAGACCGTTTCAGTCTTGTGTGAATTTGCTGGATTTCTCCAGTCCGAGTGTCAGTCCTGCACAGATCAAAGCATTATCCGATAGTTTTGCTCCATAAACTCCAGTGAATGTTAGTTTACTTTGCTCGCTCCAGTCAGTCCGGTGTTTGTATGACATCTAGTACATCCACTTGACTTCCGCAGCCAATTACTAGACTCAAAAGTTGCTTTTTTTATGTGTTAGCAACCACCATTGAAGCCAGTAATTGACTGCAGCGGTCCCGGGATGTACAACACTTTCTTAGAGCTGGATGAGGACCATCTGAAGCGGAGCAGTGGTGGATTTAATGGGGTAAACTTTTTTGCAAATGGTGAAATGCACAATGGCATCTAATGATAATTGCGATCTTTGGCTCGTTAAAGGCTTCTTCTCATCAAACGTTTGTGGTTTATATAGCGATTTATATTTTTGGAAATCCCGTAGAAGTAGACGTCGAATGTAAGGCCACGTTTCCACAACTTAAGAGTTGCAAGCTATGACTTTGTGAGCTGGGACCTGCGTCTATCAGACACATGAGGGTACCCCTTCAAGTAGTTTCTCTCCCCGCTGACCCTAGGGATGCACTAACTGCTTGATATGACCCTTCATCAATCACAGCCGGTTACTATAATCTCCCAGTAACTGCTGAGGGGTCCAGGAGCTTTTCTTCATGATATCATCCCTCTTACTAGTCATTTTGATGGGTCTTATAAGGACACTCACACATCTGCACCTAAAGTTGTCAACTGTGTTACTCAGATGATTAGTATCGGATTATGGTGATTTTTGTGTTTTAGCTCATGTTTGAGTTCTGCACCTCCCGGACTTTTGATTTTTTTTTTTTAGGAGGTTTTGTGCATCTCTAGATCTGTTTGGGCCAGATTTCCACCCACAAAATATGATTTTTTTTTTTTTTTTAAATAAATTTTTACAAAACTTTACACATTGATTAAAAGAAATTGCATGAAGGTGCCCATCCCATGATTGTAAAGTGCACGGTTGAAATTGTTACACTGTTCCAGGCAATATATGAATATCGTGGTATAATGTGAATTTTTATTTTAGAATTCAAGCCTTTTTTTGTGTTTGTTTAGGAGAATGTTGTAGCGGCAAAATGACCATTTCAGTAGTAATTATTTGACCCTTTTCCCAGAGCAACATTGTTTGATCGTTCACTTGAATATGCAGGACTAGAACTCTTAAAATTCCTTCTTCCAATAGGTGACACGAGTTCTAGTCCTCTTCCTCTCTGAACAGGCAATTTGCATATTTAATTTCCCAGAGGAGCATTGCATGGCTTAAAAGCCTCCTCACATTGGCATATCACTCTTCACAAGGAGAACCATTACCCCTTGGATCACCATCATTCACTTACTGGCGGTAAATAGGCGCCCGCTGTGGGAACGGATAATCTGATTTGATTTCCTTTTAGATGGAGAGCGAGAAGTTGAAGACTCTGACGGAGGGACTGGAGGCTTACAGTCGAGCACAGAAACGCAACCGGAAGTAAGGATCGCAAATACATTACGTGTTCAGACCGGGGCCAGCAATCTGCGGCACTCAGCAGTTAAAGAACTGAAACTCCCAGCATGCCCTGAAAGCCACAGACTGTTAGCGCAGGCTAGGAGATGTAGTTTCAGAACAGCTGGATTCCCGCAGGCTTCTGCGTAGAACACCATCACTGCCAAAAACAGTGCCACTTTTTGTCCATAGCCATGTTTGCTATTCGTTTTTAAATGGCCATTATAAAAATTATTGAAAAGAAGAAAAAAGAATGCAGCTCCAATAAAAACGTGTCATTTATTCATATCAAAGAATTAAAAGTTGACTATTTCATGTAGCAAAAAAATCCATCAGAAGGGAGAGGAGATAGAGGGAAAAATGACATTAGATGGGACGCCCGAGTTGCGTTCAAAATGCGTTGCTTGATGTCCCTCGTGTAATGAATTCTTCCAAGAATCTGTCAAACGTTTGGTCAGGACTAGGGTTGAGCGAATATGTTCGGAATCGGTCGCGGAATCTGAATTTGCCATATTTATGCCATATTGGTAACCTATTCGTGCCGAATTTGTTTGATGATCGGCACCGAACATATTCATTAATTTCTACTCCAATTGACTAAAATGACGTTCGGCGAATACTGCAAAAACAACATTAATTTTCTTTCATTATAACAAGGATTGCATGACACAGCCAGGACCCCAGCGATCAGCTGCAGTCTTCGGTGAAACCTGGCAGTTAGGCCTCTTTCACACTTCAGTCGTGCGACGTCCGTCAAAATCCGCCAAAGTGTGAAAAAAACAGATACGCCGTTTTGTTTTTTTTTTGTTTTTTTGGCGGAACCACTTTTTTCCCATTGACTTGCATTAGTGACGGATTTTGACGGATGGTCGTCCGTTTGATCGGTTTTTGATGGATCCGTCATAAATTTGGCGTCCGCCTTTTTTTGAAAACGCCCAATGCAACGTTTTTTGTGTGCTCAAAATGGCGGACTATGACGGATCCGCTGCGTCCGCCTTTTGTATAATGGGCGCCTATGGGTGGCGGATCCGCTGCCATCCGTTTTTGACGGAATCCGCCAGTGGATCCGTTGCTTCCATAGAAAATGCTGAGAACACTGTCCGGGGTTCTCTTTCTCTCTCTCTCTCTCTCTCTCTCTCTCTCTCTCTCTCTCTCTCATGCGTTCATACATTTTCTGGGTTGAACAGTTCATGACGGATCCGTCTGAAAACGGATCGTCTGAATGTTCACCCAGAAATGTTGACAGGAGAGGGAAGGACCGACAGTGTTCTCGCATTTTCTATGAAGCAACGGATCACTGCGATTGTCAAACGATGGCAGCGATCCGCCACCCATGGGCCCCATTATACAACGTTTGCATCCTTATCGCTTTGTGCGGCTCGCTTTTCATTTGGATTTTACTGACGCCAAACGACTGAAGTGTGAAAGAGGCCTAAGTGTTACATTTCCCTACAGCACCACTACAGGGAAAATGAGCATTACAGTGTCCATCTCATCAATAGGTTATCTATTTAATACCAGACAGAACAGGTCCTCTAGAGAGACACTTTTTTTTTGGGGGGGGGGGGGGCAATTTCGTAATTGTTGCATTTGCATCTTTTTTCTTAGTTTTTGTTTTGTTTTTTTCCTCAGTTAAAAAGGTTAAAAAGACAAAAATGGTGGGTTTTCTATACGAGCACTTACATAAACTTATTTTTCCATCAAAATGATCTTGACTTTTTTACTTTTTAGGAGCGGAACACTAAATAATCATTTAGAAGCTGCAATACACGAGGCAATGAACGAGCTGGACAAGATCTCTGGCAATGTAAGTTATAACCCCAATTGCTCTATACTGGGAAATAAAATGTAATCCTATTTATAAGAAGATTATGCCTACAAAGAACGAGACCTGTCCAGCAAATAACAAGGCCTCGAAATTCAGGATTTAAGTTTTAAAAAAGAGATTATTTATCATGGATCATTAAGAGGCACGTCACTATCTTATCGATTGCCTTTAGTTAATAAAATTGCAAACTTTAGTCTATAATCTTCAATAATTATTAATTTTCAGCCCCCTCTCCCTCCTGATATGCAGTTTGCCACCTGATATCAAGTTTTAGATTTTTCTCTTGTGGGAGTGCCTCTCCCAGTAATACAGGCTGGATATGAGATCTGTGTTTATCCAGGGTGCTGCTATCTTTGCGTGCTTTCAAGTATCAGCACAGCTCTAATACTGCACTTACTTCCTGTTCATGTGCTTTTCCCCCTTCGCTGTAGCCTGTTTTGTCTGCCCTCCCTGAGACTCTATATGCTTTCTTCCTCTCCAGGCTGTGAATATGTGTGTACAGCACCTTCCCATCCTTGCTGCTATAACTAACACTAATGAAGGGAGGAGCCGAGAACAGTCGGGAAGCCAATAGACAATTAAAAAAATATTCTATGCAAAATGGTTTCCGTCCTTAAAAGGATATTCCGATTATAATCCGTTATCGCCTATCAATAGTATTGATCTAGAAGCTATTTTCTAACTTATGGATAGTGGATGATTTATTATAATGGTAATACTCTAAGGGATTAAAATAGAAAAACAGAGACATCTACTCTCTTTAAAGACTTATGTTCAACTTCACACAGAATTTTTTTGCTTCCTAAATGCAGAGTAAATCAAATTTGTAAATAGTCTTCAGTAAAAATGTTCTACCAATGTGCTGCTGCAGGATGCCCAAGTCCTTAACACCTTCATGCCGCAGCCATTTTCTGATTATTTTATTTCCCATTTTTCTACGGGCCATAACTTTTTTTTTATTCATTTTTTATTCTGTCCACAAAGCTGTGCAAGGACTTGTTGTTTCTTTTTCATATTTAAAAAAAAAAAAAAAAACTTTTTAATTTTTTTTTACTGTCTTTAATGGTTGTATCTGTGATCGTCTTATCGCTTGTTCTACATTTAGCATTGCATCAGCATTGTTGCGAAAATGTTATTAATCCGTCAGAGCTCCTGATGGCTGTCTGCTCTTCCCTGATAGCAGCAGAAAGGGAGTTGTACAGGGACATAAAAAGTGGAGAGAAAGTATGTAATGCCTCAGGAAGGGCAGAGAAAGTGGTCTATTGAAAAGGAGGACTGCACTCTTCTAGTGCAGGCTAGACGCTGTGCTGATATGAGCTAATAGACAGCAACACCCTGGATAAACAGGCCTCAAATCCAGCCTATATTACTGAGAGGGACACTCACAAAAATATGAAACTTGGATTAAGCTGCATATCAGAGGTTCTGGAAATTAATGAAGCTTGCAGACAGAAACTTAGTTCATTTTTTTTCTTACTAAATGGAACCACAAACCTGTAGAAATATTTTTTTGTTCATGTCATGGCTTTTAATTCCCCTCACCCAATGGTTAATTCTCTATATTTTATTTAAATTGTCCTTGAATTTATAACCATAAATGTATAATTCCAATATTCCTGTTTTCTGATGTTTTTCCTTCAGATGCCTCAGAGAGAACGACAGCTGAAGCCCCCAAAACCCAAGAGGAGGAAGATCTCCAGATAACATTGACAGTTCCTAAGATGATATATGTGTATATAGGCATTGATAATATATGTACATCAATATTTCTAGATATCACCACCTGGTGTAAAGTGAATATGTGGTAAATATTTTTGCATTTTAGGCAGGTGGGCGCTGGAAACCTAAAAAAAAAAAAAAAAAAGACAAAAACCCATGTGACTGAACGGAAATGATCTGTTTTTGTTTTGTTTTTTTTTCTATTACGCTACAGTTGTGATTATAAAGAATATTAGTCAGATGTTTCTGATACATTTTCAGTGTGTATATAAGAAGACCTAGAGTTTGATGACGAGGACTGAGATGTAAATAATGTACAATGTTGTCATGTACAAGCCGACTTAATGCACACTTTATCTTTTACTGTACAATAATAGTGTACAAAAATTCTTTGGTTTCTATCAAGTTAATGTTTAAGCGATAGAAAAATGAAAAGCGAAAAAAAAAAACTTATTTTATATCTTAATGTCAGAGGTGACCGCAATGGGGGCGCGCATCAGTCCTGATCATTAACTTACTCCCATTTCAGGTACCTGTTGGAGAGTGAGGTCTCAACACAATTATAAGATTGCATGTCCTCTGCTAACTTAAATCTGCAATAATTCCTTTTTGTTTTTTATCATTTGTTGTTGCAATGGCCAATGTTGTAAGAGTAGGTTGACATGGGCAGCTGTCTTATCCTGTCACCCTGCAAGTATACCTCCACTATGGTGGACACATACCAGACAACTCCCATAAATATAAAGCTTTTCAGCAGCTTAAAAGTAAAAGGTCAGCTGCCCAGGTCAATATTCAGCCTGTTCCCACAAATGTAAAGCAGAGAGGTTTCTTACTTAGTTAGATCATATTTTACATAAGGGGTTCTCCACCTAAATTTTATATTTAGAAAAATGGGCAAAATTATAGTTTCCTTATGCTCCCTGTAATTTTGGACGGGCTATCAGACTGTGTTTGATTGAATGCCACTATAAGAGAATGACTACAATTATTAACCAATATTATTATATCCGTATACCGTTCACTCCTCAGCTCCCTCTGGTGGTCACCACAGGAGGTAGCCAGCATCGCCTCTTTTTAATATCGCATCAAGGCAGGGTTTACGAAGCTCTGTATTACAAAAACCAGAGTACAGTTAGGCAAACATGTTTGCAGGGTCCTGGCAAACCTTTTACCTGCCGACATGCCCCGTCGGACTAATCAAACTGTGGAGTCAGGGATGCTGGAGGGTAGGAGGAGGTTTGCAGTTCTCTGGTCCGATGACCTTGAGAAACAGGGTCCTGCAAATTTTTTATGCTTAATTTTAAAATTCATACTGAATTTTAACCTAAAATAAACATAATGATAAAATGCATGTATTTCGGGACAAAAAATAATAATTTTTGTTATCTGGTTTCGTTAAGTTTTGCCCTGTTTGCTTCTATAGCCTCTGTGTATTACTGGCTGCTGAATGAGTTAACTGAGTATCTGCTTGTGCGCTCCTTCAGATCAAATGATGGGAGAGTTTAATTATTTTTTGCCTGAGCTTTAGGGCAGACTTTTATGATCATAGACAACATCAAAGGCAAAACAAAGAGCCTTTAAGGCTGTGTGCACACGTTGCGTTTTTGCTTTTTTTTTTTTTTAGTGCAGATTTGTCACATAACCTGAAGGGTTTCCTGATGCCAGCAAAGTGAATGAGAATCCTGAATTTCGTGTACACGTTTCTTATTTGCGACTTGCAGATTTGATGTCAATTCTTTCAATGTTTTTGTTCCAGGCTTCACCCATACTAATAAGTGGGGAAAAATCTGCACCAAAAAAAAAAACGCAAAATCTGAACTGTGCAAAAATTCAAATGAAAGAAAACCAATTGCAAAAATAATTTTTAGCCTGAAATACATTCATTTAAGTGAAAAAAAATTGCCTCCAAAATTGGACAACCCCTTTAAAAAAAATATTTTAAAAAACGTATTATTTAGGTGGAGAACTTTTCATGCACCAGCAATGAGAAAAGTGGGCAATGTTCCACCTCCCTTGAACCAGAGTATATACTCAATGCATCCCTCTGAATGCTCCTTAAGGCACAGTGAGACAACCATATAATTCCGGAATGCAATGCACGGACTGACCAGTGTGTCTCCCGACCTGAGCGTGACCGCTTCTAATTTCTCTAGTGCACAGTTGGTCTGGCCAGTCGCATTTCAGTCGGTTTCTGCGGTTGTCTGACTGCGCCCTTAGGGTGCTTTTTATGGTCCTCATAGCAGGTGCATGTCCTCTCTAATCCCCACACCGCACTCTTTTCATTCTTCCCACATCCCATCATTTTATTTTTTTTTCCGACTGCACTGATTTTCAGCCTAGGCAATTCCTAATCGCCACATACTAAGATGTGTTATGTGATTGTCTTTATTTCTAAGCCACAGCGATGAGATCGCGCCATGGATTTATATTGCTAATTATCTGACACTAGAAAACTGTGTGCTGTCTACATAGCCTGGCCTTGGAAGCATGCATCTCCATTACACAGTATTAACTCGTCACAAGCAGCTGCCAGGGTGGATTCGCCTGATAGCGTAGCTTCCTTTTTTTTTTTTTTTTTTTTTTTTCTTTTTCTTTTTTTGTTTTATTTTGTGTTTCTATCAGTATTATGTAACATATCACAGATTTATTTTATTTAAAAAAAAAAAAAAAAGTATTTATACTGTTAACAGATTATATATTAATGTGGCTGAAACATGCAAGTTATTTTATTAACCAAATTATTTATGTTACGTAAAGTGAAAATGTGAAGCTACAGAATAAGGAAAAAAAAACACTACGTATAAATGAGCCGACAATGTTGTATTGTAACAAAACGTTTTCACTTGTGCATATGTATATTCATAAATTCATAATTCACAATTCATGGCTGTGAGCGCATGTGTGAATATACATCTGTTATCTCTGGACCTGATGGATTGCAAAAAAATAAAATTAAATTAAAAAAAAGCTCCTAATTGAATGTACCCATCATCTGCCCCTCTGTAGTGGAAGCCTTTTTTTTTTTTTTTACCGGCCACAGATTGGCAAATTCTGGACTTACACATGCCGAACATGGTTGCTGTTTAATGGCTTGTGCATATATAGGCTGGCCACAATTTTATATGCACAATCATGATGTCATATTTCCCTTTAGGCTACATTCCCACAAGTTTTTGGTGAATTTTTTTTTTTTTTTTTTACAGTTTAACAAAATGGCAAAGTAACTTTTTTTACTTAATGGGTGCAGAAAATCTAAAACATAAAAAAAAAAACTCACCAAAAGCTTATCGTGGCAACATAGCCTTACTCATAGACATGGTAAGGAATGTTCAGTGCCCAAAAAATTGCAAAAATCCTACTTGTGCAATATCAAGTTTGGAGCAATTGTTTTGCATAAAGGGATTGTCCAACAGATGTTTTATTTTTATTTTTTCGTTTTTAATGTTTGTATTTTTATTTTCGCTTTTATTTTATTGTATTCATTTTTTTTTTTTAAGTGGAACAATCCAGAAGAGGCAATACTGCCCTCAACCCATCCCTGTTTATTTCCTAATCTGCGATGATCTCTGCTTCCTCTCCGTACCCTAGAAATGCCTCTCAGTGGTTGAGATGGATCACCGCTATGGAGAGGGATTAGCAAGATCAAGAAGCAGAAGCCAGCGAGGATCAGGGGTGCAATAGAACAGGAGTAGGGATAGGGCTGAGCGGGCCCGTGGAAGTTCGGGTTCTGGTACCCAACTTTAGTTCAAAGTTTGGTTCGGCTGCCAGAACTGTACCCTAACTTGAATCTGAACCTTATTTAAATGAATAGGGTCCTGAAATTTGGAACTGGAAAATGTGTGTCTCTGTCACTCTCCTGAACTGTAAAACTGACTTCCAGGAAAAGTGAATGTTCCGAGTTCTGCGCCAGACACTAGGTGTCCGGTAAGTACCCTGAACTTTACAGTTCGGGCTCGCTTATCTCTGAACAGTAGCAGTAAGGATCAGTGATATGCATATTGCTGCTTTTGTTTTATGGTTCTTGGAACTTTTTATAAAAAAAAATAAAATTGGATAAGTATTCTGACATTAATGCTCTACGTTGAGTTACATAATCTATTGCAATTAGCTCATGACCGCTTTATAGTTTACCAAGTTGCTATTAAATGCATCTTTGTTGCATCCCATCAGTAAGTGAAACTTGCACAAACTAATGCAATATTTGTTAGTCCTTTAAGAAAAAAAAAAACATTTAGGCACCCTAAATTATGCAAGAGGAGCACCTAAAGTCATGTGATTCGCCTGCGTCTGATTCCCTTCCTAAATATAGATCGTAATCTATATTAAAAATAGAAATCTTGCAATTCTCACACTGACCACTGGGTTTTTTTTTTTGTTTTGTTTTGTTTTACTCTTCCTATCCTTTCAGGAAATGACACATGTACATTAGCCACAATGTACTAACCCTATTTTTGTGTTGAACCATCCAATGAGCGTGTGCAAAGGTCATTATGAAGGAAGGGGGAGCAGAGGAGCTGTGACATCACCTATTGTGATTGGTTGAGTTTGCGTTATCAGCTGTGTATAGAGATGTCACTGTAATCCTGCCTCTGATGATAAGGAGTCTGCTGAAAACTATCCTGAAAGTAGAAGTTTTTTTTTAAAAAAAAGCCCTAGTGGACAGTGCATAAATTGCATAATTCCTAATTTAGAGGTTTTTTTTTCTTAATAAAGATTATATTTAAAAAAAAAAAAAAAAAGCTCAAACAAATTTGCATATGACAAGCACAAAAAACTGAGTTAAACAATAAGTTATTTTGGATTTTAGTTTGGTTCTGAAAAAACAATGGCCTCCACCGCCGAGTACAGGTGATGGGTACACTTATTTGACCCTTTCCCCATCCAATGCCCTGACCTACAGATTGTCAAGCGATGTGCGTGCTTAGTGTTACTTTTTCCAATTGTTCCTGTTACTCATTATTTGTGCTGTTTGTGTGACTGTTCTCCGACAATATTTTGAGATATTTCTTCTGTTTCATTGTATCGTTTGTATGGATCATGAAGCCATTTCCTCAGTGTTCCCGATTATTCCGTTCTGTATTTCTCACCGCCGCTCAGTACTTTACATTGGTCGTCTGTGTAAAGTGTGTGCGATCTTCCTTTTCGTTGAATTTTTTTTTCTGCTAGAGTGTATGATAGGAGTAGTTGTTTCAGTCCCTAATGTTGTATTTTATTTTTGATTTTTTTTCCCTGAGTTTTTCTGTTTGTTTCTTTTTTTTCTGTATGCAGTTAATGTAAATATCGTGAGCATTACAGGTCATGCAGTGTTATGACATTTAAAAAAAACAAACAAATGTTGCACCAACTTTACGATTAAAACAAAAAACTGGTCACATACTTGAAACTCTATTCAGAGCGCTATTTATTTCTGTGTCCAAGCGGCAATGCCAGAGAACGAACCAAACCACATTCACGCCATACACCTAGATAACGGGGGATCCATCCTTTGTGTTAAATATTTGTGAGGGTCCCAAATGCCAGGACACTTAATGCTATGGTGGGGTGGATTCAGGAGTTTGAGTGACGCAGCGGTCGGATATGGGCATCACCTCTGGGGAAAAAAAAAAAATGGACAGCATATAAATGCCATCCGCCCATGTGCTGTTCGAAAAAACGGATGTTACACATGATAAAAAAAGGACACTGAGACCAAATCAGATCCAGCACCCTGAAGTAAAGTGGTCTGTTTGTGCATGCAGAGATAAAAAAATAAAAACGGACGTATTAATGAGGCTATAAGGTTTTACACAGCAATTTACTTTAATTTTTTTTGTTCCAAAATACTGCGACCTGGCATTGGCTACAAGTGAAATGGAAAAATCTGAACAAAGCTAGTTTTTCTGGGATTTTCTTTCCCACTTTTGTTGCATTTTTTAGGAGTTTCTTTTATTTGCAGCAAGCAAAAACGTGAAAAGAAAACTCCAGTCAAGTTTTTCCAAAAAGAAAATGGAATAGAAGAATTTATTTAAATTGATTATGGGTAACCGCAATGGGCACCAACAGCCCTCCAACTATTGAGTTTTCTAGGCCAAAATGTCCATACCTATAGAAGGATGATGCGGTCAGGTCATTCTGTTCTCTAAAGAAAAGCAGATACAATTATTTTGACTGGGGTTCTTAACAATGAAAGAAAATATTTTTACTCTGGTATTGAAAAAAAAAAACTTGGGTTAAGCAAAAATTAAAACTATAATAGATGTGTCATATGGATAATTGGCAGTGAATGTATTGAACAAAATGTCCACATAGTGGCAATAAAAAAATAGTTTTCCAATTATAATATATATAGCTTCAGAAAATGGGGCTGTTAGGACTAGGATGTGCTGCGATTCTAGTTTTTCACTGATGCGTTAGAAGAGAATTTCTGTGAGCTGCATCCACAATTGTTCTGGTTGTTACTGGAAACGGCAGCCGCTCTGTCAGACTCCCATGCACTTTAGCCGCTCTCCACTAACGCAGAGGGATGGTTGACTTTTTCAATCATCGGATTACAGTTCAATATTTGCTGTAAACTCAACACCAGGCAGATCACTAAAGCAGAATAAGGCTGGACTATCTCGGCGTTGAAACCTGCAGAATTGTGAATTCAGCTCTGGAGTATAATGCAGATTATAACTCAAGATAAGTCATGCAATGTATTCCTATTATCAAGGGACATTTCTAAGAAATCGGAATTGTACAAACCTTTCCATTAAGATGTTAGGCAGGAGCCCTCGATATATAGATTAGATCTGCTGCCCAAATTCAAGTAAGAGAAATTGCACCTAAAGCAAAAATTTATTCTGTGATTGTGGTTAGGGGCTTTAATTGTGTTTTCCGTGAATAGAAAAAACATTTCTGATTTCTTTCAGTAACAATACCAAATTTGAACATGTGCAGAATTGAGCAAAACGACTTGCAGGACCTAGACTTTGGTCTGTGGTCCATTGGAGCCAAACCCGAGCCCTGAAGACCTCCTCCTACCTGTGACATCCCTGGTGCCGCTTGTGATGAATAGGCCCCGTGACGTAATAACGTTGCGACGTGATGCACACGTGACATCTCGGGATTACAATTTTATACAGTGGTGTATGTTCAGAGGTCTTATCTTAGTTATCTCCCACCAATTCAGAGTTATGAAGGGACCCCATCACTTGTTTCCCTTAGCAGAGGTGCCACGGCACCCAGGGAACTGCAATATGGCTCCATTCATCCCCCAAAGATATTATCTTCTGCTGGGAACCTCGGCATCTTGAAGATGTGACACGTACCACCTACTGAAACATGGTACAGACCTAGTACCCACCTTCAGGGCAGCGGTGTCATTAATGACAATCAACTCTCAACAGGATAATGATCAAGAATGGTGTGAGGAACATAAAGATCAAGCAGGTGACTTGTCTCCAAATTCCTCAGATCTCCGTCCCATCGATCATCTGTGGGATGTGCAAGAAATCTGATCCATGGAGGCCGCACCGAGCAATTTACAGTATCAGCCGTTAGTCTTGGGCCCCGATTCATCATTGTCTTTTGAGCTCTTTTTTCTAGAAAACACTATCACCAGCAGGTAGATAGCGTTACAATGCCGTCTGGTCTCCTTGCTGAATGTGCGGCTGCTGTACAAAGTGAACTTATTTCCTCCCAGGAGCTGCCGGATTTCAGTCATGGGTCCATGGAGCGGATACAGTCGCTGCTCGCCATACTGCGAGCGGCAGCTGCAGAGCTGATCTCAATGCATTTACCCACAGCAGACTGGACACAGACGGTCACATGTAGTTAATCATTTTATTTTTATAGCCCGACATATTCGACAGCACTTTACAATTAAGCGGGGACTTGTACTGACAAAGACATTACAAAGTAACAGAGTTCACCAGTTATAGGGCGAATGAGGATCCTGCTCGCAAGCTTATAATCTATATATAAAAAAGGGGTTGGATTATGGAGGATGTTAGTCTTAGATCAGTTGCAGAATAGAGAGTGCAGTTAGGGTGATAGAGACAAGGGAGAAGATTTAGGGCAGTGCAGAACTGTGGAGACCTTTGTGGGTGAGAGTGTTAAGTTTGTATTGTAGTCTGTATCAGATGGGCAACCAGTGCAATGACTGGCACAAGGTGAAGGCATCGGTGTAGCAGCTGGACAGAAATACCACCATGACTGCCCCATTCAGGACGGATTGGAGAGGTGAAAGTTTAGTGAGAGGGAGACCTATTAGTAGAGAGTTGCCATAGTCCAGAGGAGAATGAATAAGAGCAACAGAGTTTTTGCAGTTTCGAAGGTGAGAAAAGGTCGGATTATAGAGATGTATTTGAGATGCAGGTTACAAGAGCAACTGGATATAGTGAAAAAAGGAAAGTTCTGTGTCATATATGACTCCAAGACAGTGAGCGTGCTGCTTGGGAGTTATGGTTGAACCATACACGCAAATGGCAATATTCGATATAGATCAGTTAGTAGAGGGAGGAAACAAGGAGTTCTGTTTTGGAGAGATTCAGTTCCAGATAGACTGAGGATGTAATTTCAGAGACAGGACAGACAATCCCTGGTATTTTGTAGAAAAATATTAAGATTTGAAAGTCCTCTGTGGTTGATACTAATGAGTGAACGTGCTCATTGATACACGGATATCACTCAAGTTTCTGGGTGCTCAGATGTGCTCGGCACTAATCTTGTTCTTTTTCAGTTTCTATGCGATACATTCCGCATTTAGCCTAGGGACAACTACTGGAGCAAAGAGAGTGGCTGACAACAGCCTCTAGGCAGGGCTTTGGGCTTTGCAGTCCGTTGATAAATATATAGCTGCTGCACGTGACCACGTTTTTTTTTTCTTTGGGGGTGGGGGTTAAAATCATCCATACTGTTTACCAAACTTTGTGTTATATTATAGTAGTTTAAAATAAAAAAAATGCTTGGCCTGCTACAGGTGACCAAATTTTTTGTTCCAAAAATTGGCCATTGTCATTCATACAGTTTAGCCTGGTTGTGTGAAATTATGATGGTTTGAAATTTTTAAAAACGCTTGCCCTCCTACAGGTGAGCCAATTTTTTTTTTTTTCACTAAAATTTTAGTTTCAATTAATCAAGGAAACTTGGTTTCCAGAGGCCTAGCAAATACAAAATGTGTAAGGCATGCGGTAAGGGACGGGGAAGTAGAAGTGCTGATGAGGACGTGGGGCAGGTGTGACTACGCCTGTTGCTGGAGTACAAGAAACACGCCCATCCACGACACATAGTTTCCTGTCCCACTTTGCAGGGAGGCACGAGACACCACTTCTGAAGCCACACCAGTGCGAATGGTTGGTGGGTTGGATAGAAGATAATGTTTCCAGCATGCTTGCCAGCACCACCCAGTCTTCTACACAGTCCAGTCTCACCAGCCAACAGTCTGTATCACTTAATCCTAACCCTGATCCTCCTTCCTCCGACCATGTCAAGTCCCAGGCAACCAGTGATCCCACACTAGGAGACTCCGAGGAGCTTTTCACATCATCATTTCTTCATTGTTGCCTTTCATCCTGCATGTTGCATGTTCCAAGAGGGACAGGCGGACATGCTGTTCAATGATGCACAAAACATAGAGGAGCCAAAGTCACAAGAAGATCATGGTGGGGAACAACAAATTTTGTCTAAGGAGGAAGATGATGAGTCACAATTGCTGATAAGTCAGGTTGTTGGTTAAGTTACCAAGTCAGGAGGACCAGGGTGCGGCGGTGGAAGACGAGGTGGTGCATGACGTAGTAACCGAACTAACCTGGGAAGCTAGGTTTCTGTCCTGATGAAGAGGTCCTGCGCGACCTCGAAACGCGTTGACCCTTTAAACCTGTTTTAATAATACATTTTTATCCATTGGAAACCATTGTGGAGTCATCAGCAGCAGCGCAGGAGAGATTTCTCCCTCCCGATCGTTTCGCACTGTTTGGTCCTTCTAGTGACCGAATTTCTTGCAGCAGCTGATATCTATTCCATGCCAGTTACATGTTGCTCTGTAGCAACTATATAAGGTGAGTGGATCCTTTTCCTTGCCACGTTTTTGTTACCAGTTAAGTCCCTATTGCGCTTTCTTTCTTTTCCAGTTTCATTGTTCGGATTTCCCATTGACTCCTATTATACTTGTAATGAACACCCGAGCATTTTAGCGGTTCCAATTGGAAGAATGGACTGATCACTGTAAAGACTCAGCGGATTTTCAACAAGTGGATATACAGTGAAAAATTAACTGTTTTCGCACTGTGGAAACTTAGATAAAAGGTTGAAAATCGGCTGTGTTTTACAATGCCAGCAGAGGGCATGAGATGTGCACAAGCTGCAAAATGTATGCGCAGCGTAACCTCAGGAGTCGCAGGTTTCAGAGCTGCAGCTTGACAATTTATACAGCAGATGTAGATGCAAACTTCACCCGCTCCTTCTTTGCAACGATATCCGCAGGGGTAAATGCTGCAGAAATCGCTGTGACATCTCTGCTGCAAAAGGCTTGCCGTGGAGGGGCTACATCAGAACATAGTCTTTGGCTATGTGCATATGGAGGTTTCGGAACAGAAACTGAGTGGAAACTCCAAAACCATCTAAATCTCAGAACCCCTCAAAGACTTTTAGCTTCTGCTCCGAAAACTCATCAAAATAGACTGTGTGCACGTAGCCTTAGGGTATGTTGTCTTTGAGTCTTCTTGCTGAGTTTTTAGAGCGTAAACTCCGAGTTTTTGAGGGGGTTTTGTGTTTTTAAGGAGAATTTTGAAATTTCCACTCCAAAAACTCAGCAAAAGGACTCCATGTGAACATACCATTAAGGTATGTGCATACTGAATCTTTGCAGAGTTTTTGAAGCAGAAACTCCCAAGTTTTTGAGGATTTGGAAAGTTTCCACTCAGTTTCAGTCCCAAAAAATTATACCTAAGGTTATATGCAAACAAAGTTTTTTTCTGCAGTGGGTCTGCTAAAAGAAAAAGCTTCAGGTATTAAAAAGTGCCTGGAAGGAAAAATACAAAAATAAAAGCTCATACAAAATTCAGCAGAGAAAAGTGCACAGAATATTTTGAGGATTTTCTAGAAAATTAGAAATTGACAAACAACTTTTCAAATTCTCTTAAAAAATGCAAAGCTCCTCAAAAAATGTTCTGCCCAGTTTCCTCTAAAAAAGGAAAAAAAAGTTTTTTTTTTATTGAAGCTTTTTTTTTTTTTTTTTTGCAGCATTTGGACAGTGTCTAGATTGGAGCGTTTTCCCTCAGGAGCTGTTTCAAAGAAGTGACCTGAATTTTCTTTTATCCCACCAGACATTTAGTAATACGGGGGGATGCTGAAATCATTGAACATGTAAATAGCAATGTTTTTACAACAAAAATTAAAAGTCAATTCTGCCAAATGTTTTTGGGACAATTTTTCCAGCGTATTTTTTTTGGAGTCTTTTCCTAGAGTTTTAAGAGCAGAAACCTACAAGTTTTTGCGGAGGATTTGGAAAGTTTGCAATCCGTTTCTGCTCCAAAACTTCCTAAAAAAAACCCTTCTGTGCCTTAGACTTTGTTTATTTGAGAAAGTTTCATCCTCATAAGGGTATATTCACATGCGGCAGTTATGGTGCAGAAGTTTCTGCAGTTATCCTATTTATCTGAATGGCGGTAACGGAGGTAGCCTACAGCTGCACATGAGTCACTGGCTCTATACGGAGCAGTAGGGACTCAGACGCCGTGTGGCCGTTCTGGATTAAATACTTCAAATCATTTTCATTTAAAGGGAACATGTCAGCAGGTTTTGCTATGTAATCAGAGAGCATCATGCTAGTAGGAGCAGAGACCCTGATTCCAGGGATGTGTCACTCACTGGGCTTCTTGGTGCAGTTTTGACACAATCCCTGTTTTCTCAAGGTAGATGTAGCAGTGACAGAATGCTGAGCTGTGTATAACCCCGCCCACTCTCCTGAGTGGCTGCTCCTTGTGAATACTGTTATTGAGCTGCCAATCCGTGTTGAGGGCGGGGTTATATGGATTATCTGGACTGCTTGGCATGTGAGACTTTGTCCTGCAGTGATAATCTCCTGCTAATAAAACATTGATTGTATTAAAACTAAAATAAACTGCTGAGCAAGTGATACATGGCTGAAATCAGGTTCTCTCTGCCCCTACATTATGCTGCTCTTAGATTAAATAACAATAAACCTGCTGACAAATTCCCTTTAAATACTTTTGAAGGAGTGGTCACCCAATTTACACCACATAATTTGTATTGCGCACCCTCAACGCTACCATCCTTAGGGCACTGTTAAAACCAACTGAGCAATTCATTTTTGTCTTTCTCTCTGCTTTGGACCCGTTTCCTCCCATTCCAGTACTCAATTCTATTAACTTTTACTAATGACGAGCATCAATTTCCGGTGACATTTTTCGGTATTAACACTTCAGCCCTGGGGGGGGGTTTCCATTAACATTCTGATTTTGTATCCGGCCGCTATGGTCCCATCAGAAGGTAATTTCCTCTCCCTTTGGTCCTGGGTGATGAACGACCTCCAGAGATACGACCTTTGGGCAGGAATGTAATGTCTTTGGTGATTCCCTTGCACATCAGCTTTCCCTTTCGATGTATGTAACCACCTTGTCTTCCTCCGCAGGATCGGGCACTTCTCATACCCCCTGACGTACAGGAAACTTGAAAAGAAAAAAGGATAAATACAAGAAGAGCTTTGTCTGTGGCAAATGTCTGCAGTGTTACCAATGGTCAGCATGGGGTGGCAAAAATTGCAGCATGCACTTTGCTAGTCCGTTTGCATGCAATGCAAGGGCAGCATTAAATATTGCATACAATGTAAGGGCCGCTTTCAATAATGCATGTCATAGCAGTTTTAAATAATGCATGCCATGCTATGGCTGCTCACAATAATGCATGCCATGCAAGGACAGCTTGAAATAATACATGCAATGCAAAGGTACTGCCACACTTAGCGATCTCGTTAGCGATCACGATAACGACGCAAGCCAACGAGATCGTTGGTGTGATCCCTTTTAGGTCGCTAGTAGCTGCCAAACAGGAGATCTCATAAACGACACATCAGCGGTCAGCGATCTCTTTAATGACTTTGGCGGTCGTTAGGATCTGTCATTAGCATGTACTGAGCGCTTCTGATTCATAGGAATTTCCAGCATCGCTCCTGCTCTCTGCGTCCTGCTAGCCTGCTTTGCAACTTCTGCGATCCTCTTGAGAGAAGGTGCTCTGTATAATTAAGTCATTTTAGAGCGGAACCATTAATTGTATTCCATAAGTCAACGGTACACATGAAAATACAAGTGATTTAACGATGAATAACGGCGATCGCAACACTGAGGACCCGTATCATTCTCCGGAGTCTCAGCTACCCCCGGTAGCCAAGACACCAGAGATTTTTTGACGCTGGGGGACACTATACCCCTTATTTCTCAGCACCGTTAAAAAGCGGCGCTGAGGAATAAGTACGCTTAACTGCCGCTGTTAAATGGCGTATCGGCGGTCATTATGGATTTAAAATGATGTGCAACAAATATTAAGTTGAGGGTGCCAACTGCCAACAGTTTAGTACTGCCCATTTTTGTGGTTTTGTGTGAAATTATGTCCAATTTTCCTTTGTTTCCTCTGTTTCTTTTTTGTGTGCGTTGTTTCCATACACATAAAGCAAATAAACATGTATATAACAAAACTTGTAGTTGCAATAATTTTCTGGGAGAAATACTTTATTTTTCTGGAACAATTGCAAGGGTGCCAACACTTTCGGCCATGAGTGTATTTCTAAAGGTGCTATTGACATGCAAATAAATCAAACCATCGATGTCCGTAAATTAAGTGATGTGTAATAATGATAAATGACACATGGAAAAAGTATTAAACACATGAAGAAAGAGAGGTGCGAAAATCCATGTAAAGTCATGACACTAGCTGAAATCTATCAGTAACTATAAAGCAATAATAA
>JARQOD010000007.1:80178504-80192849 GCA_033576555.1 Oophaga sylvatica | reverse complement strand
AGGAGACTCATACTGAGCCAAAACGTCTTTTAATTTATCAGAAAGCCCATGACAAAACTGGCTCCTAAGAGCTGGGTCATTCCACTGAGTATCTGTGGCCCATCTACGAAACTCAGAAGCAAATTCCTCTGCCGGACGATCTCCCTGCTGTATCTTACGTAATTTTGTCTCAGCAAGAGAGACCCGATCTGGGTCATCATATACCAATCCCAGGGCAGTAAAAAATTGATCTACAGACAGTAGAGCCGGGGATCCCGGAGGAAGGGAAAATGCCCAGGATTGAGGGTCCCCTTGCAGAAGTGAGATAACAATTCCCACTCTCTGCTCCTCACTCCCTGATGATCGAGGCCGAAGCCGAACATCAGCATGTAAGTATAGAATAGATTTACCTGAAACGATATCTGCTGAACTCAGGGTTAATCTTGAGGACTTGATGAGCTGAAACAGGAAAGAGGTGGACCGGGATCTAACCTGACCCTAAACTGGGTCCTAACTAATCCCTCACCTTGGAGGTACTGATAATGGTTCAGAGGTCCAAGTCTCCAACCTAACCCTGTCTCCTATCAGACCCTGAACCCTGTAATCAGTCCTAAGAAGGATCCTGACTACCACCAAAGGGATATGGGCTGATCTCAGCTAAATACACAGATTAGACATATAAGACAGACAGGATAACACTCGCTTGCATACACACTCAAACACCAAAGGAACATAAAATGGTCTGGGAAATAAACTCTAACCAAGTTGAGCTTAGAACAACTAAGGAGCTCACAACTAAAGTCTATACAGATTCATTCCTATCTGTGGTCTGCATGAAGGTTTCACTGGCAACTCCCCAAGCAGACCACCAGGAATTTAAAGGAAACCAATCAACAAATAATCAATTGCAGCCGGGAGAAACTGCACCCAGTCCCAGCACCGAGCACAGACAGAATTAACTCCCTAGCTCCCAAACACAAAGAAACAGCAGCTCAGCTGTGAGAAGTCAAAATGTGCAACCGCGACGATCTTCGTGGCAATGCACACATGACAAAAGGAAATGAAATCTGTTGTGTTTTGGTAGCTGAGGAGAATAAGCAAAAACGGCAATACACCAGAGAGGCTGGAATCTATTGGATTGCAGTACCCTAAACTAACCAAACAACTAGAGGTAGCCGTGGAGAGTTCCTACGTTGATCCTAGACGCCTCGTCACAGCCTGAGAGATAACTACACCTAAAGGCAGAAAGATGAAAGCTATCTGCCCCGGAGTAGATCCCCAAAGAAAATAGGAAGCCCCCAAACATGTAATGGCGGTTAGACAAGAAGAAGAACGGACACAGACAGAAAATAGAATGAGCAAACGCTGGGGCCCAATCTGTCTAGACAGAAAAGTACAAGAAAGGATACTCACTGCAATCCAAAAAAAACACCAACTCTTCTGATTGCAAAAACACCTGAGATCACACGATCTCTACCACCTAAAATCAGATCTCTGGTGTAACAAAACTAAGCCGCAGCCACTGGAAAAAGCAAATGAACAAATAACAGTGGCTTCAGATAAACTGAGAGGAGCACAAGCCCCCGGAGGGGACCTGGCTGACCTCCACAGAAGTGCAGGGAACAATGCAAAAAGCAAGCACAAAAATAAAAGCAGAAAATATCTTATCTGATAGCAGAAGATGCAGGCAAGACTCAGCAAACTTCCAAATGAACCAGGAACCACAAATGAGACAAGAACAATTGATCACCGGCAACCATCATGGGAGGGAACCTCCCTTATATCAGACCAGTCAGCGATTCCAGATTGCCATTCCTCGCTGAAAGGCTCAGTACTGTCTGTAACCACCAGAGGGAGCCTCTGCTCAGAAACCATCTCTAGCACATTCATAACAGTACCCCCCCTTGAGGAGGGGTCACCGAACCCTCACTTGTGCAACCAGGCCGATCAGGATGAGCTCGGTGATAGGCACGGATCAGTCTCCTAGCATGGATGTCCGAAGCAAACACCCAAGAATTGTCCTCCTGACCGTAACCTCTCCACTTAACCAAATACTGGAGTTTCTGTCTAGAAAAACGAGAATCCAATATTTTCTCAACCACATACTCCAGATTGCCCTCAACCAAAACAGGGTCAGGAGGCGCAGCCATAGGAACCACTGGCTCGACAAACCTCTTCAATAAGGACTTGTGGAACACGTTATGGATCTTAAATGTCCCTGGAAGAAGCAAACGGAAGTAAACAGGATTAAGAATCTCCATGATCTTATAAGGTCCAATGAACCTAGTCTTAAACTTTGGAGATGCAACCCTCATAAGGATATTTCCTGAGGACAACCAAACCAAGTCCCCCACTTTAAACCGAGGACCATCAGTCCTATGCCGGTTGGCAAACCGTTGGGCCTTCTCCTGAGAGAGACAACCTCTCCACTACCTGGTCCCAAATCTGCTGCATTCGCTCCACAACAGAGTCAACACCCGGACAGACAGAAGCCTCCGCCTGTCCCGAAGAAAATCGAGGGTGAAACCCAAAATTGCAGAAAAATGGAGACATCAAGGTGGCAGAGCTAGCCCTATTATTAAGAGCAAACTCAGCAAAAGGCAAAAAAGAGACCCAGTTATCTTGATCAGCAGACACAAAACATCTCAAATAAGTCTCCAAGGTCTGGTTTGTTCTCTCGGTTTGTCCATTGGTCTGAGGATGAAAAGCAGAGGAGAAAGATAATTGAACACCAAGTTTAGAACAAAATGTCCTCCAAAATCTGGAAACAAACTGGACTCCTCTGTCAGACACAATGTTCTCCGGAATGCCATGTAAACGAACCACGTGCTGAAGGAACAAAGGCACCAATTCGGAGGAAGAAGGTAACTTAGGTAATGGCACAAGATGTATCATCTTGGAAAACCTATCACAGATTACCCAGATAACGGTCATTCTCTGAGAAACAGGGAGGTCGGAAATAAAATCCATAGAAATATGGGTCCATGGCCTCTTGGGCACAGGTAATGGCATTAACAAACCACTAGAGCGAGAGCAAGGCTTGGAGCGAGAGCAAGTCCCACAGGACTGCACAAATTCCCTGACGTCACGAGACAAAGTAGGCCACCAAAAGGACCGACTCACCAAGTCTCTGGTACCAAAAATCCCGGGATGACCAGCCAACGCGGAACAATGAATCTCAGACATCACACTCTTCTTCCACTGGTCTGGGACAAACAATTTCACAATAGGGCAGCGCTCAGGTTTATCCTCCTGACACCCTTCCAGAGCCAGTCTCAAATTGGGCGAGATGGCAGAAAGAACTACTCCCTCTTTCAAAATAACAGTAGGATCAGATAACTCAGGAGAGTCTGCAAAGAAACTCCTCGAGAGGGCATCCGCCTTAACATTCTTAGTGCCAGGAAGAAAAGAAACCACAAAATTAAAACGTGTGAAAAACAAGGCCCACCTGGCCTGTCTAGGATTAAGTCGCTTGGCTGATTCGAGATAAACCAGATTCTTATGGTCCGTGAGGACCACCACCTGATGTTTGACTCCTTCCAGCCAATGTCTCCACTCTTCAAAGGCCCACTTCATGGCAAATAACTCCCTATTACCCACGTCATAATTACGTTCAGTTGGAGAAAATTTTCGAGAGAAAAAGGTACAAGGGTTACTTTTAGAGGTCTCTGGATCTCTTTGGGACAAAACGGCACCTACCCAATTTCAATTGCATCAACCTCCACCTGAAACGGTAGAGAAACATCAGGCTGCCGTAGAACAGGAGCAGAAGTGAATCTCTGCTTAAGTTCCTGAAACGCAGAGACTGCCTCAGGAGGCCAATTCACCACATCAGAACCCTTTTTGGTCAAATCAGTCAATGGTTTAACAATACCGGAGAAATTACCAATACAATTTACGATAAAAATTGGCAAAACCCAAAAATCTCTGAAGAGCCTTTAATGAAGTAGGTTGGACCCAATCACAGATGGCCTGAACCTTGACCGGGTCCATTTCAATAACAGACGGAGACAAAATGAATCCCAGAAATGAGACCTTCTGTACGCCAAAAAGACACTTTGATCCCTTCACAATACAGTGCATTCTCTCTCAAAATCTGGAACACAGTCCGAACATGTTTTACATGAGAGTCCCAGTCATTGGAAAAAATCAAGATATCATCCAAATAAACAATCAGAAATTTATCCACAAAATCCCTGAAAATATCATTCATGAAGGATTGGAAGACGGAAGGAGCATTAGTGAGCCCAAAGGGCATCACTAGGTACTCAAAATGCCCCTCTGGGGTATTAAACGCCGTCTTCCATTCATCCCCGTGCTTAATGCGAATAAGGTTATACGCCCCCCTGAGGTCAAGCTTGGTAAACCAACTAGCACTTTTCACCCTGGAAAACAGGTCAGAAATCAAGGGTAACGGATATTGATACTTCACAGTGATCTTATTCAAGAGACGATAATCAATACACGGCCTCAATGAACCATCCTTTTTGGCCACAAAGAAAAAACCGGCACCCAAGGGTAAGAGTATGGTCTGATATGACCCTTCTCCAATGACTCCTTGATATAAGATCGCATAGCATCGTGTTCAGGTACAGACAAGTTAAAAAGGCGACCTTTAGGAAATTTACCACCAGGCACTAATTCAATAGCGCAATCATAGCTCCTGTGAGGGGGCAAGGATGCAGATTTACTTTCACTAAATACATCTGAAAAATCAGTCAAAAAGTCAGGAACATCCTGAGACTGGGGAGAGGTAGAAAAAACAGGAGTGTCGGCATTAACACATTGGCAGCCCCAACTGGTCACAGACACAGATTTCCAATCCAAAACAGGATTATGAGACTGTAACCAAGGGAAACCTAGTACAATAATGTCATGCAGATTATACAGCACCAGAAATTTGCAACTCTCCTGATGATCTGGTTCAACCCTCATTATCACCTGAGTAGAAAACTGGGGTTTATTCTCTGCCAAAGGGGTAGAATCAATGCCCAGTAGGGGAATAGACTTCCGCAGGGGTATCATGGGAAACCCACAACGTTTGGCAAAGTCAAAATCCATCAGGTTAATAGCTGCTCCTGAATCAACAAAAGCCTGAGCAGAAAATGTGGACAGGGAGCAAATCAGTGTAACAGTCAACAGAAATTTAGTCTGAACACTACCCAAGACAACTGAGCATCCGCTTAGGGCAGACTGAAATAGCATGAGAGGCATCACCACAGTAGAAACATAACCCATTGCGCCTAGGAAACTCATGACGCTGAGCCCCAGAAGTCACTCTATCACACTGCATGGGCTCAGAAGCTGGCTCACAAGGCAACAGTATCTCACGCATACCTCTGCGCTCACGCAAACGTCTGTCAATTTGAATAGCCAATGACATAGAATCATTGAGACCAGAGGGAGCAGGAATCCCACCATAACATCCTTTACATTCTCTGACAGCCCCTTCCGAAAAAGGGCTGTTAAAAGATCATCATTCCATTTGGTCAGGACTGCCCACTTTCGGAATTTTTGACAGTACAACTCAGCGTCTTCAAGACCCTGATTTAATGCCAACAAGGTTTTTCAGCTTGATCAGTGTTACACTCGGTCCCAGTGCTGGCTCTGCACTCCGTTCTGCTCACTCACCTGTTCCTCTGGCTGTCCCTCTGCAGCGGTCTGCGCGCGGGCTGGGGTCTCCTGTCCCATCTGCTCCTCGGGGTCCTGTGTCCTCCTCCACTTCCTGACATGCTGCTGGCAGGCCTCCAGATAGTCTGCTTAGGACGCGAGGCCGCGCCCACCGTCTCTCTTAAAGGGGCAGCGTGCATTTTTTGAAATAGCTAATTAACCAATGGCTGCGCACTCAGTACTATATCTGGTCACTCCACCATTAGGGGAGTGCCGGAGCAACGTGTTCTATCATTGCTACATCCGGTTCTGTTCCTGATCTGTCTGCACTGCGTCTGCAGTCTCTGTGCTTCGCTTACACTGTTTGTCTCCTCAGAGCATTGCTACCTGTATCTGGCTAACCTGGACAATCTCGGCTATTACTGGCGCAAGTGTCATCCCGTTCCGCCATCAGCCATCCGTACCCGTGGACCGTGACAAGGTCACTGAAGCCAGCCTACTACCATCCGTTCTGGACCAGGACCTTACCCTTCTCCGTCAAGAACCCTCCACGGACTCTGTAAATACCTGTTACCCTTTTGGTCCCTCTGGGACAGCTGCCACGTGTCCAGGTCTAACTGGAGGTAGCACCTGTGTCCTCCGGGTATTCCATTCTGGTCCTGTTCAAGGGGCCTTACTACGGGTACCCGGGGCTCACTAGTTACGCCCCCTTCGGAGCCCCCCGGACCGCGGTCTCGAGGTTCCACATTAAAAAATAAAAATGAATGTGAACTTCACCACCTCTGCCTCCGCTTCCATTCGTTACAATCAGTGACATTAGGTTCATCGTACAATAACCCCAGAGCCAGAAAAAATGCATCAATATCATTCAAAACAGGATCCCCAGGGGTCAGGGAAAAAGCCCAATCCTGAGGGTCGCCGCGCAGGAGAGAGATGACAATTTGAACCTGCTGTGCTGCGTTCCCTGAGGACTTAGGCTTTAAGGCAAAAAACAGCTTATAGTTATTTTTGAAATTCAGAAATTTAGCCCGATCCCCCAAAAACAAATCTGGCATGGGAATCCTAGGTTCCACAATCGGCAACTAGCAAGATAGGTAGCAATACTCCGAACATCAGTGGCAAGCTGATCCACACGGCCAGACAACTGTGTAAGCTCCATTGAGAGAGAAAAAAAAATCCTCCTCAGCACCCAGAGAAAAAGAGGGAAAAAATGCAACAAACAGGAAAAAAAAAATCTCTGTCAACTTTTTTTTTTTTTCTTTCCACACTATTTTTCCCTTCTGTGAGTACCATATAATTTTCAGTTTGGGCCGGTGATACTGTTGTGTTATGGTAGCTGAGGAGAATAAGCAAAAACGGCAATACACCAGAGAGGCTGGAACCTATTGGATTGCAGTACCCTGAACTAACCACACAACTAGAGGTAGCCGTGGAGCGTTCCTACGTTGATCCTAGACGCCTCGTCACAGCCTGAGATAACTACACCTAAAGGCAGAAAGATGAAAGCTATCTGCCCCGCAGCAGATCCCCAAAGAAAATAGGAAGCCCCCAAACATGTAATGGCGGTTAGACAAGAAGCACGGACACAGACAGAAAATAGAATGAGCAAACGCTGGGCTCAATCTGTCTAGACAGAAAAGTACAGGAAAGGATACTCACTGCAATCCAAAAAAAAACCCTAAAAAATACCGACTCTTCTGATTGCAAAAACACCTGAGATCACACGATCTCTACCACCTAAAGTCAGATCTCTGGTGTAACAAAACTAAGCCGCAGCCACTGAAAAAACAGGAAAAAGCAAATGAACAAATAACAGTGGCTTCAGATAAACTGAGAGGAGCACAAGCCCCCGGAGGGGACCTGGCTGACCTCCACAGAAGTGCAGGGAACAATGCAAAAAGCAAGCACAAAAATAAAAGCAGAAAATATCTTATCTGATAGCAAAAGATGCAGGCAAGACTCAGCAAACTTCCAAATGAACCAGGAACCACAATTGAGCAAGAACAATTGATCACCGGCAACCATCATGGGAGGGAACCTCCCTTATATCAGACCAGTCAGCGATCTCAGATTGCCATTCCTCGCTGAAAGGCTCAGTACTGTCTGTAACCACCAGAGGGAGCCTCTGCTCAGAAACCATCTCTAGCACATTCATAACAGAAATCCATTTAATATGAGGAACAAAACACACAGGCCAAATGGAAGACCTGAGATTCACAGTACGTAAAGATCGCCTAACCCCAGATTTCCCAGGAGAACGTGAGACACTCATGACATAAATTTACACATACAAACACACACATATGTATGTTCATATATACACATATCTATAATATAATGCTGGATGTGTCCTTCTGTCCGAAGCCTCTATAGATTGCGCCTGCGCAGTGTGGCACAAACTCTCTGTACAGCCGCTCCGGCGTGTTCTCGTACACACACTCTCTGTACAGCCTCTCCAGCCGTGTTCTCGTACACACACTCTCTGTACAGCCGCTCCGGCTGTGTTCTCATACACACGCTCTCTGTACAGCCGCTCCGGCCATGTTCTCGTACACACACTCTCTATACAGCCGCTCCGCCCGTGTTCTCGGACACACACTCTCTGTATAGCCGCTCCGGCCGTGTTCTCGTACACAAACTCTCTGTACAGCCGCTCTGGCCGTGTTCTCAGTGTTTTTGTACACACACTCTCTGTACCGCCGCTCCGGCCGTGTTCTCGTACACACACTCTCTGTACAGCCGCTCCGGCCGTGGTCGGTGTTTTTCGTACACACACTCTCTGTACAGCCGCTCCGGCCGTGTTTTTCATACACACACTCTCTGTACAGCCGCTCCGGCCGTGTTCTCGGTGTTTTGTACACACACTCTCTGTACAGCCGCTCCAGCCGTGTTCTCTGTGTTATTTGTACACAGACTCTGTACAGCCGCTCCGGCCGTGTTCTTGGTGTTTTGTACACACACTCTCTGTACAGCCGCTCCGGCCGTGTTCTCTGTGTTTTTTGTACACACACTCTCTTGTACAGTCCCCTCCAGCTGTTCTCTGTGTTTTCGGTCACACACTCTCTGTACAGCCGCTCCGGCCGTGTCTCGTGTTTTCGGTCACACACTCTCTGTACAGCCGCTCCAGCCGTGTTCTCTGTGTTTTTTGTACACACACTCTCTATACAGCAGCTACGGCCGTGTTCTCTGTGGTTTTCGTACACACACTCTCTGTACAGCAGCTCCGGCGTGTTCTCAGTGTTTTTGTACACACACTCTCTGTACAGCTGCTCAGCCGTGTTCTCGTGTTTTCGGTCACAGACTCTCTGTGCAGCCGCTTGGCCGTTTCTCGTGTTTTCGGTCACACACTCTCTGTGCAGCCGCTATGGCCGTGTTCTCGTCACACACTCTCTGTACAGCCGCTCCGCCGTGTTCTTGGTCACACACTCTTGTACAGCCGCTCCGGGCGTGGTCTTGGTGTTTTCGGTCACACACTCTCTTGTACAGCCGCTCCGGCCGTGTTCTCGGTGGTTTTGTACACACACTCTCTGTACAGCCGCTCCGGCCGTGTTCTCAGTGTTTTTGTACACACACGCTCTGTACAGCCGCTCCGGCCGTGTTCTCGTGTTTTTTGTACACACACTCTCTGTGCAGCCGCTCTGGCCGTGTCTCGTGTTTTCGTCACACACTCTCTGTACAGCCGCTCCAGCCGTGTTCTCTGTGTTTTTTGTACACACTCTCTATACAGCAGCTACGGCCGTGTTCTCTGTGGTTTTCGTACACACACTCTCTGTGCAGCCGCTCTGGCCGTGTCTCGGTTTTTCGTCACACACTCTCTGTACAGCCGCTCCAGCCGTGTTCTCTGTGTTTTTGTACACATCTCTATACAGCAGCTACGGCCGTGTTCTCTGTGGTTTTCGTACACACACTCTCTGTGCAGCCGCTCTGGCCGTGTCTCGGTGTTTTCGTCACACACTCTCTGTACAGCCGCTCCACCGTGTTCTCTGTGTTTTTTGTACACACTCTCTATACAGCAGCTACGGCCGTGTTCTCTGTGGTTTTCGTACACACACTCTCTGTGCAGCCGCTCTGGCCGTGTCTCGTGTTTTTCGGTCACACACTCTCTGTACAGCCGCTCCAGCCGTGTTCTCTGTGTTTTTGTACACACTCTCTATACAGCACTACGGCCGTTCTCTGTGGTTTTCGTACACACACCTCTGTGCAGCCGCTCTGGCCGTGTTCTCGGTGTTTTCGTACACACACGCTCTGTAAAGCCGCTCCGGCCGTGTTCTCGGTGTTTTTTGTACACACACTCTCTGTGCAGCCGCTCCGGCCGTGTCTCGGTGTTTTCGTCACACACTCTCTGTACAGCCGCTCCAGCCGTGTTCTCGTGTTTTTGTACACACACTCTCTATACAGCAGCTACAGCCGTGTTCTCTGTGGTTTTCGTACACACACTCTCTGTACAGCAGCTCCGGGCGTGTTCTCAGTGTTTTTTGTACACACACTCTCTGTACAGCTGCTCCAGCCGTGTTCTTGGTGTTTTCGGTCACAGACTCTCTGTGCAGCCGCTAGGCCGTGTTCTCGGTCACACACTCTCTGTACAGCCGCTCCGGCCGTGTTCTTGGTCACACACTCTTGTACAGCCGCTCCGGGCTGGTCTTGTGTTTTCGGTCACACACTCTCTTGTACAGCCGCTCCGGCCGTGTTCTCGTGGTTTTGTACACACACTCTCTGTACAGCCGCTCCGGCCGTGTTCTCAGTGTTTTTGTACACACACGCTCTGTACAGCCGCTCCGGCCGTGTTCTCGTGTTTTTTGTACACACACTCTCTGTACAGCCGCTCCGGCAGTGCTCTCGGTGTTTTTTGTACATGCACTCTCTGTACAGCCGCTCCGGCCGTGCTCTCGGTTTTCGGTCACACACCTCCGTACAGCCGCTCCGGCCGTGCTCTCTGTGTTTCGGTCACACTCTCTGTACAGCCGCTCTGGCCGTGGTCTCGGTGTTTTCAGTCACACACTCTCTTCTCGTGTTTTTGTACACACACTCTCTGTACAGCCGCTCCGGCCGTGTTCTCGGTTTGTACACACACTCTCTGTACAGCCGCTCCGGCCGTGTTCTCGGTTTTTTGTACACAACTCTCTGTACAGCCGCTCCGGCCGTGTTCTCGTGTTTTTGTAACACACTCTCTGTACAGCCGCTCCGGCCGTGTTCTCGTGTTTTTTGTACACACACTCTGACAGCCTCCGCCGTGTTCTCGGTACACATCTCGTAGCCGCTCCGGCCGTGTCTCGTGTTTTTGTACACACACTCTCTGTACAGCCGCTCCGGCCGTGTTCTCGTGTTTTTTTTACACACTCTCTGTACAGCCGCTCCGGCGTGTTCTCGTGTTTTTGTACACACACTCTCTGTACAGCCGCTCGCTGTCCCCGTCGCTCCGTGTTCTCTGTGTTTTTTGTACACACACTCTCTGTACAGCCGCTCCGGCCGTGTCTCGTTTGTACACACCTCTCTGTACAGCCGCTCCGGCCGTGTCTCGTGTTTTTTGTACACACACCTCTGTACAGCCGCTCCGGCCGTGTTCTCGGTCACACACTCTCTGTACAGCCGCTCCGGCCGTGTTCTCGGTGTTTTTTGTACACACTCTCTGTACAGCCGCTCCGCCGTGTTCTCGGTTTTACACACACTCTCTGTACAGCCGCTCCGGCCGTGTTCTCGGTTTTTTGTACACACACTCTCTGTACAGCCGCTCCGGCCGTGTTCTCGTCACACACTCTCTGTACAGCCGCTCCGGCCGTGTTCTCGTGTTTTTTGTACACACACTCTCTGTACAGCCGCTCCGCCGTGTTCTCTCGGTCACACACTCTCTGTACAGCCGCTCCGGCCGTGTTCTCTGTGTTTTTTGTACACACACTCTCTGTACAGCCGCTCCGGCCGTGTTCTCGTTTTGTACACACACTCTCTGTACAGCCGCTCCGGCCGTGCTCTCGGTGTTTTTGTACACACACCTCTGTACAGCCGCTCCGGCCGTGTTCTCTGGTACACACACTCTCTGTACACCGCTCCGGCCGTGTTCTCGTGTTTTTGTACACACACTCTCTGTACAGCCGCTCCGGCCGTTCTCGTGTTTTTGTACACACACCTCTGTACAGCCGCTCCGCCGTGTCTCGGTGTTTTTTGTACACACACAACTTTCTCTGTACCACCGCACCGTCCGGCCGTGTTCTCGGTTTTTTAACACACTCTCTGTACAGCCGCTCCGGCCGTGTTCTCGGTTTTTTGTACACACACTCTTTTTTTTGTACACACACTCTCTGTACAGCCGTCCGGCCGTGTTTCTCGGTCACACACTCTCTGTACAAGCCGCTCCGGCGTGTTCTCGGTGTTTTTTGTACACACACTCTCTGTACAGCCGCTCCGGGTGTTCTCTGGTGTTTGTTGTACACACATCTCTGTACAGCTCGCTCGGCCTGTTCTCGGTGTTTTTGTACACACACTCTCTGTAAAAGCCCTCCGGCCGTTTTCCGTGTTTTTGTACACACACTCCTGTACAGCCGCTCCGGCGGTCTTGGTGTTTTTTGTACACACCCTCGTACAGCCCTCCGGCCGTGTTTTCGGTGTTTTGGTACACACACTCTCTGTAAAAGCCGCTCCGGCCGTGTTTTTCTGTGTTTTTTTTTACACACACTCTCTGTACAGCCGCTCCGGGGTGTCTCGGGGTTTTTTTTTTACACACACTCCTTACAGCCGCTCCCGGCCTGTTCCGTGTTTTTTGTACACACCTCTCGTACAAAACGCTCCGGCCGTGTTCTCGTGTTTTTTGTACCAACACTCTCTGTAAAAGCCGCTCCGCAGTTTTGGTTCTTGTCACACACTCTTTCCCCTGTACAGCCGCTCCGCAGTTTCTTCGGTTTTTTGTACACACACTCTCTGTACGCCCTTTCCCGGGATGTTCTCGTGTTTTTGTCACACAACGCTCCGTACGCCGCTCCGGCCGTGTCTCGGTTTTTTTGTACACACACCTCGGGAAAAGCCGCTCCGGCCGTGCTCGGTGTTTTTTGTACACACACCTCTTACAGCCCTCCGGCGGTTCTCGGGGGTTTTTTTGTACACACATCTCTGACAGCCGCTCCGGCGTGCTCTCGGTGTTTTTTGTACACCACTCTCTGTACAGCCGCTTTCCCGGCAGTGCTCTCGGGGGTTTTTTTGTACACACACTCTCCGTACAGCCGCTCCGGCGGGGTCTCCGGGTCAACACCTCCTTACAGCCGCTCCGGCCAGTTCTCGGTGGTTTTTTGTACACACCTCCTCCGTACAGCCGCCCGGCCGGGTTCTTCGGGTGTTTTTTTTACACACACTCTCTGTACAGCCGCTCGGCGGTTTTTTTTTGGTTCACACACTTTTCCCGTACAGCCCCCTCCGGCCGTGTTCTCGGTGTTTTTTGTACACACACTCTCTGTACAGCCGCTCCGGGGTTCTCGGTGTTTTTGTACACACACCTCTGTACAGCCCTCCGGCCGTGTTCTCGGTGTTTTTTTTTACCCCACCTCTCTGTACAAGCCGCTCCGGCCGTGTTCTCGGTGTTTTGACACACACTCTCTGTACAGCCGCTCCGGCCGTGTTCTCGGGGTTTTTTTTGTACACACACTCTCCGTACAGCCGCTCCGGCCGAGTTCTCGGTGTTTTTGTACACACACTCTGTACAGCCGCTCCGGCCGTGTCTCGGTTACACACACTCTCGTACAGCCGCTCCGGCTCTCTGTTTTTCGTCACACACCCCCTCCGTACAGCCGCTCCGGCCGTGTTCTTTGGTGTTTTTTGTACACACACCTCGTACACCGCTCCCGGCCGTGTTTTTGGGTTTTGACACACACCTCTGTACAGCGCTCCGGCCGTGTTCTCGGTGTTTTTTGTACACACAACTCTCTGTACAGCCGCTCCGCCTGTTCTCGGGGTTTTTTGTACACCACTCTCTGTACAGCCGCTCGGCCATGTTCTCGGTGTTTTTTGTACACACCTCTCTGTAAAGCCGCTCCGCCGTGTTCTCGGTGTTTTTTGTACCCCACATCTCTGTACAAGCCCTTCCGCCATGTTCTCGTTTTTTTTTGTACACACACCCCTTACAGCCCCCTCCGGCCGTGTTCTCGGTGTTTTTTTTTACACACACTCTCTGTAAAAACCGCTCCGGCCGTGTTCTCGGTGTTTTTGTACACACACTCTCTGTACAGCCGCTCCGGCCGTGTTCTCGGGTGTTTTTTACACACACTCTCTGTACAGCCGCTCCGGCCGTGTTCTCGTGTTTTTTGTACACACACTCTCTGTACAAAGCCGCCCGGCCGGTGTTTTTTTGTCCACACCTCTGTACAGGCCGCTCCCCCCGTGTTCTCGTGTTATTTTGTACACAACTCTCTTAACAGCCGCTCCGGCCCCTGTTCTCGGTGTTTTTTACACACACTCTCTGTACAGGCCGCTCCGGCCCTGTTCTCTGGGTTTTTTGTACACCCTCCTGTACAGCCCTCCGGGCCCTGTTCTCGGTTTTTTTTTTACACACACCTCTGTACAGCCGCTCCGCCGGTTTCGGGGTTTTTTGTACACACACTCTCTGTACACGCTCCGGCGGTTTCTCGGGTTTTTTTAAAACAATTTGTCCCGTCCGGCCGGTTTTTCCCGGGGGTTTTTTTTAACAAAAACTCTTGTCAGCCGTTTGGCCGTTTTTGGGTTTTTTTACACCCTCTGTACAGCCCCTCCCCCGTGTTCTCGGGTTTTTTTTTACCCCA